>WNWU01000037.1:12128114-12144757 GCA_012654045.1 Ptyas mucosa
ATTTGTTTTTGGAGGCACTGGTCTACCCATTTATTTTTGCAGGCACCGGTCTACTCATTTGTTTTTGGAGGCACCGGTCTACCACCACACTGCCTTTAACACTGATCAGCTGTAGGGCGGCCCTTTGAAGCCCTGCGGCAAGAGTTTAAACAGTTTTTTTCCTTCTAGTCGATCAGCTGGGACTCAGGAGACAGCAATAGATTGGGGGTGTGGCCAAATAAAAGGTAAGAATAATGCGAGGGGGGCAGGGGGCAGAACCGGTTCGGTGACGTCATATCGTCACCGGTACCAGCTTGGTGGAACCGGGCGGAACCAGGAGGAACCCACTACTGGAGTACATACTCAGTCAAGAGTCAAATATGACATTTCTCTGGATCCAGGGAGCCAACACCCTTAAGGCACTCCATCTTGCCAACAGAATGGGTTCATCTCCATCCAGACCTGCATGGTCTCCCACTCTGGGCAAGCACCCAAAAGGCATCACCCATACAGCCAGGGATGATGTATGCCTACATTATCATCAACATACTGATGATACCACACCCATGCCAGCAAATGTGCTTTCATTTAGATGTTAAAGGTAATTGGTGGAGATCCAAATTCTGAGCCAATCCACACAACAGAGATCTAAAGAAGGCCTTTCTAGAGGTGGCCTTCACATAATTTAACAACCGGTTCACCTAATGCAGAACCAAAAATGTGACCTTGCGCGTGTGCCTTCCACGTGGCTTCAAACACACAGTGATTTCATGTGCGTGGCTTCCAGCACACCTTCTTGGGCAGTCACAGTGAGTAAAGCAGGCAACGCACAGAAATCAGCTGGGCTGCGTGAACGGGGTAAGCGAGCCAGAGAGTGAGATATATAGGACGGGATAGCACTGGGGCAGGTAGGCAGGCCCAGCAGGTGGTCGGAAGTACCAGTTCACCTGAACTGGTCCGAACCAGCAGCAGCCCACCTCTGGCCCTGTCCCACTCCCTTACCAACATTAACTGGAATCAGCCGCTGAAGAAAACTACTGTATATATTGTCCCACCTCAACTGGTCCCAAAACTGGTCCAGGTACCAGATATAGTTGATGGTACTGAAAGTCATTGAGTGCATCACCTCCATCCCAAGTCCTACAGAGCTTGTCCACAAGTACGCTCAGTACAGCCTTGGTATCATAACATGGCCTCAATCAAGACTGAAATGGGTCCAGATAATGTGGTTTCTCTGGTTAGGATTCAGTATATTATGTGAACTCAGATACTGGTTTGCAGATGATAGTTCAAGCTTAATCTGTTGTACAAACTCAGATAATCATGCATTATGACTGAACTAATCCATGGTTTGTGTAATGTGTGAGCCAATCAATCACTATCATGGTATGTAAAGATAAAATGACCATTATTTAATTAACTAAACTACAGTTGTCCATATTTAAATGACATATGGCACGGATGACATTTTGAAAGTCTGCAAAAACAGAATCTTCATATAGAAAGAGAACTATCTAGGGAAAGAAATCAAAGTCCATTTTTGTCTGGGTTCTAACAAAACAAATGGCATTTTGCAAAAAGTGAGCAACAGGTTGTATTTCTGTAATGTATTTCAATAAATATAAAAACCATAAACTGTTATGGTTTGGAATGAAATAAAATTAGCGTATTACTGTTATGGATAATATCCAAAAATCAAAGGCTGCCAAGAACATCTTCTAAACTGAATTCTAGTTATGTTGTCAAATATTTATCTTCACAGGTCCCTGAAAGTATCATAAATCTATTTTAATGTATCTTTTAAGATGCCATCCTTATAAATATTTCATTTTGATTTCCTCTGTAAAATCCTTCTGCACAAATTACTAATTCTCTTTAACTATGACTCTGGACCGATCCCTGGCGCCTTCTTCTATTTGGGTCACATGTTCTCCCTTCACCCCATCTCTCCTCGCCATGTCTCAACGGCCAGGAGAAGTTAGGATATTTTTAATGTCAATTGTGGGTTTTTGTTAAAAGGAATGCTTTTCTTCATATCTGCTGCCATCTATATACTACTATGTAGTAGAAGATATACTACTACAAAACTGGTTTCCGTAACTTTTAACTGGATGAAATAGTACATCGTAGGGAAGCAGTTTTTGCATGAAAGTACTTCAAATTGGCTAACTTACAGAATGTGTCCAAACTCCAGAACCAATAATTCCCATGGAATTGAAATTTGGCAAATTTTATAAAACATTGTATGACATTAAACATTTTCTGATCGATACACTTTCTGTAATTGTAATGAATGATGGTTGCTTTTATGTTTTGTTTAAAAAAAATTTTTTAATTCAAAATATATATATATATTTTCTGTGCAAATGATTGTGTTTTACAGTTCAATATAGCTGAGTTTCAAGGCAGAGACATCTTTTTTCCAGTGAAAGCAGTACATTAGAAGTTCTGTCATTGTTGAAGACACTGAGGAATCGGATAAGGAAATGTCTCTGAAAAGATGATCCAATTAGTCATAGGTTGACAATTCAATGTATCCTATTCAAAATATGGGAGAATAACATCAGAGGCATCAGGATGAGGAAACTTGATTTTATGGCAAGAATCCTGTATCTGGAATATTTGCAAACATCCGCACATTTGTGTTAAGAATGAATAATTGAATTTTGCAGAGTTTCTATTAATATGTAGCCAAAACATGATGGGGTAAGAAATAAGATGTAAGGAGATCTTGAACTACTGCATTTTTCAGAGTATAAGACGCTCCGGAGTATAAGACGCACATTAGTTTTTGGGGAGGAAAACAAGAAAAAAAAAATTCTGCCGCTGCCTACCAGCATCCATCAGTATTCATCTGGCTAGCATCCTTGCAGCAAACAGCCTGGTCAGCTTCAGCACATTATCGCAGCCTGATTCAGCATGAGCAGCTGATTGGTGGTTGGATCAGCCTCCCAGAATACCACCAATCAGCTGTTCCAGGCTGTGGGGAACACCACAGCCCATCGCTGCCCTCTGCACATCGAGTTTTTGGTCTCTGCGTGTCTTGTTTTTGGCCTCTATGCGTCACGTTTTCAGGCTCCGCATGCTCCATTTTAGCCCCGTTCCAGGCTACCAGGATCGCCATAGCACATCACTGCCAATTGCTGCTTCCGTGTGTCATGTTTTTGGCCTCTGTCAGGCGCGTTTTTGGCCTCTGCACACTCCGTTTTTTGCCTCCATGTGTCGCGTTTATGGCTGGTTTCAGGCAGTGGGGATCGGCGGCAGTGGGGATCCACGCTGCTTGGAACTGGCCAAAAACGTGACACACGGAGGTGGCAATCGGCGGTGGGGATCTCCACAGCCTGGAATGTGCAGAGGCCAAAAATGTGATGTGCAGAGGTGGCAATCAGCGGCGATGTGCTGTCGCGATCCCCACAGCCTGGAATGGGTCTAAAACAGGGTGTTCGGAGGCCCAAAATGTGATGCACAGAGGCAGCAATTGGTGGCAATATGCTGTCGCGATCCCTACAGCCTGGAACGGGTCTAAAATGGAGCATGCAGAGGCTGTAAACACAATGTACGGAGGCCAAAAATGGCTGGCGGGTAGGGGCCAGCAGGTAGGCAGGGCTTCGGCAACATTTGCTGTATAAGATGTGCAGACATTTCCACCCACTTTTGGAGGGGGGTGCATCTTATACTCCCAAAAATACGGTATATTCTTCTATAATATCTTCTTTCTATTCTTGGTTTGAATAGTGTGTGTGTAAATTTCAACCTCTCCAGTGTATGCAATACTCACAAAAGTTATGAGTTTTTCTCATTTTTGAAAATAGGATTTTTTATTAACCCAACTGAACCACAATAAACTGGGTAACATCTCATACAATGGAAAATCTTTGCAGTAAGTACCCCAGGGCCATTTATAATTGTAACTAGTTATCTATATTCCAAACAAACCCTCTCTATATATATCATTTTACCTCCGTTCCAGCAATAAGTGTGTATAATTTGAACCTCAAGAATTTCAACAGTAAAAAGATCAGAAATTCCAAAGAATAATACTTCCACTAGATAACTAATTAATTTCTAAAACTTTAAAACTTTAAAAATCAGACATATTAACAAAAGACTATGGTATCTTTTAAATTCAACCTTCAGCCCAGTCACCATAATATCAACTTCCTGGCATTACAAATTGGGGAATTAGTATAAAATGCATCAATGGTTATCATTATGATCCATGCAAAAAAGCAACCAGCATCCATTGCAAACTGATTATTCCACATTTGATCTGATCTGCAGAATGAACATTGCTGCCTACAAGAGCTGAATCACATAAAATTTGGATGATTTTTCTCCTAAGTGCCTGCTTAAAATCAAGGAGAACCTGATCATAAAACAGAATTAGCAATGTCAATAGCATACAACAATCATTCACATTAGTTCATCATCTATACATTATAATCAAATTATACATACAAAAGAAAAAGGAAATTAAAATTTGGTAAAATTATGAATTTCTGTTCTTTTGTCTTGTATGTTTGCCTTGTATATACTGGTCAAGAAACTGAAAGGAAATTGGGCTGTTATTTTTTCCAGATTAGGGCCATTCTAATGCACCTTTATACTTGTGAGCAGTAATGATATTCTAGTGCAGAGATGAGTAATCTCTTTGCAATCACACAAAGTGAGGTACTGGAATTATGAGTTCCCAGGCAGTAGGATTCAGGCTTTATTCTTTCAATTTGGGGAGATAGTAGTAAACGTGGGTTTTTAAGTGCATAAAACGAACTGGCTTAACTATGAATTGTTAAATATCAATATTTTTTCATTTCACAACAAAAATCAACAACCGTATTATTTGCTCCATAAGATGCTCCGGACCATAAGACGCATCTAGCTTTTGGGGAGGAAAACAAGAAAACAAAAATCTGCCTCTGCCTCCCAGCTCTAGCATGTGGCTTGTCAAGGCTCTGCTCCGTTGCGCCCACCACGGGTCAGCTGAGCGACAGCTGGATCCCAGCCTCCTGTAGCCCCACCAATCAGCGGGCTGGCCGACCAGAAACAGTGTTATTGCTGCCTCCTCTGCATCTGCTGCGTCCACTGGGGAATGCTGGAGCCTTCGCCAGCATTCCCCAGCTATCGCCACCACTGCCTCTCACCACTGTCTATTGGTGGTTGGATCAGCCTACTGGAATACTGCTGATCAGCTGTTCCAGGTGGCAGGGATTGCCGCCTATTGCCGCCGCTCGCCACCTAACGGTGGTTGAATCGGCCTCCTGGAATACCGCTGATCAGCTGTTCCAAGTGGCGGGGATCGCCGCTACCTATCACCACTTCCGCCGTTCACCAGCGAACGGCAGCAACAGTCGGCAGCGGCAATCCCCACCACCTGGAACAGCTGATCGGCGGTATTCTGGGAGGCCAATCCAACTGCCAATAGGCAGGGGCAAAGACCGGCAACAACAGGTGGCGGTAGCGACAAGCAGCAATAGGAAATATTCATTCCATACGACGCACAGACATTTCCACCCACTTTTTGGAGGGGGAAAGTGCGTCTTATAGTGCAAAAAATACACTATTTGCCTCTACATTCTGATGTTGAAATTTTAAAGGTCATAGAAAGGGAGCTGAAAGTCATATGTGGCCTTGAAGGAAAGTATGAACTTCTGATTACACTCATTTACATACCTCTAGGAATAAACCTTACCAAACTCAGAGATTTACTTCTGAGATAATACACACAGTAATCTTAAGTACTGAGTCCTTAAAGAATGATGATTCTTTCAGCAATCAGCAGATTGTTGTTGTTGTTGTTTTTGTTTTCATAAAAGGTAGAGTTCTATAATTCTGTATTTCACACCGCCTAATGTATTTCGTAGCTAAGGTGTCCGATAAATGTATATACGTAACAGAAATTCAATAATGATATTCTTTTAAGAAGTGTCTGGAGGGAGAATTAAAGTGGAAAAATAGCGGAAAGCTATTCCCCCTGCCACATTTCCACGGCCCCTTTCCAAAACTCTTCTATCTTATTCTTTCAACTGGTAGCCTCTAGACATGCTTAAGACCACAACTTTTGGAATATTCAACTAGTTACTTCTAGTTAAAGAGATTGAAAGAAACAATGCAGTAGATCAGTGCCCTCAGGATAGCACCTAAACATATGGTGAACTGTGGAAGGTGTTGTCTCAATACATCTAGCAGACACCGTGATAGGCTTTGTTATAACCATAGTACTTGCCAATGATAGCTTCATCACTACTGGACCATCATCTACTAAAAACAGATTCAAGGCGATGTTCAAAGCAGGACTGTAGGACAACCGTGTTTCCCCGAAAATAAGACCTCCCCCAAAAATAAACCTTCCCCTGAAAATAAGCCCTCCCCAAAAATATTTCAACGCATGCACAGCTGGTCTCTGCCATTTCTTCTGGTTAGGGTTAGGGAGACAGAGCTGGAAATCAAGTAAGACGGCAAGAGGATCCCCGTCTCACTCCACACGCCCCAAAATAATAAAACCTCCCCGAAAATAAGGCCAAGCTCTTATTTTGGGGTTCAAAAAATATAAGACAGGGTCTTATTTTCGGGGAAACATGGTAGACTTCAGAGCACTACCTCTTACAATAATGTGCCTCAACTTAACTTGTTTCTCAGGGTAGAATCATTACTCCTGATTTAATCATAACAATGTATACCTTTCTGAACACAAGCAACAGTTCATGAGTGTAGTCAAGTTGTCTACTTTTCCAGTTTCTGAAGACCAAGTGCTTTCTCAAATGATGCTCTCCATGCCAAAAGCATCAAATTCTGCTTATAATATATTCATGTAACACAGTACAGCCAAGGTAGTAACTAGGCTGAAGCCCCAGCAGCTTATATCTGAAAGCATTCACAACACATAGAAAGCAATAACTTACATTTTGGCACCATCTAGCATTCTCTAGATCAGTGTTTCTCAACCTTGCCAAATCTAAGATGTGCAGACTTCAACTCCCAGAATTCCCTAGCCAGGCTTGCTGGCTAGGGAATTCTGGGAGTTGAAGTCCACATGTCATAGAATTACTAAGGTTGAGAAACACTGCTCTAGATGTCTTTGGACTTAGTGAAAATGCATTAGTATTAGTAGGATTAGCAGGATTAGAATTCATATTCTCCTGATTTCTAGACTTTTAACCACACCATTATACTAGCTCTCAGAATCCAATAATGCCCAACATTAAATATGATGGGCACAAAGTTCAACCTATCTGAATGATCCCATGTTTGGAACACTTATGCCAATACTTATAGACACTGTAGAATAAAATTTGATCTCAGGGTCCTTCGTTTTATTGTAGTCTTCCTTACTGCAACCTCCTTTCAATGAATTGGATTCTAATTCTCATGGGAAAAGTTGCTGATTGGAAATCAAAGCATTTATCTTTGGCTTTGTGTTATAGGACTCCAAGCCCTACAGCTTATAAATCATAGGCTATGGTTTAGCCTGTCATTTGAACCCTGATAATTCCAGTTTTATTCAGCAAACTTTGATAACTGCAATATACTTAGCAAACTATGTTTAATTGAACAGTTTAATACACCCCACCTCCAACTTCCTTCTTCTCCATTTTGATAAATTGAATTTCAAATTTATGGCCTTTATCGTTTTAATGTTTTATATGGCATTTTTATTGAATGACGAGGCTACCTAGAGTCACTTAGACGAGATGGGCAGCATAGAAATGTAATAAATAAATAAAAACTGTGTCATCCAACCTAGAATTTATCACCCTGTCGCAGTATAATACCAAAAAGTCTGGAATTAGATGGCAAAATGATCCACTAGATTCAAGAGACCACGATTGCACCTTGCTTTATTTTTATTCAAACGAGCTGCATTATATGAGATTCAATGTTGATTTCGTGTAATGCAATACAAATAATAATGCTTATATAAAATTCCATCAGATTCCCTTTTTCTTGGTTGCAGGAGAAAAGTTCTAGCATTTTAGATGTTGCTGCAAAATTGACTCATTTGGCTGACCTATCCGTTGGCTGCATATCTCACTGCAGTTTTAACATTAAAGTTGATTCCAAGTGAATAAAAACACAGTAGTCAGAAGTTTAGAAGTGTTGGAATATAACTCCCCAAATTTCCAAGCGTGTTGAGAATGCTGGGAATTATAATCCAGCACATCAGGATGGTAAAAATATCTTTTTGCCCACATAAATACCTTTTGCCAAAATAAATTGACAAAATTAAGTGCACTATTATAATTCCTGCATCCTCTTAGATTTAAAATATTTGCTACTTTAAATGGTCTCCTTTTTGTAAAGGTACTCCTCAATTTGGCATAATTTATGCAGAAGCTGAATTCCTTTTATAATAAATATACTTATTAATTTTTAGTTTAAAAAGCATAGGTTTAACAGAAATTAACTATATATTTCCCCCGCTTATTCTGTCTTCATTTCCTTCACTTAAAATAGCCCGGCTACTCATTTAAATAGGAACAGACTCAGACCCCTCCAAGACTGAGTGGCTGTGGATGCTGACATCTCGGATCTCAGATGTCCCATCACTTCTGATGGGTGAGGAAAAACTTACCCCCATGGATAGGGCTCGCAACTTGGGTATCCTCCTGGATGCTCGGCTGTCCCTTGAAGACCACCTGACGACTATGACCAGGGGGGCCTTTGTACAGGTTCGCCTGGTGCGACAGTTGCGCCCTTTTCTGAACCGAGATGACCTTCACACTGCCACTCATGCCCTGGTTATTTCCTGCTTGGATTACTGCAATTCCCTCTACATGGGGTTGCCCTTGAGGTGCACCCGGAGGCTCCAGCTGATCCAAAATGTGGCTGCGCGGATTATTACCAGAGCCCCTCATTACTCCCGTATAACACCTACGCGAGTTACCAGTGGTCCTCCGGATCAGCTTCAAGGTGCTGGTTCTCACCTATAAGGCCCTACGTGACTTAGGTCCGAGTTATTTGCAGGATCTTCTCCTACCTGCCTCCCACTGTCCTCCTTGTTCACATAGGGCTGCTCTCCTCAGAGTACCATCGGCGAGCCAATGCCATCTGTCGACGCCCAGGGGAAGGGCGTTCTCTGTGAGCACACCCACCCTCTGGAATGAGTTACCTACTGAGCTCCGTACGGCTCCTGATCTCCGCTCCTTCCATTGTGACCTGAAGACTTGGCTGTTCAAGCAAATGGGTTGACTATGATTCTGGGTTTTATTATTTATTATTTAATTTGATTTTAAAAGGGGGTTTTATTGTTGCATGTTTTTAACTTGTGTATGCCGCCCTGAGTCCTTCAGGAGAAAGGCGACATATAAATACATGAAATAAATAAATAAATAGTGATCATCAGATATTTGCATTTCTATGTCACCAGTTACTAGGTTCATATTATCATATGTGGTGGACATGCTCAGAAGCTAAAAACTATTAGAATAAAATTAAGGTATGGTTGGAAGAAATGATAAACAATGTATTGATTTAAAACCAGAGCTGCTCCTACTGGGTATCCTTCCAGAGAAAATTAGTAAAGAAAATATCTATTTGATTAGACATGTAATAACATCTGCAAGGATTGTTTATGCACAAAATTGGAAAGCAGAGAAAATACCTTTGGAAGGAGAAGTAATTAAAAAAAATTAGATTGTGCAGAAATGAATAGATTAACTTTGATTATTAAAAAAAGAGAGGATTCAGAATATTTTAAGATATGGAATCAATTCTACTATTGATTAGAAAAGAGATACAAATAAGTAACTTAATAGTTATGTATAAAAATATTACAATTAAAATAGTGTGTTAGTGATGAATTGTTGTAATGGACTTGGTGAGAATGAAGATAGAAGAAAAAACAAAAAGAAGTTTTGGAGACAACACCAAGATGTCACATGGAAGGAATGACTGATCTATTAAATGTTTGTTTGTCTAAAAAATAAAAAACTTTTTATTAAAAAAAAAAGAAAAGATTTGCATTTCCAGTGGTCAATAATAAAAACGTCATTGTAATAAAAGTGTAATAAAAATATATATGGAAATGAAGCCGAGTACTTTAGAGTCTTTAAGTCTTTGCAAACTGCTATGCCCCTTGATAGCTATACCCATAATCTCAAATCACGGAATTATACATCAAACACAAAGGATATCAGCGTGTGGACCTTTTAAAAAACAAAAGATCCTGTCTTTAAAAAAGCCGATATTCATTTCTGTATTCCATTCTAAATTCCCTGTTGCAGTATACCAGAATCAGAAGGGGTAGGAAACAAACAAGTGTGCACTTAAATCTCGGCCTCCCAATTACACTTTTCTACCAATTAATCAACCAAAGCTTTTATTATTTATTCCAAAATTGATATCCTGCCAACCAGCTAGGAATGGCTTTCATGAAAGCTATCAATCCACTCAAACCACTGAAGCAGGTCCATTTTAAGGCTTTATATAAACAAACAGGAAGCAAAACCAAAGCATTTTTAAAAGGCAGCTATTGCATTGATTACTCTAGCAATTAAAGTTTGCCATCAAGAGTTATAAAACTAAATACCATTCAGCTCGACAACCCCTAGGAGTGCATCTTCAATCAATCAATCAATTAATCAACCAATCAATAAGTCCATGCCATGCAAAACAGGCCATGCATAATGCATTTGAATTTTTAAAAATTCCAAAGATAGGCAATTTTGCAATATTTTCGGGACGGGAGCAATGTTGCAAGGGATACGGTAGTAATAACTCTTTTCCCATCCCACTTTCTGCCTTTAAGGGGTTTAAACAAAATAGATGCTCTGCCATTATTTAGCACAATCTTGGAGGTTCAGGACCCTAAAATGAGGCAGGGAACACACATACAGAAAACTTGTTCTCCTTTGGAATACTTATTTACAATTGAAAACAACAGGTGAAACGGTATTTATACAAGCGTTCCTTGCCTAGTGTCTCCCAGAAGAATAAGAACACCCCAATTCCACATCTGTTAAGCTTTGGCTTAGAGAAGGAAGTTGGATAAAGTAGTGCCAGAAATACACTAAAATTTATTTATTGAATTTGTATGGCCCCCTATTTCGCATAGTGATGCTAGGTGGCTCCTAACAACCAATAGAAACAACAGCATAGCTGGCTGGGGAATTATTTTTTTTTAATTTGATTTATATGCTGCCCTTCTCCGGAGACTCAGGGTGGCTTACAATGCGCTAAGCAATAGCCTTCATACTTTTGTATATTTATACAAAGTCAGCTTATTGCCCCCACAAACTGGGTCCTCAATTTACCTATCTTAGAAAGGATGGAAGGCTGAGTCAACCTTGAGCCTGGTGAGATTTGAACCTGCAATAACTGCAGGCAGCTGGTATTAATAACAGGGTGCTTTAAACCACTGTACTACCAAGGCTCTAGAAGTTGAAGTCCACAAGTTTTAAAAAGTTGCCAAGCTTGGACATCCCTGTCCTAGCCCAATGCTTGGGGGGAAAGCCAGGTCTTCACATCCTTCCACAAGGCTAAAGTAAACAAAGCTAGCTAAAATAATGGCTAAAGTTCTAAATTCACTAGAACTAGATCATCAACAATTTTACTTGATAATCTTTGTTCTTATGAAGGTTCAACAGCCTAATTCATGCGATGTTCACAGAAATTATGTTTTGTTAGACTGTAATCATGTGTCATGGAATATGTCCGGGACGCAATGGCTCAGTGGCTAAGACACTGAGCTTGTTGATCAAAAGGTCAGCAGTTCAGTGGTTCGAACCCCTAGTGCCGCGTAACGGGGTGAGCTCCCGTTACTTGTCCCAGCTTCTGCCAACCTAGCAGTTCTAAAGCACATAAAAAAAAATGCAAGTAGAAAAATAGGGACCACCTTTGGTGGGAAGGTAACAACGTTCCGTGTGCCTTGGCACATGACCACGGAGACATCTTTGGACAGCGCTGGCTCTTCGGCTTTGAAACGGAGATGAGCACCACCCCCTAGAGTCAGGAACGACTAGCACATATGTGCAAGGGGAACCTTTACCTTTACCTTTAGACTGTAATATCCAACGTGAGATCTCTAAAGTCAAGTCAACAGTAGCAGAAAAAGAAGCGCAAGAGTACATTCAATATCAGCTGAAAAAAAAGTTAATACCGAAAAGTAACTTCAGATCAGGGTTAAGCTATTTGCTGTGGATATTTGCATTTGCCCTTGAGAAGGATGCAAATTTGCTTTTACAGCTCTGAAAACAACAGCATATTCACACTTGAAAGTTAACAGCAAACTCCCAATTAGCATAGCAACATAAGTATTGTGCAGCTATTTTCTGAAAGAGGAATTAGAAGTTATTTTAGTTTAAATTCCCCAAAGGTAAGTGCTATGCAAATGAACCTGGGTTCACCTTCAGTTTCAAAGCACCAAAAAGCTTCTCATGGAGGAAAAAAAAACATATTTATGTAAATGGAAACTATACTGCATACTATAACTAAATCCAACGTTTAATTTAATGCTTGAAATGGAAAAACTACAGGCAAAGTACTATTATCTTGGAAACTAAAGTATATTTCATAAAGAGGACACTTGAAATGAATGTCTATTTTTGTTTGTATCTGTTATACTTTTAAATTCAATAACAAATACTCTGGACAAAGTATAATTTACCTAATTAAGAATTTTCTCATAGAAAAGCGATATTTTTCTGTGAAATAAAAATAGGATGCCTTCAGCCTTATGCTTTCATGGACATCTCCATGCTGCTTTCTTGGCAATAGTAGAAAAGTAATCTGCCTTTGTCTTTTTCCATGAATTGTTTTCAACTTCTCAGTCTAATCCAGAGTCCTTGTGGTCTCCCATCCAAGCACTAACCAGCCTAACTATGGTCACTTCTGAACCCAGGTCTGTGCAGATGCTATGACCCATTGTAGCAAAAACTTTTAAATATCTTGTCATTATTGACCCACAAAAAAAATTCAAAATCTATATATTAAGACAAAGTAAATTATAGGGCTAGAAGGAGCCATGGAAGACTCTGTGCCCAAGGCAAGAGTCCTCATTCCATCTCGGACAAGAGGTCATCCAATCTTTTCTTGAAAACCTTGGACAGTCATTTATCTGAGATGGTATGAGAGGACAGGAGGTTGGACTACAGGTCACAAGTAATTACACGAGAATTATCTGAAGCTCGGAGTTGAACTGTGCCTAATGATATTACCTAGTTGAGGAATGAAACATCTCCAAGCAACCAAGCTCAGAGAGCACCAAGGACTCCATAGTCACAAGTCATGGACAAGCTACCTCCGCCTTCTTATCAGATTGGATATTAAGGGGAGAAAAAATTGGAGCACGAAATTTATCTCACTAAAATAGAAGGAAAAAAAAGGTTTTACTAGCCGAGATGCTTAAATTGCATTAGGATACAAAGTTGTAAATCTGAAGGCAACGCTAATATGCATTATCTGTTGTCATTGTTAGTTGCGAAGTCGTGTCTGACCCATCACGACTCCATGGACAATGTGCCTCCAAGCCTTCCTGTCCTCTACCATCCTCTGGAGTCCATTTAAGCCCATGCCTACTGCTTCAGTGACTTTACCTGTACTTCACTGCAATTCTTGCACCTATCCGAGTTCCAGGAGCAGCATTGTCACATAGGCAAGTTTCCTTTTTCAACCTATGGGATCATGGTTGGCCAATGTATCCAAGTCTACTTTAGTGCTTGCCATGTTTCCCAAATTCAAGTCAATTGTGCTGTATTCACTTGCCTTGAAGTATGCCCATTCAGTTCCAACATACAGTATAGATATCCTAGAAAGTAAGCTCAACAACAACAAAACCCCTTCGCTGAATTAATCTTTAATTTCAGAGTAGCCTGGAGACTTGTTTAAGAATATATACTTCCTTTGCTAGGGAAGTTAAATACGATAACCGAACAACAAACATATAATGTCTCTGTTTCTAGTCCTCTAAATATTTTATTGCTTACCAAGCACTCGCGTACTTGTTAAAATAGGATACGGGAATGAATACCATGATGCCTTTTCAGAATCAGCCCAATATCAAAGGTAAAATCTACAATTTTATGTAGCAATAATTAAACCACTACTGGATTGCTAGTTCAGGTATTGATTTCCTCTTTTATTTATTAATGGTTTGAAACACTGCCGAATTTTCTAAAACAGCACTACAATTTAAATCCTTTTCAGAGTCCACAAACAGCATTAATTACAGGCTTTTAAAATGGTTTCTTAATTCTTGTTACCTTTATCTATTTTTTTTAAAGCAGATTTTCCCCTCTTTTCTACAGCTGGTTATGCAAAGAGGCTCTCACATTTCTCTAGCTTTAATATACATAAAAGCAAATTTCTCCTGAAATTAGTAAAAATTATGTGAGCGAGGGCTTTTCTCCCAGCCTGCACAGATGCTTTTTAAGATTGCTGCTGATAGAAAAAAAATCAGGTTTTTTTAAAAAAAAAAATCAAAGAAAGCATACTAGAGAAATAATCTGAGGTCCAGGCAGCTCTGGAGGAAACAAAGGGAAGAATGAAATAGTCCTGCTGAAAACCAATATACCATATTTTGGAGAATGCATTTGAAAGTGGGTTTTTTCCCCCCTTAGATCATTGATTTTCTTTTATCCAAATATCACAATCTACTGGCAAAGAGCCCTTCCCCCCTCACCCCATTATAGGCTTCTTAAGTATAGTTCAATGCTTATTTTTTCCCCTGTATATTTTTTTGGGACAGTGCATTGCCATATATCAATTAATCCTGGTGCAATATTAATGAACATCTTCTTCTCTGTCCATCACGTCACAGGTTTTGACACCTCAGCCTAAACCCTCCCCCAAAAAGGGGGTTTAAACCAGCCTCTTTCAAAGAGGCACCTTCTGTAGCAACACAGCAGTTACAAAGGTGTTTTTTTTTCCCCTCTGTTCTTTGGACTTCAGCATCCCTTGATTCAACAAGGAAGGCCGGGCAGCAACAACCACCAGGGGAAGCGTATCAGTCTTTCACTACTCCAACACCTGGGCTTGACGACAGCAAAAGAGGGGGTGGGAGGTTGGGGAAAGCCGATTGTATCCAACCTCTCTTGATAAAAGACAACTGCATTGAAACATGGTTACTCTTGCCAGTGACATAACCAAACCTGGCTACTGCAGGCATTGGAGGCATCACGATTTTTGGGGAAAAAATGGGCGGGGATATTAAAAAAGGGGGGAGGGGGGGCGCAAAAATTAGACCTGAGGGAATAAACATTACTGGGCAAGGAGATGAGTTGCTGCTTGGTAAGAAGAAGAAAAAAAATAAAACCCCTTTTACACCACCACCCCCAACCTTCTTTTCTTTTGAAACGTATTTGAAGGGAATTATTAAGGCATAGCGGGATGAAGAGAGGGGGTGGGGGTGTTTCAAGAGGACCGAAAGGCTGGCGATTTGGAGCGGGGAGACGGGGTGTGTGTGAGGGGGGGGGGTCTCCCCTCCGAAGTCCCCGTCCCAGTTAATCTCCTCCTGGCAACCCCGAAGGGAGAGAAAGGAGAAAGCGGCTGCGCGGCAAAGCCCCTCAGGGAAGGCGCAGCGATGAGAAGAGTCCTTTTTTTTTTTTCCCTCACAGGGGCTTCGACGCCACCTGGGGTTCCCTCCCCCCGACGACGCCACTCGCGGCGCCCGCCCTCCCCCTCCCCTTTCTTGCCAGGAGGGGGGAAAAATCAGTCAAGGGCACCCCGATCGTCTCCTGCCCTCCAAAGGGAGGCGGGCACAACCCCCCCACCACCACCAACACCCGGGAGAGCCCAGCAACAAACTGCGCTTTTGCGCTCTAGGCGCCCCAGCAGATCCCGCGCGGTGCTGGGGCGCATCCCGAACAGAGGCTCCCCCACAAAGGGCAAGCCTGGAGGGGGCCCCCGGGAGACCGATGCCCGGGGGTGGGGGGATGGAAAAAAAAAAAGCAAGCGGGAAGGAGGAAAGAAAGAAGGCAGCGCCGACCTACATCAGCGCCACCCTCGGAGCCCCAGCCGAGCCAGGAGAACGGGATCCCCCCCCCCCCCCCCTATCCCTTTTGTCCTCCCCCGTCCGTCCTTCTCCTCCTCTTCGGGCTTTACCTGCTAATTCATCCGGCTCCAAGCCGCTGTCGGCGTCGATCCCGCACAGCACAAAGTAGTGGGCGAAGCGGCAGGGTGCTGAGCCGGAGCCCGGCCCCGAAGGAGCGCCGCCACCGCCGCCGCCGCTCATCTCTTCTCCACCAGCTCCGGCTTCTCGGCTTGGCCCGCTTGCCTTCGTTTTCCCGGCAGTCGCCCTTTAACGCCTCCGCCGCGTTTCTTCCATGGCGCAAGCAGGGCTGCCCGGCCTCCGGTGGCGGCCTCCCTCTGGCCACGGGGCTGCGTCGGCGCGGCTGGCGGCGACGGCGGCGGTGCGGGCGCCTCTCGGTCAGCTGAGGCTGCAGCGGCGCCCGAAGCCAAGCAAGGCACCGTCCCGCGGCCCCGCCTCCCCAGCTATGCGCCGCCGCCGCCAATCGGAGCCGCGGGAGGAGAAAGGAGGCCCGCCAGCCGCTTCCGCCCCGCCTCTTCGGCGGGACGTTTAAATCGCTCTCCGCCCCGAGAACCGCAGCGCCGGAGTCGGGAGCCGCCGCCAAGCCAGCGGGGGAGATGGGTTGGAACGGCTGACCCCCATCTCAATTTGAATAGAACAGAACAGAACAGAACAGAACAGAACAGAACAGAACAGAACAGAA
>WNWU01000037.1:12144767-12158356 GCA_012654045.1 Ptyas mucosa
AACAGAACAGAACAGAACAGAACAGAACAGAACAGAACAGAACAGAATAGAATAGAATAGATTTTTTTATTGGCCAAGTATGATTGGACACATAAGGAATTTGTCTTTGGTGCATAGGCTCTCAGTGTACATAAAAAGACAAGATACATTCGTCAAGAATCATAAGGTACAACACTTAATGATAGTCATAGGGTATAAATAAGCAATGAGGAAATAATATCAATATAAATGGTAAGAATACCAGCAACAAAGTTACAGTTATATGCCATGGGGCAGTGGTGAAATCCAAATTTTTTTACTATCTGTTCTGTGGGCGTGGCTTGGTGGGCATGGTGTGGCTTGGTGGGCGTGGCTTGGTGGGTGTGACTTAGTGGGTATGGCAGGGGAAGGATACTGCAAAATCTCCATTCTCACCCCACTCCAGGGGCCAGCCAGAAGTGGTATTTGCCAGTTCTCTGAAATGCTCAACATGGGCATGTGATCAAAATCCAGCTGCTTAGTAACTGGTTCCTATTTATGATGGTTGCAGTATTGGGGGGGGGGGTGTCATGTCATCATCTTTTGCAACCTTCTGACAAGCAAAGCCAATGCGGAAGCCAGGTTCACTTTAACAACCAAGTTACTAATTTAACAACTGCAATGATTCCCTTAGCAATTGTGGCAGTAAAAGTTGCAAAATGGGGCAAAACTCACATAACAAAATTTCCACTTAGCAACATAAATTTTGGGCTCAATTGTGGTTGTTAAGTTGATGATTACCGGTACTATATGAAAAGGAATTAATACTACTTTAACTGTGTGTGTGTGTGTGCGTGCGTTCCCACACACCTTTGTTTTTGACTCCTGAAGACTGCCTGGAATTCTTTGCTGGTTTTCCTAGCATGGTTTTTCCCCCATAGTGGTTTGCCATTGCCTCCTTCCTAGGGCTGAGAAAAAGTGAATGGTCCAAGGTCACTTAGGTGGTTTTAGGATTAAGGTGGCACTGATTTTTAATTTGATGCCTTAACCACTATACCAAACTGGCTGTCCTACTTTAATTTATAGCACTCTGAATAACTAACACTAATAATATGGCTGCTTTCATAGGAGGCTGACCATCCAATCTTGGGTAACACTCTCATTGTTAGCCACTCAACAGGGCACTGAGCTCTACCACAAAAGATTAATTGATCCCAATAGACATCTGTCACTTATTGCCCCTCAGACATTTAACTTGGGGGTTAGTATTGATCACTTTGGAGAGCCCTGGCCTAAAGAAATCCAAAAGGTATTAAATGAGGTTTAAGTTGTAGCGGAAATGTAAATGTTCACTTGTATTAAACTATGTTCCGCATCATCAATGCGCAACCGTCTCTCTCAATCTGATGATCTTCAAACAAGATAAGATTATATATCCCATGCCCCGGTTATCAGACATCCCCGAGGAAGAGTTAGTGAGGTCTGACGCAGAGAAAGCACTGAAGATAATACTATTTCCTAATCATGCACAATTCACTACGTTGATATACGTTCACATACAGATTGGTTTCACCCATTGCATTTGTCAAAAAGGTGGTTTTATAAACCATAGTAGCTCCATTCACACAGGGAGTAAAGCTAAAAGCAGATAAAAGCTTTCCTTAATCTCTCTAGAGCAGGGGTGTATCTGGATTTTTTTCCCCTTTGCTAAACCAGATGTGTGACACATCTGGCCTGCGGGCTGGGAGTTTGACAGCCCTGCTCTAGAGGAACAGGGGGCCACAGCTCCCATCAACCACAGTCAGCATGATCAACTGCCATGGTACCCGGGGATCAAAATAGATATGGTACAACATATCTGGAGAGCACCTTTTGCTAAACACTGTCTTCATTAAACTAATTCCACATGAACTGGAGAATCCAAGTGAAGAGCAACCTCTAGTTTTAATTCAAGGCGGAATTAAGACTATGGAATTTAAAACATGATGATCATCAGGTTTTCTTAAACTGTATCTTTCCATTCCTCAGTGCTCCGGAAGGAAAGGGGGGAACAGGACAAGAACCAAACTGGTTACTCAGCTTTTGCCCCATCTAATATAGTGACAATGATCAGTTGCAGAAGAGCTTGGGGGGACTTGCCCCAAACAACTCTGGGACTTTAGATGGAGTTCTGCCTTAAACCGGTTCGCTTTTAATGTGTTTCTGTGACCTTTGTGGAGCTGTTCTGATGTGTTTTCTTAAGTTTCCTTAATGTCATCCAAACGTTAAACTAGCAGGATTAATAGAATAGAATAGAATTTTTTATTGGCCAAGTGTGATTGGACACACAAGGAATTTGTCTTGGTGCATACGCTCTCAGTGTACATAAAATAAAAGATATGTTCATCAAGAATCATAAGCAGTGGTGGGATTCAGCCAGTTCGCACCACTTCAGGAGAACCGGTTGTTAACTTTCTGAGCAGTTTGGTGAACTAGTTGTTGGAAGAAATCATTAGAGCAGAGAACCGGTTGTTAAATTATTTGAATCCCACCACTGATCATAAGGTACAACACTTAATGATAGTCATAGGTTACAAATAAGCAATCAGGAAACAATATCAATATAAATCGTAAGGATACCAGCAACAAGGTTACAGTCATACAGTCATAAGTGGGAGGAGATGGGTGGTGGAAACGATGAAAAGATTAATAGTAGTGCAGACTTAGTGAATAGTTTGACAGCGTTGAGGAAATTATTTGTTTGATGGCGTTCAGGAAAAAACTGTTCTTGTGTCTCGTTGTTCTGGTGTGCAGTGCTCTATAGTGTCATTTTGAGGGTAGGAGTTGAAACAGTTTATGTCCAGTATGTGAGGGGTCTGTAAATATTTTCACAGCCCTCTTTTTGACTCGTGCAGTATACAGATCCTCAATGGATGGCAGATTGGTAATAATTGTTTTTTCTGCAGTTCTAATTATCCTCTGAAATCTGTGTCTGTCTTGTTGGGTTGCAGAACCAAACCAGACACTTATAGAGGTGCAGATGACAGACTCAATAATTCCTCTGTAGAACTGGATCAGCAGCTCCTTGGGCAGTTTGAGCTTTCTGAGTTGGCACAGAAAGAACATAAAAAAAAATATTTTGGATACAGCTGGCCCCTGGCCTAGATTGCGTGCAGCTTCTGAAATTCCTAGTTTCAAATGGTAATACTGTACAGTGCAGTGATGCATGAAGAAAACAGTTTCAAGAAAAACACTTTTAACCTAGTCACGCTTGCAAAGAAAATGCCTTTTACAAGTTCAACTTTGTGGCAGCTGCAATTCTTTCTGCAGAGCAGTAGCTGGAGGTGGCATGGGCCCGTATCTTATTATTCCAGAATGGGTCTACTGCAATCTCTGTTCTCCATTGGGATAATTCTGCCGATAATATGAAAATAGGTAGAAAATTCAATTACCCACCAGAACATTTAGCCAGCAAGTCAGGACCCATTGCTGTGTTTCCATGGAATGATGTGAACCATGGTTTATTGAATTAACTCAGTGACCTGGAAGCACACAACACACTGAACTGCAAATTAATTACATTTTTGAGGTTTGTATCGCACACTAAACCGCAAACTTGATTGTCATGCTTTTATCTTGCTGCGAGAGACCAGCTGTGCTAGGCTAAAGGATCACATTTTGTGAATATGTGCCAGGAGGTCTTCTCAAAATAAGATTAAAAACAAACCAGAGAATATGATTTTAATTAAGCCGCAAGTGCAATACCTCTGCTATTTGAGGAATATTCAGAAACTACATCAGAGGATGGGTTGGAGCAGAGCCAATAACAAGTCCATTTTTCATAGCCAGTCTGCCTCCAGAGCCATGCTTTAATACCGGCATTTACTTCCAGATTCTGACAAAAAATACCCATTGTGGACAATGATTGCTGCATTCACTTAATGACCACAGGGATTCAGTTAATGACCACCATAAAAAGG
Organism: Ptyas mucosa; assembly: GCA_012654045.1. NCBI lineage: Eukaryota > Metazoa > Chordata > Lepidosauria > Squamata > Colubridae > Ptyas > Ptyas mucosa. The sequence goes on from WNWU01000037.1 coordinate 12,148,685, forward strand.
TAGTAAAACCAAGCACAGTCATGTGATTACTTACTAAATTACTTGCACAACTTATAACCGTAATTCTGGGCTCAATCATGATCACAGGTTGAGGACTACCATATCTGTAACACAAGTCATTGAGTTGATCATGCTGATTTACCGCATAAATGTCTCAAATGACCCATGAAAAAAGTACCATGATAATGCAAGAAAATCATCGGTCAGCTCATAGAACTAATGCTGTTTATGTATAGTCACCAACCTGCAACCTACTCCTAAGCTTTGTACTGATCTTCTCTTTGGTGATTCATACTACAGTAGAGTCAATGCCTTATTTGAAGATAACAGGGGCAATTCTTAATATAGGTGGCCCTCAACGTATAACCAAAATCGAGCCCAAAATTCATGTGGTTAAGTGAGAAATTTGTTAAGTGAGTTTTGCCCCATTATACAACTTTTCCCACCACATTTGTTCAGTGAATCAGTGCAGTTCTTCCATTCGTAACACGTTAAGCGAAGTGAATCTGGCTTCTCCAATGTCTGTCTTTCTTTCTTTCTTTCTTTCTTTCTTTCTTTCTTTCTTTCTTTCTTTCTTCCTTCCTTCCTTCCTTCCTTCCTTCCTTCCTTCCTTCCTTCCTTTATTCAAACACCTACGAGATAACAGATATAAGTATAAACATAGATATAAACACAGGAAATGGGTACGAATAAATGGGGACAGTAGGACAGGGACGGTAGGCACGCTGGTGCACTTATGCACGCCCTTTAAAGACCTCTTAGGAATGGGGTGAGGTCCACAGTAGACAGTTTAAGATTAAACTCATGAGGGTTTGAGGATATAAAAACAGAGTCAGGTAGCGCATTCCAGGCATTGACCACTCTGTTGTTGAAGTCGTATTTTCTGCAATCGAGTTTGGAGCGGTTTACCTTGAGTTTGTATCTATTGTTTGCCCGTGTAGTATTGCAGTTGAAGCTGAAGTACCCATTGACAGGTAGGACGTTGTAGCAGATAATTTTGTGTACTACGCTTAGGTCAGACTGTAGGCGGTGTAGTTCTAGGCTGTCCAAGCCCAAAATTTCAAGCCTGGTAGCATAAGGTATTCTATTGTGAGCAGAGGAGTGGAGTACTCGTCTGGTGAAATACCTCTGAACTCGCTCAATTGTATTAATATCCGATATACAGTGCGGATTCCAGGAAGACAAGCTGTATTCAAGAATTGGTCTAGCAAAGGTTTTGTATGCCCTAGTTTGCAGTACAATGTTACAATTTAATTTAATTTAATTTAATTTAATTTAATTTAATTGTCTTTGCTTGTCAGAGGTTGCAAAAGGGGATCGATCACATGACCCTGGGACACTGCAATTGTCATAAATGTGAGTCGTTGTCGCTGAATGTAAATCAGGTGACTACGGGGACCCTGCAAAGATCCTAAGTGTGAAAAATGGTTGTAAGTCCCTTTTTTCAGTGCCATTGTAACTTCGAACAGTCATTAAATGAAGTGTTGTAAGTTGAGGACTACCTGTACACATTGAATGAATATGAAAGTTCCAGGTATATCGCTACATAAACGTCATTGTGTTTTTTTGAAGACCCGCATTTAGTAAAATATATATGGCGGGTCTATTTATAGAACTGTAGGTGAAAAGGGGAATGGCAATTAATTGCTTCCCTCTTTGTTGCTGAGAGCCTTGGCTAATTACTTCTGCTTCCAAGGTCCAGCGATGGATTCTGATATGGCCAGAATATCGCCCTCTTTACATAAGAGGGAGAGACTTCTAGCAAATGTGGGAAATATTAATGCAAATATTGAAAATTAATGGAAGAAAGCAAAAGTCCAACCAAGGAAGATTAAAAAAAAAACCCAGTAAGGCAGGGGTGGGCAAATGTGACCCTTTTACAACCTGTGGACTTCAACTCCCAGAATTCCTGAGACAGCTTGGCTTGGCTGTCTCAGGAATTCTGGGAGTTGAAGTCCACAGGTTGTAAAAGGGCCACATTTGCCCACCCCTGCAGTAAGGAATAGTGAGTGACTACAGGTAATCCTTGATTTCCCAATTCATCTAGTGACTGTTCAGAGTTACAACAGCACTGAAAAAGGTGCCTTATGACCATTTTTCACACTTATGACCATTTTCAAGGGATCAAAATTCAGACGCTTGTCAACTGACTCATATTTATGACGGCTGCAGTGTCCTGGTATCATGTCATTCCCCTTTTGTGACCTTCCCAAACTCAATGGGGAAACCAGATTCACTTAACAATTGTGTCACTAACATGACAATTGCAGTGATTCATTTAACAACTGTGGCAAGAAAGGTGGTAAACTTCACTTAGCAACAGAAATTTTGGGCTCAATTGTGGTCGTGAGTTGAGGACTACCTGTACTAAGGGAGGAAAACAGAAAGCCAGACAGGATTCGGAAGAGGCAGGGGAACACTTAAAACACTTAACACTTAACATATTAAAATACTTAACACAACTTTTCACGCTGCCGCAACATCATGCAAAGATTATTTTAATCGATAAATGAATCCAGGTAACTTGAAAGCTGAAATTGGCTAAAGCTAACAAGGAAAAGAAAGCAGAAGAACGGGGGTTTTCAAAGGCACTTGTAAACTTCGAATCTCTCTTCCCACATTTAATTTGCTACCTAGATTAACTGCAAACCTCAAACTTCCCCAAATGTACCTTTAATCTGAAGTGTTGTCACACAGAAAAGGGCAAAAGTCCACAGTCTCAGAGGGAAGGAATAGATTGTCATTAGTTACGCTAGACTATCCAAAGGTCATCAGTAAAACTAAGGCAGAAATTGGCAATACTAAACAGTGATTAAGAGACACAGTGCTTTATACATCTCAGTACTTCATAATTTAATTAATTCAGTTAATTCGTCTAAATTCAAACAAGCCATAAATATAGGTTTGGTTTGGGTTGATGTGGGCCAGGCTTGTTTTCAACCTCTGAAGGCTATTGGAGGTGGCAGTCCATTGGAATGGCCAAAAACATTCCACTTACTTTATTAAAGTACAAAATACACATGAAGCATCAGGACCATTTTACTATGTGTAGGAGAGTGGGTGAAATGAGGCAGGAGATTTCTCTTCCCCAGATAAGCACTTCTGCCACCGGATTTTAGTGGCATGCTCTGGGGATGCCTTGAGGGCCACCAATGGGTACTATGGGGTCACATGCAGTCCAACGGTTGCTTATCCAAGTCTGAGGGGGTCCAAGCACAGAATTCCAAGATTGGGACCTTATCAACAAGGGATCAGAAGAACTGGTGACACAGGATGGATTTGATCGCTCAACATGCTGAGCTACAGATTAGTTGATCATATTCTAGACTAGGGGTGTCAAACTCAATTTCATTGAGGGCCACACATCAGGGTTGTATTTGACCTCAGGGAGCTGGGGTGGGTGTGGCCAGGGTGGGTGTGGCCAGCTGGACATCATTCGTGTTGGTGCCTGTGGTGGCCTGAGAGCTCTGGCAGTGAAAATGGGCTCCCGAGCTCCATTTTCGGCTATGATGGCCTCCTGCAACCCTCTGCCAGCAAAAACAGAGCTCGGGAAGGCCGTAGGTAGCCCTCCTGAGCTCCATTTTTGCTGGCAGAGACACCGTGAGCTGTCTGTTTCCAGGGCAGTCCCGTGGGCCAGATCTAAGCACTCCGCGGGCCGGATCTGCCTCCCGGGCCTTGAGTTTGACACCCCTGTTCTAGAACATCATATCTAGCACAAAACCACCCTTCATGTTTTTAGTTCAGGGTGTTATGGAAAGACAGGAAGATATCCTTGAAGAAACCATAGTTACATTAGCAAGCCATAGCCATATTAGCACAGCAGCTGTTATACATAAGGCTTTTTATATGTCTTACTACAAGGCCTCTACTCCAGGGGTGAAATCCAGCAGGTTCTGACAGGTTCTGGAGAACCGGTAACGGAAATTTTAAGCAGTTCAGAGAACCGGCAGCAGAAATTTTGAATAGTTCATAGAACTGGCAACCACCTCTGGCTGGCCCCAGAGTGGGGTAGGAATGGAGATTTTGCAGTATTCTTCCCCTGGAGTGGGGTGGGAATGGACATTTTGCAGTATCCTTCCCTTGCCACACCCACCAAACCACACCATGCCCACCAAGCCACGCCCACAGAACCGGTAGTAAAAAAAATTGGATTTCACCACTGTTCCACACATTGTCAGTTGCTTTTCAGAAAATTACTTGGGAACAAGGCCGTGGTAAAAAAGAAAACTTGTTGAGTCCTACAACAAGAAATTCCTTCAATCCGGAGCCATGTTGGAAATGCCACTTTTTGTCCACCTTTGATTTAGATTTAATTACCTTCAGGCCTTGAATAAAAGAGTCCTGGAGACACTTTTAGAGTCCTAAAGTTTCATGGTTTTGTTTTTATGGTTTTGTGTCTTTGTTTAGAAGAGTATTAGGAGAAGGGAGGCAAAAATAGCTCTGTTACCCTGTTTCCTTAACTTTTTCATGAAGTACAGGTAGTAGCCTTCCTCCTGGGGTTGTACGCTCAGCTTCTGAAGTTGGAGTATTTGTGTATGTTTACACATATTGTGAGTGTGTGTGATTAGTATATGTCTGCATGTACATCTCACTATAACTTTCCGCCGTGCCCTCAAGACGTTTCTATTCCAGCAGGCTGGCCTGGACTAACCTCTTCTAAAACTGCTCTTAAATTCTTAAATCTTATAATCACATAAATTTAGAGTTTTAATTTTAGGTTCAAGACCAAATTATTTAATTGTATTTTAATCGATCTTTAAAACATTTGTATTATATGTATTCTATCATTTGACTGTACACCGCCCTGAGTCCCCCGGGAGTAGAGCGGTATATAAATATAATAAATAAATAAATAAATAACACAAAAATAAAATGTGCCTTCAAAAGATATGATGTTGCCCTAACTTGGATGGATAAACTTCAAATATTTCCTTATGAAAGTACATCTATGGACAAATATTTGTCCATGATCAGTTACAATGTCTGAAAATTACTCCCATATTAGATACTCATGGAAAGGTGAAAATAAGCCACAGTAGATAGCAATAGCACTTAGACTTATATACCGCTTTACAGTGCTTTACAGTCCTCTCTAAGCGGTTTTACAGAGTCAGCCTATTGCCCCCAAACAATTTGGGTCCTCATTTTACCCACCTTGGAAGGATGGAAGGGTGAGTCAACCTTGAGTCTAGTGAGATCTGAACTGCCAAATTGCAGGCAGCCGGCAGGCAGCAGAAGTAGCCTGCAGTACTGCATTCTAACCACTGCGCCACCGATGGCTCCATAGGCTTAGAAACTCTCTGAATAGTAGAGGAAATTTTATCATCCTAAAACAACACCATCAGTACTCAGAAAGAAATCAACTTTAATACTGGGGAAACATATTAATTGATTCTTCCTAATATATAGAACAAAGCAACTATGAAAGAAAAAAACAACATAGCATCTAAACCAGTGGTGGGTTGCCCCCGGTTTGCACCGGTTCTATAGAACCGGTAGTAAAACCGGCGGGAGGCTCCGCCCACTGACCCCGACATCATCAAAATGCTTCTGTGCATGCGCAGAAGAGCACACACGCATGCGAGCAAAGCAAGCACACGCACGCGGCACCATTGCGAACCGGTAGTAAAGGTAAGTAGAACTCACCCCTGCTCTAACCAGCATCTATGGTTGGATAAGAATTCCCTCCGTGATACGTCCTGGTGCTCTGTAAAAGTTTGGACTACAACTCCCATAAAACCTAGTCAGCACAGCCAATGGTCAAAGGTAATGGAAGTGATGGACATCTATCCGTAGAATATCAGATTCCCTGTCTCAGCTCTGTGATAACAGAGTGAGATAATCTGAAGCCCTATAGATGGCTGGGCAGATTGCTGTACTTTAGCACACATTAAGCAAGCAAATACATTTTGTTCCTACATTTATTGCTTGTCAAACTTGTCACCGTTTTCCATTTATCTCCCTGCTGTGAAAAATGGATTCCTATCTATCACAATGATCTCCTGCAGGAAAGAGGAGATCGGCTTCTCTCTCAGGAGACAAATATCTAGTGCTGTTTAGTCCTCTTTACAGGTAGCCCTGGACTTACGACCACAAGTGAGTCCTAAATTTCTGTTGCTAAATGAGACATCTGTTAAGTGAGTTTTGCCCCGTTTTACGACCTTTCGGGCCACAGTCGTTAAGTGAATCACTGCACTTGTCAAGTTAGTCACACGGTTGTTAAGTGAATCTGGCTTCCCCATTGACTTTGCTGATCAGGTCACCAAAAGGGACCTCACGAACCCAGGATACTGCAATCATCATCAATAGAGGTCAGTTGCCAAGAGTCTGAATTTTGATCACGTGACGATCGGGATCCTGCCACAGTCATGTAAAAACGGTTATAAGCAGGAGTGGCCCGCTGGGGATACGCAGGGGTTCAGGAGAACCCCTGGCTAGGATTCGGTGCGGTTCGGAGAACCCCCGAATTCCACTCTTGGCGGGCCCCGCCCACCCCACCCTCACAGGAGTCCCCACATGACTCGTTTTGGATGCAGGTAAGTGCAGAGTACGTGTGGAGGTTCAGGGAGGGCGAAAAACGGGCCTACCAGAAGTTTGGGAAGTCCAGAAACAGGGGCGTTTTTGGCCTCCAGAGGGCCTCCAGAGCCTGGGGAGGCTGGTTTCACCTCCTGGAGGCTTGAGAAAAGCCTCCGGAGCCTGGGGAGGGCAAAAAGCCCCCCCTCCCGCTGTGGTGAGGAGGCTGACTAGCCACACCCAACATGGCCACATCCATCTAGCAACCAGGCAGAGAACCCCTTGCTAAAATTTTTGAAGCCCACCCCTGATTATAAGTCCCTTTTTTAAAATGTTATTGTAATTTTGAACGGTCCCTAAGCAAACTGTTGTAAGTTGAGGACTACCTCCAATCAGAAACACACTTTATTTAATATTATTATTATTATTTAAGAAATATGTATGTAAACTTCAGACCAACAATCAAATAAACAATACCCCAATCAAGAAACTGCCAAAGAGCCATCAGTAAACAGCCCCACCAAAGAATCTCTAAGACCGCTCCCATCAACACTGACTGGGTAAGGCACCAGAATATAAACTGACAGCAAATCTGACTCCTTACTAGCACTGATGACGTTACCTAGTCAGGATAATGAAATGTCTGCAAGAAAACAAGTAAGCTCAGAGAGCACCAAGGACCCCTCACAAATTTGTATAGGTGCCTGTCTACCCAATGAACCTAAGGAGAAAGCTCCAGTGAAAAGGAACACAGTCGCACAAGTAGAGAACTATAATCTTAACTGATGCTCTATCCAGAGTGGAAAAACTGTTTGGATGTTGCACCATTCCTATCTTGCAGTTTTCCAACCAGCATGGACAATGGAAAGAGTAACTCACTGTGGCTTAACCCTGGCTCACTTAAAGCAGCCAAATCCCTTTGAAGATAGACATATAGGCAATCTTCGACTTCCAACCATTCATTTAGTGACAATTTGAAGTTAGAACGGCACTGAAAAAAGTGACTTCTGACCAGGGGTGAAATGCTCCCGGTTCGGACCGGATCGCCTGATCCGGTAGCGATGACGGCGGGTGGTTCAGAGAACCGGTAGCAAAAATCCCTGCACCCCCCCCCCTCCATGCCTAGCTGAGCCACACAATCATCAGAGGATTTTTTTTAACTTTTAAAAGCATTTTTTCTACAACCTCTTCAGCTGAAAAAAATGCTTTTAAAAGTAAAAAAAAATCCTCTGATGATTGTGTGGCTCAGCTGGGATCGTCAGAGATTTTTAAAAGCATTTTTTTCTACAACTTCTTTGGCCGAAGAGGTTGTAGATTAAAAAATGCCTTTAAAAGCCTCTAACGATCCCAGCTGAGTTGCCTGATTGTCAGATGCTTCTAAAAGCATTTTTTCTGCAATCTGTTAAGGTTGTAAAAAAATGCTTTAAAAAGTAAAAAAAAATCCTCTGATGATTGCGCAGCTCAGCTGGGATCTTTGGCCGAAGAGGTTGTAGATTAAAAAATGCCTTTAATAGCCTCTAACAATCCCAGCTGAGTTGACTGATTGTCAGAGGTTTCTAAAAGCATTTTTTTCTGCAACCACTTAAGGATGTAGAAAAAATGCTTTTAAAAGTAAAAAAAAAAAAGTTGGCCACGCCGACCCAATCACATTACCACCACCATCAAGTCACGCCCACAGAACCAGTAGTAACAAATTTTAGATTTCACCCCTGCTTCTGACTGGTTTTCACCATTAAGACCATTGCAGCATTTCCCCTTAGTCACGTGAACAAAATTCAGGCTCTTGGCAACTGGCATGTATTTATGATGGTTGCGTGGTCCTGGGATCATGTGATCACCAGAGGTGGGTTTCAGCAGGTTCTGACCTGTTCTGCAGAACTGGTAGCGGAAATTTTGAGTTGTTCGGAGAACCGGTAGTAAAAATTTTGACTGGCCCCGCCCCCATTTATTCTCTGCCTCCCAAGTCCCTGCTGATCAGGAGGAAATGGGGATTTTGCAGTATCCTTCCCCTGGAATGGGGAGGGAATGGAGATTTTACAGTATCCTTCCCCTGCCACGCCCACCAAGCCACTCCCATAGAACTGGTAGTAAAAAAAATTGAATCCTAGCACTGGTGATCACCATTTTAACCTTCCCAGCTGGTTTCTGACAAGCAAAGTCAACCGGGGAGAGCAGATTCACTTAATAACCACATGACTCACTTAATAGCAGCAGCAATTTGCTTAACAGCTATGGCAAAAAAATGTAATAAAATGGGGCAAAACTCACTTAATACCTTGCTTAGCAATGGAAGTGTTGGACTCAGTTGTGGTTGTTAGTCGAGGATTACCTGTACACTAATATCTCTATTTAGAGCCACGGGGGGGGGGGCGCAGTGGTTAGAATGCAGTATTGCAGGCTACTTCTGCTGACTGCCAGCTGCCTGCAATTTGGCAGTTTGAATCTCACCAAGCTCAAGGTTGACTCAGCCTTCCATCCTTCCGAGGTGGGTAAAATGAGGACCCAGATTGTTGGGGGCAATAGGCTGATTCTGTAAACTGCTTAGAGAGGGCTAAAAAGCACTGTGAAGCGGTATATAAGTCTAAGTGCTATTGCTACTTATATTAATATGCATGTTGCATATACTGTGCTCCCAACAAAGCCTTGACACTTTGTCAAGCACCCAGAGCAAAGTCAGAACCAGAGCTTATGTACCCTTCACCTACCACATTGCAAAGGGAAGACAAAAAGGCAGAGACAAGCAGACATTACAGCATGACATGTTTTTGATATATCTATTCGGGTGACCTTATTATTATGTATTCCTTCCTTCTAGATCAGCATGCTAGCCACACTTATCTTTGAATTGTGGTCAGTGAACAGAAACAGTTTGGTTTCCAGGATCACGTGTTCCTGACTGAGTCTCCTTCTTGTCGCCACTCAGGGTCAATTCAGCTTTTTGTGAAAAGAATGTCTTTTTTACATGGACATGTTAAATACAGTAGTTCACACGGGGAAGGGGGGGAAATTCTCAGAGGTTGGGTAGTGAATGCAGCTCACATGTATATGAAGGGGGTATCTTATAGAGTAGAGTAGAGTAGAGTAGAGTAGAGTAGAGTAGAGTAGAGTAGAGTAGAATAGAATAGAATAGAATAGAATAGAATAGAATAGAATAGAATA
>WNWU01000037.1:12158366-12198058 GCA_012654045.1 Ptyas mucosa
TAGAATAGAATAGAATAGAATAGAATAGAATAGAATAGAATAGAATAGAATAGAATAGAATAGAATATGCTCTCGGTGTACATAAGGAGAACAAAATACTTTCATTGAGAATAAAAAGATACAACACTTATTGATAGTCAAGGTTACTAATAAGCTATCAAATCATACTAGGAAACAAATAAAAACAATATAAATTGAAAGATACAAGCAACAAGGTTATAGCAATAAGTGGGAAGAGGTAGATACTAATAAGGAAGAGAAGGATAATAGTAATACAGTCTTAGTAAATAGTTTGACAGTGTTGTGGGAATTAGTTGTTAAGCAGAGTGATGGCGTTTGGGAAAAAACTGTCCTTGTGTCTGGTTGTTCTGGTTTGCAGTGCCCTATAGCGTCGTTTTGAGGGTAGGAATTGAAACAATTTATGTCCAGGATGTGAGGGCTCTGTAGATATTTTCACAGCCCTCTTTTTGACTCGTGCAATATACAGGTCCTCAATGGAAGGATTTTTATCAGCACACATTTCAATTGTAAAGTTCCAACCTCCCATTTCAACTTTTAAACAGCCACTTCAATCTCGTTGCCTTACTTTACAAAAAATAAATAAAAAATGATTGATTTCCAGTTAGAGTGATCTGTGTCAGAGTTGTAACAAAAGTTATCAGAGTCAAAACAACCCAGCCTCTCAACATTTTGCACCCTGAATCATGCTGGTAGTTAAGAAACTTCTGAAGAGGGACTTCCGGCGGCTCCGCGAGCCTGGATGGCGCCTTAATTAGTGCGCCCGCTCCGCGGTTCTGTAAAAACCCCTGTGCTGCTACCCAACGCAGCCGGGAGGTTTGAAAACTTCCCCCAGGGCAAAAGGGGGAAGTGAAGAGCTTGCTGGTGGGGGTAGAGCTCGCCAAAGCCCCCCAGAAGGATTTCTGTGGGGGTGAAAGGCTGAGTTCCCCAGAAGCCAGCTAAGTGCTCCAGACCGGGAACGTCGCTGCTTCAGCAGACCCACAAGCCGCGACCGCATCTGTTGGACTTTTTTTTTTTCTGGATTAAAATCAACTACAACAAACAGCAGACGGGATCAGCCAGGAGGACTTTAATAGCAAGTATTTTACTTAGCTTCTCTATTTGTGTGGATTGCCTCCTTCGGAAGTTACAAAGTAAAAGGGGAAGAAAAAAAAATGGCGTTTGAGGCTTGAGTGGCTGGGAAAGTGAAAGTGAACTGATTACTAACACAGCCTCAAAGAAACTGTAATTTTGTTAAAGATTTGTTAGAAGGAGGATTTTTCTTAGCATTTTTTTTCTAAAAATAAATAAAAAGAAAAGAATTGTTTGGACTGATTGGCTGTTTAATTAAAAGAAACTTTAAGAATACAAGAAGAAGGAAATAAAGTAAACAGAAGAAGGAGGAGGGAAAATTTCAAAATGGCCACAAAACCTCCTCCAGTAAAGACAGTCCCAGCAAAAGGCTCATCTAGTGCTGGAAGCTCTCCTGCTCACACTCCTAAAGTACAAGAGACTCAGACTTTAACAATTGAAATGATACAACAGGTCATTCAAGGTGCATTGAGTGCTACAGAAAATAAATTGACAGCTAGAATTCAAAATGTTGCAGAGGACCTTACTGCTGTGATTGATACAAAAATTCAAACAGTTACAGAGGAATTGGCAGCACGTAATGTGGACATTAGAGAAGACATACTTTATGCATTTCAAGGACTTGCTGCCCAAGCTGAAAATTTGGACTCCAAAATAGAGGAAGTTAAAGAAACTACTGAAATTTTGAGCAGTAAGGTGGACACAGTCCAGCAAAAAGCTGAGAGATCTGAGATTGACCTATTACTTATGCAATACAGGGAAATGGAGTTTGCGGTGAGAATTAGAGGTGTGAAAGAAGATAAAAAAGAAAATTTGAAGGAGAAATTGGGAGAAGCAATTGCACAGGCGCTGGGAATTCCAAAAGGCGAAGCGATGTGGCAAATGGATAAAATTTTTAGAGTTAACTCCTGGGTGGCAAGACAGAGAAAGCTTCCAAGAGATATAGTAATATATTTCACTACAAGATTTATGCGCAATGAAGTATTGCAAGCAACTTACAAGAAAAAGTTAGAAGTGGATGGACAAGAGGTGATGACAATGAAAGAAATTCCCCCAAAGATGTTAAGAGCAAGAAGAGATTACTCCTTTTTGGTTGAAGAATTAAAGAATCGCCAACTACAATACAGATGGGATGTACCAGCCGGCCTGGTGGTGAATTACTCTGGAGAAAGATACAGATTGAATACAATTGACAAGGCAAGGGATTTCTACATCAATGTTTTAAAGGCTGGAAGGTCTAAATCTTTGGAAGTTAAAGAAACAGCTGAGAAGCTACCACAAGAAGGAGTGCTGTCAATTGCACAGGGGAAAATCACAATTTCAACAAGCCAAGAAGATATCCTTAAAATTGTGGCAGAGGTGCCAGAACCCAGAGATCAAAGAATGACTAGAGCTGCTACAGCAAAGCGTAAAGAGGAGTTAAAATCGCAACAACTGCAATTACCAAGTTCTGAAATCGCCAAAACAGAAGCGGTGGGAGGAGCCAGACCGAAAAGTCGTTTAGAGTTGGAAAACCAACAAATGCTCCTGAGGCTTCAAAAGTTCAAACATGGGAACTAGGTTCCTGACTTGGAATGTTAATGGTTTGAATTCTCCACAGAAAAGAAGGAAGATATTTACGTATCTCAAACAATTCAAGAATGACATTATATGTTTGCAGGAAACTCATATTAGAATACAGGATCAAAAATATTTAATAAATTCAAAATTGGGTGCACATTATGTGGCAGCAGCATCAGAAAAAAAAATGGTATAGTTATCTACCTAAAGAAAAATTTAATTTCTAAATTAATTGAATCAGATGAAAAAGGTAGATATTTGGCAATTGAAGTTTTGATTGAAGGACAGAAAACTTTATTACTGGGGGTTTATGCACCCAATCAACAACAGGAAATTTTTTATAGGTTTCTACATGCGAAAATGACTAATTGGAAATATAAAACATGTATCCTGCTTGGTGACTGGAATGGAGTAATTGATTTGAAAAAAGATAAGTCAGGATTGCATCAAAGTGTTGCCTCAAGAGCTAAATTGCCAAGATCTTTTTTTGATTTGATGGAGGAATGGGAGCTGAAAGATATTTGGCGAGATAGAAATCCAACAGATAAAGACTTTACCTTCTTCTCAGATAGACACCAATCCTTTTCAAGGATAGATTTTATACTAATATCAAATGATCTTTTCCCTAGGGTGAAGACTACAAAGATTTTTCCAAGAACTCTGACTGACCATAGCCCTGTATGGGTAGAAATAGATTATTCTAACGGACCAAAGAGGTCCTGGAGAGTTAACGAAAATTTGTTTAGGTATGGGGAAAATGTTAAAGAATGTAAGAAATATTTGAAAGAATATTTTATTATGAATATGCAAAAGGGTACCTCAATGGAAATGGTATGGGACGCTAGTAAGGCTTACATGCGGGGTGTCCTAATTTATATGAATAATAAATTTAGAAAAAAACAAGGGGAAAAAAGAAGGGTGTTGGAAGAGCAAATTAAGGAAAAAGAACAGCTTTTGATAAAAAACCCAAGGGATACTAAAGTTAAAGAGGTTATTAATTTGCTGAAAGAACAATTTAAAATGTTGATAGCAGATCAAACGGCAACTAATTTACAATATGCTAAATATAATACATTTTGCAATGCTAACAAGCCTGGAAGATGGATGGCTTATATGCTTAGAAAGAAACAAACTCAGAGAACAATTGAAAAAATTAAATATAAGGGAAAGGATGTCTTTCAGCAAGAATTAATTAAGAAGTCATTTACAGAATATTATTCAGAATTATATAAGGCAGATAGGATTCAGGATATGGATATTGATAGATTTCTTAAGAAACAAAATCTGAAGCCAGTTTCACAGGAACAAAGGGATATGTTAACTCGGTTAATTACCATGGAGGAAATTATGTCTGCAATTAAAGATTTAAAGATGGGTAAGGCCCCAGGAACTGACGGCCTGACTGCGGTTTACTACAAAAATTTAAATGAAGAAATGGCTGAATCAATGAAAATATTATTTAATAATATACAACAGGGAGGAAAGGTTCCTCCCTCATGGAAAGCAGCCTTTATATCATTAATACCAAAGGAAGGTCAGGACCATACAGAGCCTAAAAATTATAGGCCTATCTCACTGTTAAATACGGATTATAAGATATTTACTAAAATATTGGCAAATAGATTGATGAAAGTATTGCAACAAATAATACATTATGATCAAACGGGTTTTATAGGTGGCAGACAACTGAAAAATAATGTAAGACATATTGTTAATGTATTGGAATATTTGGAAAGGAACAACCAGGTCCCTGCAGGCATAATTTTTTTAGATGCGGAAAAAGCATTTGATCGGCTTAACTGGAAGTTTTTATTAAAACTAATTGATAGAATGCAGTTTGGTGACACTTTTATACAATCAATAAATGCTATATATCAGAAACAAACAGCGCAAATAATAGTTAATGGAGGCGTAACTGATAATTTTTTAATAGAAAAAGGTACACGGCAAGGATGCCCTTTGTCTCCATTATTATTTATTTTATCATTGGAAATTTTGTTGAACAATATTAGAGACACAGTAGAAATAAAAGGAATACAGATTAGAAATCATGAATATAAGCTGCGCGCATTTGCAGATGACCTGGTTGTTACCTTAACTCAACCGTTACAATCGGCTAGAACTTTAATGGATATTATCAAAGAATATGGATTAATCTCTGGCTTTAAAATAAATGCAGCCAAAACAAAGATAATAGCTAAAAATATGACTCTTGAACAAAAACAAGAAATGGGAAAGCAAACAGGATTTGAAGTAGTTAAAAAGGTCAAGTATTTAGGCATAAATATCCTGACAAACAATTCTAAATTATATCATCATAATTATGAATTAATGTGGCAAAAGATGCAATTAGAGATTCAAAATTGGAGTAAGCTACAATTGTCATTGTTAGGAAGAATAGCTGCCATAAAAATGAATCTCTTACCAAGGTTTTTGTTCCTTTTTCAAACAATACCAATACTTAAAACTGATAAAATACTTAAAGAATGGCAAAAAGGCATAAATAAATTTGTTTGGGCAGGGAAAAAACCTCGAGTTAAACAGAAAATAATGCAAGATGTTCGAGAAAGAGGTGGACTTAAGGTGCCTAATTTGGGGCTTTATTATGAGGCAGCTGCTTTATCATTACTTAGTGATTGGATGAACTTAACAGAGGACAGGATATTAAATGTTGAAGGGTATGGCCTGGTTTTTGGCTGGCACGCATATTTATTGTATGATAAAAAGGTAGACAATACTTTTAAGAGTCATATATTGAGAAGTTCCTTGTTACGTGTATGGAAGAAGTATAGTTATAAATTAAATGATAAAATACCAATTTGGGCAATACCCAGACATGCGATTGAAAATATAAATATAGAACAAAAGCAAGATGGGATCTCATATAAACAACTCTTGGAAAAGGTAGGACAGGGGTATCAGTTGAAAAATATACAACAATTAAAAGATCAAGGAATAATTAAGACCTGGTTTCAATATGGCCAGCTACAGGCCAGATGGAAGGAAGACCAAAAAAAGGGTATTTTACAATGTGAAGAGAATTTGATTAAGCAAATAAGAGATCAGAGCCGAATGCACATAAAAAGGTTATACAGTGCACTATTGGAAATAGATTCAGAGACAGAATTAGTTAAAGATTGTATGATAAAATGGGCACAAAATGTAGGAGAAATAATAACGTTAGAAACTTGGGAAAACATATGGGTTAGAAATGTAAAATTTACGCAGGCCCAAAACTTAAGAGAAAATTTTTATAAAATGTTTTATAGATGGCATTTGGACCCTAAGAAATTAGCCTGTATGTACCCAAATATCCAGCCCAAATGTTGGAGATGTGGATATCAAGACGCCACGTATTTTCATATATGGTGGTCATGTAAAAGTATTAAGGCGTTTTGGATAAGAATTTGGTGGATAATTCAAAACATATTAAAGAAAAAGATTAAATTTACGCCACAATTTTTTTTGTTAGGTATTATAACAGATTGTACTGCATTGGAAACCAAACTGATTTTAAATTTAATAACAGCGGCAAGATTACTCGTGGCACAATACTGGAAGAAACAAGAATTACCTTCTGTTCAGGAATGGACATTAAAGGTTCTGCATTTGGCAGAAATGGCGAAAATCTCCGCATATCTTAAGGACTTTTCGAATGAAAGATACTTAAAGGAATGGAGAAGATGGATAGATTATATTCAAAATAAATATCAAAATAAGAGTTTTCAGTTATATATGATATAACTGAATGATATATCTAGTAGAGATAGTCATAGTATTTTAGCTATTTTTTTATTGTATCTTATTTTATTTTATTTTATTTTATTTTTCTAATTTTTCTTACTAGAAGTTGAAGATCAAGGTTATTAATGAAATTTTATATGGTTAGTTATTATAGTTTTCTATGTTTGTACATGTTGTACCCTGAGCTAATCCCGGGAAGCCAGGGGAGGGAGGGAGGGGGGTTGGTAGGGAGAGGGAGGGGGTGGGGGGGAAAATGTATGTAATTTTATGTTTGTAAAACTTTTTAATAAAAAAAAAAAAAGAAACTTCTGAAGGACAAGAGGTCCCCCGTCCTTGATCTAAGGACAGGAACATAGACATTCCACATAATTTCACCAGTCATAAATATGTTGTTGGTTTTTTTTAAAAAAAAAGATTTGTGTTTTCACATTCTTTTATTGAGTGCTGTCTTAGATACCTATTGCAAGAAGGAAAGGTGGAATAGATGAATCTACAGGTCTACCTGTGGTCATTTTGATGAATGATTTACAACATTTTTGTAACGGCACTGTCCTGTTATTGAAGTCACACAGAAACTGTAATTATTTTGGCAGAATAATAGTTGTGCAATGTATGTCATTCGCCGAAAAAATAAAGATATAAATCTTTATTTAAGGTACTTATATAAAAACAAAAGATTTCACTAATTGCAATTATACAATGAACTTTTGCTGTTTTCCCCTTCTGCTGTTAATCAATTCCAGCCAAACTGTTTATATACATACGTTCATCCTTTCTATATCTTTCTGTGACTTTTTGGTGGTAGAAATGTTAACATTAATTTATTCCTTTGTCAGAGAACGTTTGATCTAATCCTGGTAAAAAATCCCCACAACTATATAATTAAGAATTTGAATTACACTGTATTAATATTTATGATCACTAGATGTCCTTGTCACTTCAGCAATTAAAGGAACCTAACTGAAGTTCTATACTGAGGAAAGCGCCTAAAATAAAGTTTTGAAAACTTTCAAAACAGTATTTTTTTAAAAAAATGCCGGAAATCAGGATGTGTCTATATCACCTTTTACGATGAACTGCAGCACACAGAAGTTATGCCTTTTATTAAAGTTTGTTGGAAAGGTGCTATTAGTCTCTGATTTTTGGTTATCCTAAATCAGTAACTTTAAGATGTATGGATCAGGGGTGGTATTCACTTACCTTTGCTACCAGTTTGCAAATGGGAACGTGACCTTCTGCGCATGCACAGAGCATCAAAAACAGGACGTGATGATGTCCAGGCGGCTGGGCGGAGCCTCCCGCAGCTGCCGCTACCAGTTCCATCCGAACCGGATAGAACCAGCTGAATAGCACCACTGGTATGAACTGTCCCCAGCATGCAGGCTAGAGAATCCTGGGAATTGAGCTCCATGCATATTAATAACCATCTGAGATTGAGAAACGCTGTCCTAAACTATAGTGGCTCTCTTCCCACAACAACTAAACTGCCTCTATTATATTTTAAATGTATATTCTGACAAGTCATAAGGTGTTTAATTAGGGGTAGTCCTCGACTTACAGCAGTTCATTTAGTGACCATTCAAAGTTTCAATGGCACTGAAAAAAATGACTTTATGACTGGTTTTCACACTTGACCTCTGTTGCATTCCTATGGTCACGTGACATACATTCAGATGATTGACAACTGACTCATGTTTATGACAGTTTGCAGCGTCCTGGGGTGATGTAAACTCCTTTTTCTTCCTTCTGACAAGCAAAGTCAATGGGAAGTCCAGATTCACTTAACAACTGTGTTGCTAATTTAAGAACTGTGGTGATTCACTTAACAAATGAATCTGCATTTGTTAAATGAACCACTGCAATTGTTAAATCAGTAACATGGCTGTTAAGTGAATCTGGCTTCCCCGTTGTTAGAAGGTTGCAAAAGATGATTATATGAGCCCGGGACACAGCAACCGTCATAGATATGAACCAGTTGTCAAGCATCCAAATGTAAATCACATAACCATGGGGATGCTGCAACGGTCATAAGTGTGAAAAATGATCATAAGTCACTTTTTTCAATGCCGTTGTAACTTCAAATGGTCACTAAGTGAACTGTTGTAAGTGGAGAACTACTTGTAAAACAAGCCGAAGAGCACAACTGGTGAATCCGGGCACAACGTGCTAAATTTTTTTAAAAAATTAAATTCTCCCTCTGAACAGACGTCACAGAAGAAAGTTCCAGAACATAGGTTGCCAGTTACCTTGGTGATGGACAACTCATTATATAAACTAGGAACAAGACTTTTCATACAGGTTAGGATTCATATTGCTTTCTCTTTGCTTGTTTTTGTGCATTACACCATGGCTATATTAGATCTATATGCCAACCTAGCAGTTTGAAAGCACGTAAAAAATGCAAGTAAAAAAATAGGGACCACCTTTGGTGGGAAGGTAAGAGCGTTCCGTGTGCCTCTGGCGTTTAGTTATGCCGGCCACATGACCACGGAGACGTCTTTGGACAGCGCTGGCTCTTCGGCTTTGAAACGGAGATGAGCAGCGCCCCCTAGAGCCGGGAACGACTAGCACATATGTGCGAGGGGAACCTTTTATATTAGATCTAAGACCCCCCTATTACTAGAAGTCATAGTCATCTTTATATAAGAATAGCTAGTTGAATCCATAGATTAGACAGACAGACTCAAATTAGGTAAATGATCACCTTTTGTCTTTAACTATCTCTCCCCACCCAAAATACAGCACATTTAATGTTTCCCTACATCCTTTTTATTTTCACAATAGTCTTGGGAAGTGGATTGGCCTAAGGAAGAGCTATAGCCCCAAGTCCATCTAATAAAAGCTTCACAATTGGAGATGTGAATTCAGGTTTTCCTGGCCTCAATGGGGATATAATTGTTACAACATGCTTGGGTAGTAGTAGACAGGCTTTATTGATGGAATAGATGATTTGTGGTGATTTTCAGTAACTCATTAAGGATTCTAAGTTTTTTTTTTTTACAATATCAAAATTTAAAATGTAATAATTCATGGCTGCCCTTCCATTAATCATTGTCTCTCAATCTCATTGTTCTTTATCTGTATAATGGGTGTTGGAAGAAAAATCCATCAGGTTCAGTTCCAAGCTGGGAGAAAGACACTGGAAATAACATGGAGGCTGATTGAAAAGAAAGATTGTTTATTGATGAAGCAAAACCACCAAGGTTTCAGTTTCTGGGGTAGATGACCAAATGGTTGAATGAGTCGATGGATCTTTATAGGTTTCTGTTACTTTGAAGTTTGAACTATTTTGGGGGTTGTGCGATGAAGGAGCTCGTATCTTTTGCTAAATGGTGCTGGGTAATTCTTATTATGGCCAATGGCTATGTCCTGTGTTAGATTTTTATTGGGTGAGGGGCTGCTTGCTCTAATCCTATCGTTCTGCTTTTGTTAGCTGTCAAAATTGCTGTAAGTGGTTTCAAAATACCCTGTCTTGAATGGATTTCTGCCTCAAGGCAGTATTTGCTTTGCTTAGGAATGGAGCCATCTAGATAGTTGGCTTCCTCTTTCAATAAGCTCCTTATCTCCTTAAGTGATGACATCTGCTGTGGTCTATTAAGAAAGACAGGGGGCTGCTTTTTGCTTCTAAAAACACGTTTCTCCATCTCTTTAGGGAAATATAATATTCTGCCTTTTTTTAATATTTCCCAAAATATTTCATTCTTGGGGGGGAGAGGGGTTCACACATGGGAATATGAGTTGACTCCCATACACTCGCTCTTTTTGACCCTGCAAAGGCAAACAGCTTACAGTAGTCCTTGGCTCCATGCGACCACATCATCCACGTAGCTTTCTTGGCTGCAGGATAGAAATGGTTCACTATTGGCAATTTCTAAGATGCTTTTTGGACTTCCAAGTCTACTTTATAGACCCTAGATTTTCCAGTCCAACTGCTAACTAGATCTGACCCTGTTAAACTTCCACGTCCAACAACAGCAGTCAGCTGACTTTTGTGTTTCTACTGATAACATTACAGTATATACCGTATTATATTCTTTGGCCTATTGAAATATAGGTTTGTATGTGAAGATACCATGATGTGTATTTGATAAGGAAAAACAGATTGAACAATTGCAAATTATATATAAATTACAACTATAGTGACTGGATGAATTAGTGTATTTTGGTAGAATACTTAATGAAGTGTTGTAGGCTTATCAGTACAAGATAGCTCTCGATTTACAACCACAATTGAGCTCAAAATTAAGCACAAAAAAGTGGGATTGAATAAACCACAGGGTAGCAGCTGTTGTGAAGCCAGCGTAGGGTACAGAGGGCGCTTAACAGTTTGTGAACTCTTTTTAAGTTTTCAATATTTCTGCATAATTGTGGCCTGAAACATGATCTGTTCTCCCCACAAGTCCTAAGCGAGAGAAAACCCAATTAAATAAATGAATCAAAAACATCACACTCGTTCATTGACTTGATAACAAAACGATCCAAACCCACATTTCTTTATATATATATATATTATTTTTTATTATACATTTTCCTTTATTATACATCACGTTTCCATTTCTGCAACAAGTGTACTGTCCGTATCAAATCTCTTTTGAATACACATGATATTGTACACCATAATTATAGCCATTGTTCTCATAATATATACAATATAATATTCACTTCTGGTCGCTCTATACAATTTAATCTGTAATCAAATATAATCCAATAATAATATTGCTTCTAGTGTTATGCTTATATATATATCTACATATACATTTACCTCAGTTTTATTAATCATCCTTAATTATAAATTTACTAACTTCTGCTTGTTTTCTAACCATTTATAAAATAAGTCCCATGTTAAATAATACTGTGTCTCCTCTTTAACTTTAATTTTCATAGTTAACCTGTCCGTTTTGGCGCAGCAGTGGTAGGTTGCTACTGGTTCGCCCCGGATTGGGCGAACCGTTAGCAACAGTGGCGAGAGGCTCCACCCACCCGCCTAGACGTCTCTGCGCATGTGCAGAAGTGTTGCATGCGCATAAGCAAACCAGTAGCAACAGGAATTGAATCCCACTACTGTGGCACAGTCTAATATTTTATTACATTTTCATTTATAGGTATCCTTTTGTTTTTCCAGTTTTCTATGTGGGGAAAAGTGTCTGTGCAGAAACACTGAAAATTCAAAAAAAAATGCATAAACTTTGAAGCACCATTGTGAAAACTAGAATAAACTCAAATCTTTTCCAAGATTGAGGAGATTGCAGCACTTGCCACCTAACATTGGCCCATGCTTCTTCAACCAGCACACCCCATAAACCGCTGGCTGAGAACGATGGGAGCTATCATCCCAATCCCAAAGGTGCTTTTTCAGGCGGCAACTGGATTTTCTTGTTTTTTTCTTTTGAAGTCGTTTCGCTTCTCATCCAAGAAGCTTCTTCGGCTCTGACAGGATAGTGGGAAGCTGAAGAAGCTTCTTGGATGAGAAGCAAAACGTCTTCAAGCAAAAAAACAAGAAAGTCCAGTTGCCTCCTGAAAAAAGCACCTTTGGGACAAACCATGACCTGGATGACTGAGACACTCTACACATTCATAATCCTAATCCTATGCAGGGAACCCAGGGGTGGGTCAATGTGGCTCTTTTACAACCTGTGGACTTCAACTCCCAGAATTCCTGAGCCAGCTTCTGTGGTCTTCAACTCCCAGAATTCCTGAGACAGCCAAGCTGTCTCAGGAATTCTGGGAGTTGAAGTCCACAGGTTGTAAAAGAGCCACATTGGCCCACCCCTGCCTTAGAAGAAAATAGATGGGTCGAATCTAGATCACAGGGCGAAGAGCAGCTAATAGGACTACAAACCTAACCCTTCCGGTTCCCAATTGAACCCCGAGGCCTTTTGAAAAGCAAGGCGCCGTCGGGATTGCAGCGGCGGGGCTTCCAATCGCTTTGCCGGCATGTCCGCGGAAGGCGGCTCCTTAAATGGAGAACCGGCCTCCGGTTTGCCTTCGTCACCAGCCAAGTTTAAAGGAAATTAGGACTTCAACTCCCAAAGTTCCCTAGCCAGCCAAATGAACGAACATGCTGGCTGGGGAATTCTGGGAGTTGAAGTCCACACGTCTTAAAAGTGTCGCGAAATACAAGATCTGATTCACAAAACGAGGGAGAAGCCGGAATCTTTTCCGATACCTGCAACGTTTCACCAATCTCAGAATCAAGGCGGGTCAATTTTACCTTCATATTTTATAACTCCGAATTAACGAGAACTGGGATTGTTTGGGTGTGTGTGTGTGTGTCTGTGTCGCATTGTTTAGTGTAACTTCCCTCTCCCCTTTTTCATCCAAATCATTTGAATATATTTATAAAGCATAAAGGAAGAAACCACATTTGTAATCACTGCGGCTCCAGGCTGATTTTTCCCCCCTTAGTCTTCGAATTCACCATATATATATACATACATATATATATACATACTTGCATTGCATATATATGTATATATTTACTTTATTTGCATTGTTATCCTGACATGGCACTGTCTTTTCAATAAAATAATTTATATATATAAATTATTTTATTGGAAAGACAGTGCCATGTCAGGATAACAATGCAAATAAAGCAGAGCCAGAGAGAAATCAATGGTAAATCTTAACATACAAGCTAATAACTATAACTCTGCTATGTTAACAGTAATTACAGTAATCCAACCAAAAAAAAAGGAAAAAGAAAAGAAAACTTCAACTAAATTTCTACTTACATTAGCTTACTTACAATTTTTTCCATATTATATCCATAGTCATTTATACATCTTTATTCATCTTTTTTTTTAAGATACATTTTTTTTCGTCAAATATTTTCCCTCTTTTGACAAGAGAAAGGAAACTGGAGAAATTATTGGCCTAATGTATTGATGCTTTGCATTTTACACGTGAATTTAATCCACAGGATTGTCTATAAACAACTTTTAAAGCGTTTTATAATGGAACACAGAAAAACAGCATTTGAATTCAATATAAGTGGGACATAATGGGTTAATCTCTTGTTTTGTCCTCATTCTGGTCTTTTCTGAAATGCTGCTGTTTCAACCCAAAGAAACAAAAGTCTTTGTACAGAAGCTTGAGAAGCTAATTCATA
Source organism: Ptyas mucosa (assembly GCA_012654045.1). Lineage (NCBI taxonomy): Eukaryota > Metazoa > Chordata > Lepidosauria > Squamata > Colubridae > Ptyas > Ptyas mucosa. Next base: position 12,171,868 of record WNWU01000037.1, read on the forward strand.
TTTACAGCTGGGTACAATGTATAATTTAGCCCTGCTTCCTTCTGATGGTGGCTGTGTCTGGTGAGTTCTGGAATGGAATGGAAACCATGAATGTAGAAGATAGTTCGGCTTGTGTGCTTGTACATCCATCACTGTGAGGAATGCTTATTGATGGAAGATCTGAAGGAAAGGTCAGAAATCTCTGTATTCTAGGACCCTCTTCTAACTTTGGCTTCTTTGGCCTTTATCTGGGCACATAACCATTACGGCATTGAAGTTAGCTAACTGTTCATGCATAGAGAGGAATAGAAACGATTTCGCTAGCTAAATCCCTAGCAAATGCTTGCTGAAACAGAACCCCAAATGTAGACATGGGACAAGGCGTGAACAGGAAATCTGGGGCGTTAATAAAGGAGAATAAAAAACAAATAAATAAATAAATATTTGTAGCTCAGGGTTGACATGAGGGGTTCTTGGTGCTCTCTGAGCTTGCTTGTTTTCTTGCAGATGTTTCATTACCCAAACTAGGTAACGTCTCCAGTGCTATCGTGATCCTCAATCTGTGCTTAAAATACATTTTGAACTAGATGAGGTTGTAGAAAAAATGGTTTTAAAAGTTTAAAAAAAAATTGGCCACGCCCACTCAGTCACATTATACCCCCCCCCACCAAGCCACACCCACAGAACCGGTAGTAACAAATTTTACATTTCACCACTAGAGTTGAAGTCCACAAGTTGTAAAGTTGCCAAGGTTGGAGACCCTTGATACAGACCATGCGCCCAAAGGAAAGGAAAGAGATACATGTAATTTCTCCTCTCCAGGTAAAACCAGCATCACTGCATCTAGTTGATCTCTTCCAGTTCTTGGATTGGAAATCACCAGGAAATCTCGGAGTTATAAATTAAACTAGGATTTGCGGGGGGGAGCCCTTAGAATTCCGTTTTGCTGTCAAGAGAATGACGTGGATATGTCCATGTAGCTGTTAAGCATCAAGCTTGTTCGGAAGAAGATTTTTATGTTCTAAAATAAGAAAGCCCTAAGGGAGGAGGTGAAGGTAAAGAACTAAAAATGAATTGTATGGGATTTTTTTTTAAAAAAAAGCCGCCTTTTTTGTGTTCTGGAAATGCACAATTTTTATTTGATGTTTACTTTCTCCATACTCCCTTTCAACAAGATTTTCATGTGGTCTTTGAACCACACTCCCAGTTCTTGATACTGACCCAAATAAAGCATTTGCAAGTTACATACAACAAGACATCAGAGGTGGGTTCAGCAGGTTCTGACCAGTTCTGGAGAACCGGTAGCGGAAATTTTGAGTAGTTCGGAGAACCAGTAGTAAAGATTCTGACTGGCCCCGCCCCCGTCTATTCTCTGTCTCCCAAGTCCCAGCTGAGTGGGAGGAAATGGGGATTTTGCAGTAACCTTCCCCTGAATTGGGGAGGGAATGGAGATTTTACAGTATCTTTCCCCTGGAGTGGGGTGGGAATGGAGATTTTACAGTATCCTTCCCTTTTCACTCCAACCAAGCCATATCCACAGAACCGGTAGTAAAAAAATTTGAAACCCACCACTGAAAGACATAATTATCTGTAGTGGGTTTATAATGGAAAGAGAACCTGTTGGTGGAAAACTAGGCAAACATTTGTATCTGTAATAATCAGGAAGACATAAGACCAAAATTTAATTTACGCTATTCATAACAAAGTCAGTGATGGGAATAAGGGTTTTGCAAGGAAGAGATTCAAAATTCAAAAATATTCCATCACTCAGAGAAGACTAAACAGGGTGTACTAGTGGCCTTAACAAAAGCCTCCATCCATGTTTTTAAAACAATTCAGAGAGGGATAGTTAAATAAGGAATAACAATATAAATCAGGAACAAGAATAATATCATTTATATATAAAAGCACAGCTTTAGTTCTCATTTACGTAATTAACCTATGACAATCTGTGTAGTAAACTTCTGTTCTTTTCTTTTCAGGAACAAAAAAAAAACATATCTGTTCTTCTGTTTTCAGGAACATTGCCCATTCTTTCTGAAAGCCAGAATTGTGAGAGGTCTTCATTCCCAAACTGACATTAGAGAATCTTGACATGTTCCAGGCAAATATTTTTAAAGATCTATATTGAAGTTGGGAGGACATTGGCCGAGAGGGAAAAGGACACATGGTTTTCCTCGGCTGGAGAAGATTGCTACACTTTTGTGGTAGGACCAGCCTTAGAAAAGACTTGAAGCAGAAACAGAGAGGCTGTTTGGTTTGGAGGTGCTACCGTGGAGGAACTTCAGGAAGACATGTAGATCCTGAGCTGAGAATGTTTCTAGAGCAGAATACTGAAATCATTGACAGTGGGAACCTGACCCCAGAAATAAGATTACGTCTTCTAACCCCTAATTGCAGGTTTTGGCATGACAAAGCTGCTTTGTGGCCCTATGGGGAGCCCTACTGGGCAATGTACTGGCCAGGAGGCCAAGGATTATCCAGGTATAAAACAACAGAAGACTGAGATTTACCTGCTGTGCAATCAGTTTAATAGGAAGCTGGCTAAATGATGCTATAATAGCGGGCTAAAGCATAGTATAGGGATGCGGTGGACTCAGTAGCTAAGCATAGGGACGCAGTGGCTCAGTGGCTAAGACGCTAAGCTTGTTGATCGAAAGGTCAGCAGTTCAGGGGTTCAAATCCCTAGTGCCGCATAACAGGGTGAGTTCCCGTTACTTTTCCCAGCTTCTGCCAACCTAGTAGTTCGAAAGCATGTAACAAATGCAAATAGAAAAATATGGACCACCTTTGGTGGGAAGGTAACAGCGTTCCATGCGCCTTTGGCATTTAATCATGCCACATGACCACAGAGACGTCTTCGGACAGTGCTGGCTCTTCAGCTTTGAAACAGAGATGAGCACAGCCCCTAGAGTCGGGAACGACTAGCACATATGTGCGAGGGGAACCGTTACCTTTACCTTTACCTAAAGCATAGTAAAAACAGAACTCACCTGGTTTCCCCTAACATTATTATTATAAAGCCTGAAGCGTATTAATATATAACAGGTTCCTTATCCCAAGTCACATAGGACTTTGTTTCTACTAATACACTGAAATAGTTTTTTTCAAATAAATTGCCCTTCAGTTTGTCATCTGAAGCAGTTCTCAATACTGATCATGTTGAGTGGAGAATTCTGCGAGTTGAAGTCCACCCATTGGGAAGATATCCAAGTTGGGAGAGGTGAACTGAGCAATAAACTCACTACCTGTTGGGTTTGCATACCACACTAAAATACAGATGAAGGTGATGCAAACCCAGCCTAAATGTCATAATCAATGCTGGAATGGTGTCCCAAATACGGACTGGTTGCCAGTGGTATTAGATTAACAAAGAAACTATATGCTAGCTATCATTGCTCCAGTTATTAAATTAGCTACAGCATTGTGGACTGTTGAGGTTTCCAGGTACTTTTCGTAGGCCACCTGTTAACATTGTTCAAATAAATTGAATTTATTGCATAAATCATTGTGCTGGATTATGATACCTTCTGGAGCAGTTGAGCCCTTTTGAAATCATACATCCAGGTTAAGGAGTGGATTTAGAAGTATAAGTCTTCAGAGACAATATAGCTACATCCATACTAGGCTTAATGCCTGTTTCAATAATTGTGAGAATGACAATCTCAGAATTGGTGCCTACAAATCTCGGAATAAAATAGAAGCAAATAAAGAAAGCAAAGTCTTGAAAGATTTTGATAATCTCATGTCACGTCACAAGATCTTGGGTTGAATTTGCCAAATTCTTTCTTTAAATTTTTCAGTCCTGAGGTTCTAAATTTCTACCCCTTTTATGAATGGCATAATTGGAGTTTTTTTCCCCTATTCCCAGAACCATTAGGAAACTTTAATTGGAGCTGGCTAGCTTCATGCTCTTGTGTTACTTGAAAGTACAATGTTTTTCTAAACAAAGAAAGTCCTGTGTAGTCTGCTGGTTAAGGTGTTCAACCAGAAGCCAGAAGGCTGAGTTGGCATCCTTGGGCTCATTGCTCTTTCTGAGCCCAACCTATTGCACAGGGTTGTTATTGTGAAGACAAGGTAGAATGATTGAGCCGTTCCTGTGCAGGACATCAACCTAATAAATAGCAATAGCTTTTAGACTTGTATACCGCTTCACAGTGCTTTACAGCCCTCTCTAAGCGGTTTACAGAATCAGCATATTGTCTCCAACAATATGTCCTCCATCTGTTACTTTCAGTTCCTTATTTCTTACGGTTTCATCCTTCTAGTTCCAGATGTACCCATGAAACCGCCTATTTTGCAAAATCGTATTGCACAAATTGCAACTGCTTATGGTAGCAAAATTACAAATAGTTCTTTTACATTATGAAATCATCCTAGCTGAAGACTTTGGTTCATGTCTCTATCCTGGGGCCTGCTATCATCCACATAGGCCTTATTAAATCTAATAGATCAATAGGTTATATTTTCGTTTCCCACAACTCCTTTTAAAGGGTTTTCTTTTTTACAATTTCTCTATTTTTACGTATGTATTCTACACCTGGTCTTTGCTTTTACTTATATTGACCACCAGGTGGCAGTATGTGACCAGTTTTGTCCTATTTAGGATTTACCAGCTGAACCCAGTTAATGCTGCCCCTAGTGATCATTGTAGGTAAAGCACCACAATAGTTTTGATTTTCAGTTATCTCAGAGAATCTTGAGTTTGGAAAAAGAGGTGACCTTGAACCTCCTGCCCAGGATAGAGGTACTGAGACCATCTCAATGAAATTGCTGTCCAACCTTAGTTTGAAAACTTCCACCTTGGAAGCATCCATCACTCCAGGAAGCAGGCTTAAGTAGCTTCACATGGTTAGGAAATTGTTGCTTTTCAATTTGGGTTTCAGCCATGAAATCCACTCCTCTCTTAGGTATTATACAAAATAAATCCACACCCTTTTCTCTGTGACATTTAAACAATGGAAGTTGACTGTTGTTTCTCCTCGTAGTCATCTTTTTTTTTTTTTAGATTAAATGTATTTTGGTTCCTTTAACTGTTTTTCACACGATTCAGTTTTTTAGCCCCTCATCATCTTTGTTAGTCTTCACTCTTTCCAGTTCCTCAGTGTCTTTCTTGTATTATATTGACCAGAACGACACCCAGTATCCTGGGTATATTGGGATGACCACTGTAGTATTTCCTGTTATGTTAATTAGTTGTGTTGATATAGCTCAAGCTTTTATTGGCTGTAAGCCTAGCTTTTGTGGCATAGTTTCTGGGGTAGCACAATTCATGGAAGCAAATCAATTATTATTTATTAAGTAATAATTAAAATAAATATGGCTTAATACACTATCTTTATAATATATTAAGACATCCTTCCACTTATGAATTCCAGAGGTGGCCTTCATGGTCCCTTAAGATTAATGAAGCTCCTGAATTTTCAATGATATCCAATGGATATTATTTTTGTTGCAGGATGAAAAGCTCACTCTCTTGAAGTTCAGCTTGACGTGAGGTTTATAAAAATAAAAATTTGTAACAACCATAATTTCTCTTGGTCACTCTGATACAATTTCAACCTAGTTGATGATGAAGCACTTTCGTATTAAAAGATGAAGTTTTTAGCATTTTGCTGATAGATGTAAACTTCAGATCAAATTGAGTTAAGGCATTTTGAAATGAGCTGATTCCGTAACAGACTTTGCAAGGTTGATTTTTTTTTTTACTATTCTTCCTTTTCAGATACCTTCTTGATAATCCAAAAGTGGTCCAGAAGAAGAAAGTTCTGGATCTAGGAAGTGGTTGTGGAGCAACAGCTATTGCAGCTATACTAAGTGGAGCATCACAAGTTGTTGCAAATGATATTGACCCTGGTAAGCTATTTTCTACCAAATGTAGGACAAGCTAAGTTCATTAGGGTTTGAGTTTATTTAGATTTATATACCGCTCTACTCCCGAAGGACTCAGGGCGGTGAACAGCCATAGATAAAATAGCCCCGCTTGTTGAAATAAAAAAGTCTTGAGGGCATGGCGGAAAGTGCGTAAATCCAGGATCCTCCGTATCTCCGGGGGGAGCTCGTTCCAAAGGGTAGGTGCCCCCACAGAGAAGGCTGTCCCCCTGCGGGCCGCCAGTCAACAATGTTTGGCTGACGGCATCCTAAGGAGCCGCTCTCTGTGGGAGCGTACTGGCCTGTGAAAGGCTACCGGTGGCAGAAGGCGGTCTTGTAAGTACCCAGGTCCTGAACCATGGAGCACTCTAAAGGTGGTAACCAATACCTTGAAGCTTACCCGGAAGACCACCGGGAGCCAGTGCAGCTCACGCAGGAGATGTTACATGGGAACGCCATGTCGCTCCCATAACCATCCGCGCGGCCGCATTCTGGACCAGTTGGAGCCTCCGGGTACTCCTCAAGGGGAGCCCCATGTAGAGAGCATTACAGTAGTCCAGGTGGGAAGTGACGAGGGCGTGAGTGACCATGCATAAGGAGTCCTTTATAAGGGTAAACCTACAGCGTTAAGCATGTTTTGAAATCCAAAGGTCTACATAGATTTACACATAATGGTAACTCAGGATTCTTAAACTATGGTTTGTTCAACAAGCTCACACATAATAGAATTATAATCACAATGGGAAGTGGGTAAAAAGAAAAAAGAGACAATGCTGAGTTATGATGGAATTCGTATCTCAAACCAAGCTAACAGGCTATATGATGGTTTAATTTTATACGTCGTAAGTGCCTTTAAAATAGGAGAGCAGCGCCAAACGTCCTTCAGCAAATATGTATTTTTTTTATTCTCGTATGGAAAGAGTACTAGAAATGCTGGTGTGTCTGTACCTGGCAGGTTCTGGAACAGATGCTCTATACAAAGTAATGTTTTTCAACCTTGGTAGCTTTTAAGGACTTCAGCTCCCAGCTGGTTGGGGAATTCTGGAAATCGAAGTCCACACATCTTAAAGTTACCAAGATTGAAAAACACTGATATGAAGGCTTTCAAATACCTTATTCTCCCATCTGGAGATACTTGTGGCCAATGGAACTATGGTGTCCTCCAGAGGAAACCTATCATTTGGTCTTATTTTGAAGTCTTGCATTTAAAAATAATAATCGGAGATGGCAGGGTTATATGTAGGAGAATGCATTTGATTTAATGAGAATGAAGTGGGAAGGCAAGCAGCAAGCATATTTTTTACTAGGAAGCTAGAACATTACCTTGCATCAGATTTTCTCCAGGAAATGTAACCTAAAAATTTACATTTTGCAAAGTTACATCAAAACGTCAAGTCAAAATTGTCAGCTCTTTCCTGCACCCTTCCTACAGCAGTTGAAAAAGAAAAAAACATTATACCCAATGCTTTAATTGTACAAAGTTAATTGTTAATTTGGGATTTTGAGAGAAATAACGTTGACATTGATTTTTTATTTTCTTGGTACCTCAGTTGCAGCTGCTGCCATGGTGCTTAACTGTGAACTGAACAAGATAGATGCCATCCCTGTCTTAACAGAGAACCTGATTGGTACAGATATAGGCAAGTGGGACCTTATTGTCTTAGGGGACATGTTTTACAGTGAAGAACTTGCAGACAGCCTCTCTGAATGGTTGAAGAAGTGCATCCAGGATGATAAGACTGAACTGCTGATCGGGGATCCTGGCAGACCCTATTTTGTGACCAACCAAATTCAGAGAATGTTGCACAAAGTTAGTGAATATGCTCTCCCTAAATCATCACCGGAAGAATACGATGGTTCAATCAAAACTATTATCTGGAATTATCAGCCTTAATTTTTCAGAAGTCTTGGAAGTATTAAATCAGTTGATGTTACTTTGAATCTCTTGAATTCCAGTTCTCATACATTGAGATTTTAGCCTCCTATCACTATGTATATTCCAATATGTTTAGTACACTTTATTTGCAGCCGTATTAGAGACAACATTATGAAAAACTTTGTCTGACTGTGGTTGAAAATGCATTATTGAAAAAATATACACAATACTGCTTATGTGAATTAAAATAAATTTTATTTGTAAAGAGTGGCCTATCAACAGCAGTTTTATATCTAATGAAACTCCTGTTCTGTCCCCTCCCTGCTTCAGGAGCCCAGACAAGCACACGCACAAACAGAAGTGTACGAAAGTCGTTTATTCACCATTCATAAACAACAAGCTGGCAGCGTGCCCGGGAGAGAGAAAGACAGCTGTTATTTTGAGTTGCCACGGCCAGTCCCTGATAAGGCTCTCCGGCATGTCCAAAAACAAACAGTCTTAAGGTTAGCAAACACTTAACTGATGCAGTACTTCAGGAAACAAGCAGCCAAGTTAATAATTTGTTCGTCACAAAAGCCAACAAGGTAAGATTAGCTCCTTTTATACCTTGTGGGGCGTTGGCTTTGTGACTCATCACCTTGTGCTCGGCCCCACCCACTCCTTTGCTGAGCCCGTCTCTCTGATCGTCGCCACCTGGGATTAATCCACTCCCTCTCCTCATTAACGTCTGACTCAGAGGAGCTTTCCTCCTCAGGGCTTTCAGCTGGGGCCTGGGGTGGTGCCAAACCAGACAGGCTAGGAGAGGGGGGCCTTGCCTCCTCCTCCTCTTCACTTTCGGAGGGTTCTTCCTCCGAAGGTCCGGGCTCGGGAGCCGAAGACACAACTCCTGAATTCAGGCACTATACCTGATAGCTAGTTGCTGGTACTGGGTAGTCAGTGGATGACCCATCTAAGAAACCTTGGGACAGTTTGTTATATTTTGATCTCCGCAACATTGTCTTCTTTTGATACTATTCTATAATACACGCCTCTATGAGAATAAATGTTTGATCTTCGATTGTTGGTTCTTATCTCTCATGTCTGGTCAACCACTCTAGCACATATTTGATGTAATATCCTGGTTTGAAATGAAATATCATCTTATCCATTCTGGCATGACTTTGTTGTTACTCATGTTTGCAAATGAGTGGATCTTTCTGGCTTGACTTCTATTAAGCTAATTATTGTACAGAAGCAATTACTGAATATGTTCACAAAGACTGCTTTCTGTTTCAACACAACTATTCACAAAGGTTGATCAAACGTTGCATTTTCTATGTTTCGTCTCACTTTACTCCACGTACTGCCCTAAAGAGCCCTGGGTGGGAATTCTTAAAAGTTGTGCTACATTATTTGATTAGGAAGCATGTCAAAATCCCAATTCAACAATAATTAGTAATAATGCATGATAAAGGAAAAAAGTAGATTACTATATCTATCTAGAGCAGTGGTTCTCAACCTTCCTAATGCCGCGACCCTTTAATACAGTTCCTCATGTTGTGGGGACCCCCAACCAGGGGTGGGTTCTAAATTTTTTTACTACCGGTTCTGTGGGCGTGGCTTATTTTGTGGGTGTGGCTTGGAGGTCATGTGACTGGGTGGGCGTGACTAGCTGGGCATGTGACCAGGTGGCCATGGCTATGTGTATAGGGATTACTCAGAGGGCTGAAAAAAGTCATTTCTGACAGATCCTCGCACTTTTGACTGTTCCTCACACTTATGACCACCCTCACATTTATGCCCGTGCAGCATTCTTAACAACCATGTCACTCATTTCACAACTGCTTCTCTTCACCATGGTGACCAGATAGGGCAAAAACGTAAAATGTAAGGACAGTCGTAAGTTCGAGGACTGGTCAAAAGTGCGAGGACCAGTCAAAAATAACTTTTTCAGCCCTCTGAGTAGTCCATGTGCACAAAAGGATACAGCAATAGAGAGGAATGAAGGAAGGGAAGGGAAATTAGAGTAGGAGTGAGGGTAAGAGAGGAAGGAAGAGAGGAGGAGAAGGAGAAAGGAAGAGGAAGTAGGGAGGAGAAGAGGGGGGAAAGAGAAAGTAAGAAGGAAAGAAAAGAGAGAGGTGGTAGGTTTGAGGAGAAAGATTGCTGTACAATAAAAAAGATGAAAGGGAAGAAAACCAACCCCAAACAAATATAAAGATATTAAGATAAAGAATGAATTGTTAAACTTTAAAGAATAAAAGAGAACAAATATGAATAAATAGCAATAATTAGAAACACACATACAAACATACAATGTATTTTCTTTGAACAGAGTATTTGGCCAGTTCACAAATTTAAACAGTGTTTTGTCATTTCAATTAAATTTACAATTTCTATATTTCTTTTTTGCCATATTTATTCCTCATCTATTTTTTTAAAAAACCAATATTACCCTTCATCCTTAGATCTAATCTTAATCAAATTCAGTTTTTCCTATTTTTGCAGGCACCGATCTTCTCATTTGTTTTCTTTTAACACTGATCAATTGTAGGGCAGCCCTTTGAAGCCCCGCGGCAAGAATTTAAACAGCTTTTTCCCCTCTAGCCATCAGCTGGAACTCAGGAGGCAGCAATAGATTGGGAGTGGGCGGGGTAAGCGACCGGCGACCGGCGATCCAACAGAGGCAGAGGGTGAGTGAGTGAAAGTGTGGGGGGGAGAGGGCTTTGGCGACCCCTGTGAAATGGCCGTTCGACCCCCAAAGGGGTCGCGACCCCCAGGTTGGGAACCGCTGATCTAGAGAATGTCAAAATCCATACTGGTCAATATTTTTCTTACTACTAAAGACAATGATAATATCTTAGTGGGATTTTTTCCAAAAAGTATTCATGTTAGTTTTCTGTAGCAAAAGTAATTAAGAGTCTTGCATCAGCTTACACACGAACATGTTTATTTTGGCAAACACTTTCAAAAATAAAACTTCAGTGAATGTTACTATAAGTTGCCTTTAATAGTGATTGAGAAGAAGGAAGGAGTTACAAATCAAATACACAAAAACTTAGAGATGGGAATATGGCATCCCATTCTGCGGTATCAGCAAAGCCCCACATTAGTTTTTTGCCTTGAAAATAACAATATTGAGTTCTACAAACACATTTTATGACTGGTTATTAATAGAATTAAATGAAAATCATGCACTGTACAACTTGAAGAAGGTTTTATTCAGATACAAACAAATCATGGCTCTTTTTACAATGGATGCCTAGAAATAGAACTGGTCCCCACGTAATTGACAGCAGAGCAGGCAGCACAAGATGATGCTGCCATGATATTTGCTCCATTAGCTTACTGGTGTTCTCTCTGCTTTTTGCATTCCCTTATATACTGTTGGTCCTTATTGGTACAAAGTGTCATGCTTTTTTTTTTTAAATAAGTAAAGCCCTAAAGCCATCTTTCACGAACTTCCATGAAGAAAAAATGCAAAACACTGATACTTGGAGAAAAAACAAACACGAATAGCATGTTTGCTCTTCTCCAACTTGAGACTACAGTATCAACAGCAAACGTACAAATTAATCAGAAGACTCAGAAATGGTCTTGGGGGGAGGGGAGAAATGAAAAAAGTAATGCCTTGTGATTTCAAACAAAAATCAATAAACAGTCCATGAAACCTGCTTGAATTTTTTGGGTCCAACCAGATGCTCCAGTGCTTCTCGGGAACGATCTGCAAAGAAAGTATATTATATTTAGTTTTTATTTTTAAGGTTAAGGAAATGTTTATGACATTACTAAACAAATAGTAGTGGGAAGAAACAGGTTTCAAGCTATTTTTCTACAAGACCAGTGTATAAATAATCAAAATCCAATTCAACATTTTGATTTATTATATTTACTGGATATTTTGCTGGCTTTTACAAAGTGTTTGTCCTCTGCATATTGTATAAGCATGTTATGGTTCTCTTAATGGCAGGAGTTCCTCAGAGCAGGAATTCAGAGAATGAAAACATGCTTTAACTTTCAAGTAAAATAAATAAATCTAATAATTATATCTCCTGCCAATGAATTAGTACCAATATCTCCAGAAAATCCCCTTCAGAAGTGTTGTACCTTATGATTCTTAACAAATGTATCTTTTCTTTTTATGTACACTGAGAGCATATGCAACGAAGACAAATTCCTTGTGTGTCCAATCACACTTGGCCAATAAAGAATTCTATTGATCTGTACATAGCGGTATTAAAACATACCACCAAATAAATATTAGACAGTGTACGCAAAAGACACAATAAGTCTTAGCTTGTGTGATGCCTTTTTCAACTTTCCCTTATTCCTTCTAGTGTGGGTTGCTATTTACAAATTTTCCTTTGAGTGCTCAGCAAATATGACTTTGTTAATATCTTTAAATATTTTAAAGAGATTAACTAGGGTTTTCCTATTCTTGGAAACCAGTTTTACAATAATAGGATTCTTGTTTTAACTTCACTCTGGCTTTTAAATAATGTAATAGTAGTTCTAAAATACAAAGGATATTTGGCATTTAATGCTTTGCTCTGCTTTACTGACTTCCATTTTTAAATATATTGTTTAAAGAAATTAGAAATGTTTTCTTTCAAAGCCAAGTTATGTACGTGACGATATTATGCAGCTCATATCATAATGCATGCACTATCATTTTGATGCCACTTGATGTGGTTTTCAGTGAACATCTAGGAAAATCTACTCTACTCAAGATTTCAAATCACCTGTTACGAGTGGGCATCCATGAAACAACAGAATGTATATCACAGGACAATATGTGAGGACAGCTTCCACAGCTATATCCGTCAAATTAACACAATGTTCCATATGAATCTCCTATTAAGGATAAAGAATAATGCCATTAGTGGCTATCACTAATTAACTAAATAAAATCTCTGTTTTGCGAAATAAGAAGGATATTAGAAGAAAAATTATAGAAGAGACTAATGTCTCAAATAATTTCATAAAGCAATGGGTGTTCCTAATCTCTCAAGAGATAAATTGCTCTAGAATAATTTGAATCTCATATGCAAGAGTACATTGAAATTTACCAGTTTCTTCTTAGTAATATCTCTGTTCATTACTTCCAAAACAAAAATAAAAACAAAGGTGACAAAGGTCTCCTTCTCTTCTGTATTTCAGTAATATATTAAGTATATCATGACATGAAGAAAGCAGCATATGAGTTAGAGAAAAATCTCACCTCTACCTTAATTTTAGATTCAGAAAATAGTGATAAAATATACTTTTGGGCTGGATGAATTTTGGAAGCATGGGAAAACTGATTTTACAAACAGCTTTGATTGCATTAGTAGGGATTTGCTTCTGTCTATGTTTTAGTCTCTTGCAGTAGTGCATTTGTATTTCAAAAGAGATCTCGTAGACTGCAGCTCATGCAATTGTATGAATCTTTTTCTCCACTGTCCCAACTGAGTGCTATTCTCTTTTAAACACCTTATCCCACATGTCACAATATCCCATTCAGGAAAGGTGGAGAAAATGAGGTAACATAGAATGAAGAACAAGAGACAGAAACTGAAGGGGCTGAATAAGTATATTACAGTTTTCATGTGTTTTAAACTTATATCGGCCAAATTCTTTGGCTCAGCTTTTAATAAATCTATTCTTGCTTATGCATTCCCTGGCACACAGGAAATCACACGTGAATAACATGCAACCACAGACAAAAACAGGAAAACAACTTTAAGTTATATTTACTGCCCAACAGTACTAGTGAAAAACAACATACTATGTTTTTAGTAGCCAATAATACTCATTTTAAGATTCTACATAAACAAGATTTTATCTTTTGTAATATATAAGCATTATGTATGAAAGGTGATATGAGCTACATTAATTTTGGCACACTTCTCTGTGGAGTTCACCCAAAAGCTGTCAATTTAAAAAAGTACCCTTGAATGTTGATAAAGATATCTTTGTGGTGGTATGGCAATTTTCTCCATCCCACCTATGTAACTTACTAATAGCAACTTTAAACATATCAAAATGTTACCTTTAAACTGTTTGAACACATTCCACTAACAAGCGCTATTACACCATCATCAGTGACCTAAATGGAAAAAAGGATCTTTTATCTAACAGAAGCCAAAATATTATTTTTTTCTCTTCCAATAATGGAAATCCATATACAATCTATTGATGTTTATTTATATATGTTTTCAAAGTATCTTGCATTAAAAACAGAAGTACAGTAAATAACAAGGCCAGAATAATGGTTCTTTAATTAGCAAGAAAAGTCAAAGTTTTTATCTTTTAAAGCAGTAAGTAAAAGCTTGGAAAAAAATTTAAACAAGTCTGAAGTTTAGAGTACCAAGATAGGATGCATAGGTATGAGATGAAGGATACCTGCCTTAATGATACTTGTAGAAACAAATCTTGGAATTGTGGTTGATAGCAAACAGAAAATGAACAGCAAGATGATGTGACTGTAAAGCAGATCTGTGCAATTTAGGTTGAATCAGCATAATTTTATTTTCCAAATCATATGAAATTATTATTCCACATTAATCTGCTTTGATCAGATCACAAATGAGGCACTTTGTCCATTTTTGAGCAACAAAAATTCAGCAACAGACAATAAAGATGAATACAGAATTGGAAACTAAGCCATATGAAAAGAGATTGAAAGAGGTACATGTGGTAGAGAAGACTCAAATATCAATAAACATTCAGTTAGTTTCAGTTTTATCTTGCTAAATTGTAATCCCCAGTGAATTATGGGACAAGGCATAAGGGATAAACAGGAAACTTTTGCACATATTATAACTAAAAACATTGCTGAAAAAAGAAGTATATTATTAAACAGGAAGTACATGGGTGGAAGCTATGCTATGGTACTGCTGAAATGACAGTTATGGTAATTTTGTGGTTAACCTATCTGCAAGCAGGAAATATGTTTGCTTCATTTACACTAATAAAGTAAAGACATTAGACATAAAGAACAGGAAAACAACTTGTGACCCTGTGACATTAAGCATGCTGTAGCTTGTGATAAAATGCTGCAAAAAACCCACCAGTGGTTTTGGGGGGATGTTCTTAGGCTTGAGGGAGATCTTCCTGTGTGCTTTCTTCTGCAGAATAAAACTTATTTTACAATCCCTACCTCAGTGCATTCAATTTCGGTGAAGGACATACTGAGCAATAGACCCAGTATTGAGCTGGGACACTTTTTGGCAACCCAGATGGGACTGGACAGATGGTCTCCACTCAGTTTTGCCAGACGGCACTTATTAAATACATGGGGACCAATTATATTAGCTGCATGTAATTGAATAATTAATTTTAATTAACTTAAGGTATGAATTCAAAAATCAAATGTGAGTTTTATCCTGCATTCTGCTTACCATCTTGGAGTGTGGATAATTGCATGCAATACCAAAGCCAGGTGTGGCCCATGTCTTAGCCCAATCTAACTATAAAGACTTACAGGTCCGATGAGCAGATCTACTTTAACTTCAAAAGGACACATCTATTTGAACACCCAGAGATTTTTAACAACATGCTGCTTTAAATAGCAGTCATATTAGACCAGGAGCCTCATAGACATATTGTATGAAACACTGCCCACTTTAATAAGAAACCAAAGTGTTTGGAAACAATTGAAATGGAATCTATTACAATGATTACTAAGGAACAATGCAGAGCATTGAACAAAGTTACACATTGTATCTCTTTGGTTTGTTACATAGAAACAATAAAGAAAATAAAACAAATCATACTATGACCTCTACCATTAAACTGCCTCTGATAGTTAGGGGATGACCTTACTACAATATCCCTACATTCTTCTAAACAAATGGAGCTTTTTTCCTACCTTAGACCATTTCACTACCATAAACAGTGAAATGTATTGTGCCTATATATTGCCTCCTTTCACACTACACAAAGACAACCATCTAGTTTTTGTTATTTGTCTCTTTTCCAGGGTCACAGCACTAGCTGCCTGCTTTTTACTTTCATGATTTTACTCATGTTTAAAGCACATTCAGCATCATACCTATCATTAAACCTCCATGGACTTAAACTGAAATGTCAATGGAGCACATTCCTTTTCTTGGACATCACATTGAGAACACAGAATCTAATGTCTACTAAAACTGAACAAAGAACAGTCTAGTATCTCCAATTATTAAGACAGCCATTTGATCCCTCTTGATTTTAGAATTCCAATTCTGATACCAGAGGATCTTATGAAATTATTTATGAATTATCTTCTTTGCTTACAATGTTTTTCAAGATGCTGTTGTAATGTTTTATAGGTGGCATTTGCCACTGGCAAGGCTAGCAAAGATGTTTAAAGATATGTCCGTCAAATGTTGGAAATGCACCCAGATACCAGGTTCGTACTATTGTATGTGGTGTACATGTTCAAAAGCAAAAAAAATCTGGACAAAAATACATACATGATTAGAGAAAATGATAAAATAACCTATGGTTCTAAAGCCAGAAATATTTTTGTTGGGTATATAGCCAGAAAATTACAACAAAGGGAATTTATATTTAATATTGCATGTTTTGACAGCAGCAAGAATTGTATTTGCAGAATTCTGGAAAAATGAGGACACTCCTACAAATGATAATATAATTTAAAAAAATACTAGACTGCGGAAATAATGCTTTTCACTCTTACTTGGGTTGATGAGAAATCAACACTGTGCAGGGATCTACAGTTCTGTCCAAGGGCTTGTAAGGATGTGTCTGTGATGTTGGAGCATCCACCTATGTTGACTATTTGTAAAAGGGGGCAGTTGAGGGCAAGAGCAATGATTCCACTGTCTGTTAGCTTGCTGCATCTCTTAAAGGAGGCTTCCCGCAGATAGGGGCATGATAAGGCCAGTGCTGCAACTCCTGTTGGAGATGAAAGGCAGGTTTTTCTCCTGTAAATAGAATTCTATTACAATATATTTAGATATAAAAGTTTGATTTCATTGAGTTTTAGTTTGCATAAGGTACATAAAGGGTTTTGTTTTGTTGATTTTTTTAAAGAGAATCAATTATTTCCTTTTCTGAACTTTATGATAATACAATAATTGGAAAGTGTCTTAAGAGAGTAATTTTCTCAACCAAGATTGGACCATCTGTTCATGATAATGCTGATAAGCATACCATTCTTCAATGCTTTTTAAAAAATTATCATCATAGTATAATGGATCCACAACGATTCATATGCGTGTACATTATCTTTATTTGTTTTTCAAATTTCCCATTCATTTCTCAGGTGCTACATCTGAATTATAAAGCAGATAACTGGAAAAGACCTTTAAAAGAGATCCTAGAGTACTCCCAGCCTGTTGTAGAGCTGTGTTATTCAAACCATGCTCCCCAGAACTCCAGGGTTCCAAAAGCACTAGATCCTCTTAAGCAGGATCTGCTTAAGCAGAAATTAGAAAACATTTGTCTGGGATTACTAGCATTTAATTTGGACTGCTACACTGAGCAGGATGGGGAAAGGGGGATTTGATGGCTTAAATGTTTCTTTTGAGTCTTTCATGCAATATCTTAACACCTCACCTGTGGGAAGCTTGCAGAAAGGGGCCCATACCTAAGTACTATTGATGCTGTCCCTGATCCAGTTCCCTGGGTTGCTGTTATCTCAGGGAACTTGGACTAGGTCCTGCATTAATATGAAATTACCTGCAATACTTATGGAATATTAAAACATGTTTAACATATTAAACATATTAAACATTAAACATATATTATAAATAAGGAATGGTTGTATTTGTGAAGATATTGGGTGTCGCGGACCCAGCACACAGAACAACACTGATTCATTTATGAAAAGTCAGTGGTGCCTGTGTGATGGACTTGTGCCTGAGTATGTGGAAATTGTGCTGTGTATGTTGAAAATGTGCTTTGCAAGCAGGATAGCTGCTTAGCTGGCAAGATGTGGTGGCTAAGATCATGGGAAAAGAGGAACTTATGTTGGTCACATATATAAAAATAGTTAGGTTGTGACATTTAGGCTGAAGAAATGAGCAACTGCCCTGTTGCTATGGCAAAGTGGCAGAATCCTGAAAGTCATGTGCCTTTGTGGATTTACGGTATATAAGACAAGAGTGAAGAATGGGAGGTGTTCAATCAGTCTCAAGCCGTCCCCTTGACTGCTTGTCTGATTGACTCTCATTGCAATGTGATTCATGTAAGTGCTTTATGTTTATTATGCTCTAAATTCTAATAAACCTCTGAATTTTGAAGTGAGACTTTTTGTGTGCTGTCTGTTCAATTGTTATTAAGTGCAGCTATGGTCATAATCAGTTTTTCCCCCTGACATACCTTGATCTTGTAACAGAAGGACAAACATACTTCTAATGAAGATTTAACTCCTTACATTCTTGTGTGTGATTTCACAATGCAAGCACAAAAGGCCAGAGCATCATCACAATGTTTCTTTTAGGATTTGGGTGATAGCGTGGTTGAGAATGGATGCTTATAGTGTTAATCTTTAGACTATTAAGTATTAACAACTTGAAATCTCTGTCTTTGCCAACAGATCATTGTTGATTGTTGTGACTGAGTATTAAGGTGAATACAAACATATTTTAAATAAATTGTACTGATTGTTTATCTATTTATTAAATTTATATGTTGCCATTCTCACTGATAAGTCTTACTTAATTTATTATAGTTTTATTTTTAGATTTCCTGAATGGATAGTCTGATTTAAATACCGTATATACTCAAGTATAAGCCGAGTTTTTCAGCCCGTTTTTCAGGCTGAAAAACGCCCCCTAGGCTTATACGCGGGTCACGAAAAAAATGACTTTTTCCCTGCAAGCTAGGAAACAGCAGGAGAACGGGGTTTGCTTACCCCGCCCACTCCCAATCTATTGGGACTGCCTCCTGAGTTCCAGCTGATGGCTAGAGGAAAAAAAAAACTTTAAATTCTTACGGCAGACTTCAAAGGCCCCCCCTACAGCTGATCAGGGTTAAAAGAAAACAAATGAGAAGATCGGTGCCGGCTGCAAAAAGGTGCCTGCTGCAAAGAGCACATTTTTTTTCTCCTTGTCCTGAAACCAAAAGCGAAACTAAAACAGCTTGTTGGCTTTGCTGTTTGCTAAGGCAGATTTCTTTTTCCTCATCAAAAAAGGTTGGTGCAAACAACCTTTATGGCAAATGGCAAAAGAGGGGAGTTCAAGATTTTAAAACACAAAAGAAAAAAAAGCTCTATTTAAATAGGGAATTGTAATAATTGAGATATTATTAATTGTATATTGTGTTGAAAGCAGAAATGGTTAAGTTGTGGTTTGGAAGAATATTGGGGGAAATTATTTGGTTTATTATTATTGGTAAATATAATGAATTGATTTGTAAGAAATTGGATTGCATGGATATAATTGGAATATTCATGTTCATATTGATTAATATACAAAAAAGATAGTTATATAACTAATTGATTTATATTAAAATGTTGAATTTGTATTAAACAACTGTAATATTACATAATTAAGCAATGTGAGGATTGATATAAAAATAGATGACAATGGGAAGGGGTATAATATAGAATAGAAGTGAAAAATTGAATTTGATTAAGATTAGAGATGAGGATGAAGGGTAATATTGGTTTTTAAAAAAATAGATGAGGAATAAATATAGCAAAAAGGAAATATAGAAATTGTAAATTTAAGTGAAAATGACTAAATTTGTGAACCGGCCAAATATTCTGTTCAAAGAAAATACAATGTATGTTTGTATGTGTGTTTCTAATTATTGCTATTTATTCATATTTGTTCTCTTTTATTCTTTAAAATTTAACAATTCATTCTTTATCTTAATATCTTTATATGTGTTTGGGGTTGGTTTTCTTCCCTTTCATCTTTTTTATTGTACAACAATCTTTCTCCTCAAACCTACCACCTCTTTTCTTTCCTTACTTTCTCTCCCCCCCCTTCTTCTCCTCCCTACTTCCTCTTCCTTTCTTCTTCTCCTCCTCTCTTCCTCCCTCTCCTTTTATGCACATGGACTCCTTTTATGCACATGGACTACTCAGAGGGCTGAAAAAGTTATTTTTGACTGGTCCTCGCACTTGTGACCAGTCCTTGAACTTACGACTGTCCTCACATTTTACGTTTTGGCCCTATCTTGTCACCATGGTGAAGAGAAGCAGTTGTGAAATGAGTGACACCGTTTTTAAGAATGCTACAATGGGCATAAATGATGACCAGTCATAAGTGCGAAGACCGGTCAAAAGTGTGAGGACCTGTCAGAAATCACTTTTTTCAGCCCTTTGAGTAGTCCTTTTGTGCACATGGACTACTCAGAGGGCTGAAAAAGTTATTTTTGACTGGTCCTCACACTTGTGACCAGTCCTCGCACTTCTGACTGGTCCTCACACTTATGACCATCCTCACATTTATGCCCGTGCAGCATTCTTAAAACCATGTCACTCATTTCACAACTGCTTCTCTTCACCATGGTGACAAGATAGGGCAAAAACGTAAAATGTGAGGACAGTCGTAAGTTTGAGGACTGGTCACAAGTGCGAGGACCAGTCAAAAATTACTTTTTCAGCCCTCTGAGTAGTCCATGTGCACAAAAGGACTACCCAGAGGGCTGAAAAAAGTGATTTCTGACAGGTCCTCGCACTTTTGACCAGTCTTTTTTTATTTTGAAATTTACCAGTAGCCGCTGCATTTTCCACCCCCGGCTTATACGCGAGTCAACAAGTTTTCCCAGTTTTGGGGGGTAAAATTGGGGGGGGGGGTCGGCTTATATGCGGGTCGGCTTATACACGAGTATATACGGTACCAACATTTCATTGGAAAAATGTGGGCTATGCTTTCCAAGTGCATAATTAAGTTGTATTAAAATATAGGTGAGAGAAATGAGCATTATTCCTGTAAAAAATAAGCAAGAGTGCAACCATATTTAAACTCGGTATGAGACATTAGATTGTATAACCCAAGACATCATCTGTAAGACATTACGATAAGAAGTTGTGTAAGGAAGTTTTAGGGGAAAACAAAGCTATAAATTAATTAACATTCCAGGTCAGGCTAACATTGGCAGGGACGTAGCTGTCATGCTAAAATTGATAGTATTGTTATGATGAAGATGGAGAAATTATCGAGGGATTTCTAGTCCAGGAAACCACCTGTTATGAAGCCAAAACTTTATATACCCTGAACTGGCCACTGGGTTGCTTTTCTCCTTTGTTGAAACTGTATTTAAATCTTTGTATTCGCATGCATAATTTGCTCTCTGTTGTTGCTCCACATATGAGCTCAAAGGGGGTCCTTTTGCAAAAGTTATGATTAAAAGCTCTTTTTATTGTTCATGAGGCGCTTGATGTTTCTCTGTGAGATTTGAATCTCACATAGGTCAGTATGGGTATACTGCACCTAGCACTCATAAATGACTTAGCACTCATAAATGGGATCTCCTAACTTCCATTTAAAAAGTTTCGGTTCCTATCTTTGCTCCTTAGATTACTTACTTAAAACAATCTGTAAGGCATATAAATTAAAACAGAACATAACAAACAACCCAAACAACCATCACTTGTATCTCCCAGTGCTCTTTTAAATAACCATTGTGCATAAAGTGTACCTTCAGAAGTTATGGTCAGCCTGTTGTTTTTCCAAACATTTACATTTATCTTTTTAAGATGCCTGCAGTTACAAAGTTGTTGCAAGGCAGAGTCTGAAATATCACAGTCTCGAAGATCCAGTGCTTCCACTGCAGGGTGAAGAATCTAAAAATGACAAGTATTTCAATCAGATTTTACTTTTTAAAAATGTAAATAAAGCAAAACAAAATGGGCCTCTTAAGCCTGTTATCTATGGATATTCTATTCCTTAGAATCTAGACTAGCTGATGACCCGTGTTTGAACTTTTGGACCATGACTTAACTACAGTATATTTCTGCCTCCCACTTTGGCTTTTGGAACTCATTGCAGGCAAGCCAGGAATCAGGACTCCATTGCTCTATGTATTTACTTGCAGAAATGCTCTATCTGTCATTACTTATATTTAATAAATCCTAGATAAAGCCCCTTGCAACTACTCCTCAGAGTGGGCATATGTCCGGCCTGAGCAGCTCATTCACATGGATCGCATATAATGCTATATTGCAACATGATTTTTATGGCTTTCATTTTAATACAATGCAGCCATTTGGGGTTTAGCAAATCAAGACTTAATCCTAGTGCACTATGTGAAACCCATCCCAGCCATTAGCCTTAATTATTGAAGATGATGAAATAGAAAATATGCTATGGAGGATGCTGAAACCTTAGCTTTTTAACCGTAACTATTCATCAACATTTTAACACTCACTGAAAGTGAAAAATCATTCAGCTTATTTAAAAAAAAATAGTAACCAGTTTTACGTACTGTTCTAAGCCATGTTTTAACAAGAGATAATCCCCAATTTACTACAGTCACATAATATGCTAAGCTATAAATTATTTACAAATCATCTATAGTAGCTAGATTCACACAGCATGCTAAACTAAAAATAAACAAGCTCATATTTCAAAGGCTTCCGAACTGCAACTCTCATCATCCCCTGGGTGGAAGAAGTATCAGTCTTCATACTCTGTTTCATTGGCAGAACAAAGAAGTTTACTGCTCAAGCATTGCAGTAGAAGACACAATCTTCAAAGAAGGATCTGAAAGGGTCTTCATGCTGAGGCAACAAAACTCAGCATATATATAGTTTCTAAGATTCATTTGTCCTACCTTTCATGTAGTCTAGAATACTATTGTTAAACAATTACATGTCCACCTATTGGCATAAAATAGTAGTTAGAGACTTAGTGCACTGCTTCCAGTTTAAGCATTCTGGGGTATGTAACATCCTGTAAACAGAATAATTTGGAACAATTTGCCTCACCCATCAGCCACCTAAATATTTCTTTTGAGCTTTTTCTCATCACATTTATTATCTTTTCTAATATGTCCTTCGTCCAGCAAGAATCATGCTCTGTAACAACTCCATTTATATCAAGCAATAACTTCTACTTCTCCACCCGAAAGTATGCCCAAGGGTAAGATTAATAGCAGTTCAAATCCTTCAAGTGCCACAATTTGGATTCGACCAGAAGCGTCGCGTGAGACAGTCGGGGAAATAGCGGGCTCCAACAAGCTCCGTGAAATCCGGGGCTGACAAGCTGCTTCGGACCGGAACCGTCTCATAGGGATGGAGAAGGAGATGCACCTCAGAAGACCAAGAGGAACAGGCAAGTTCCTCGAAGGTCAGAGGAAACTCTTTCCGATTCGGGAGTGGGGGCGGTGGCCATTTTGACTGTCAAGAAGCTGGGGCAACTGGACCAAATATTGAGCAGGAGCGGTGATTTGAACGGAGCATGAAGGCGGGTGAGTGATTACCAGCTCATAGGCAAAAAAAAAGAAAAAAAAAAGAAAGAAAAGATTTTTAAATCTGTCAAAAGAGCCCCAGCAGAATAATAGCGACTAATGGGCATGGGGGAAAGGAAGGCAGAAGGCTAAAGCGGAAATTTAAAGTGACAAAACCTGAAAAGAAAATTGACTTTTGGATAAAAATATTTGGAGAATTTTAAAAATTAAAAGAAAACCCCCATAACTGGGGTATAAAACGGGTGAAATGTAAAATTTGTTACTACTGGTTCTGTGGGCATGGCTTGGTGGTGGGGGTAATGTGACTGGGTGGCCGTGGCCAACTTTTTTTTTTTAAAATTTTCAAAGCATTTTTTCTAATGCTTTGAAAAGCCTCTGCCAATCAGGCAACTCAGCTGGGATTGTCAGAGAGGCTTTTTAAAAAATGCTTTGAAAAGCCTCTCTGCCGATCAGGCAACTCAGTTAGGATCGTCAAAGACTTTTCAAAGCATTTTTTTTAACACCTCTTTGGCCAAGAGGTTGCAGAAAAAAATACTTTGAAAAGCCTCTGACGATCCCAGCTGAGCCACGCGATCATCATAGGCTTTTTTTAAATTTTTTTTATCGGAAGAGGTTGTAGAAAAAATGCTTTTAAAAGTTTTTTTAAAAAGCCTCTAATAATCGTGCAGCTCAACTGGGCATGGGGGAGGGGCAGGGATTTTTGCTACCGGTTCTCCGAACCACCTGCCGCCATCGCTACCAGATTGGGTGATCTGGTCCGAAATGGGAGCATTTCACCCCTGGTATAAAACATTTTGGTTTATTATTTTGATAAGAAATGAATGATTGTAATACTAGGAATTATATTATGTGAGATTTTAAATTTAAGGGGTTTAATATAGAGATGAAAGGAATAATTGAATTTGGTTGAGATTAGAGGTTAGGATGAAGGGTAATATTGGTCTATAAAAAAAAATAGAGACAATAAATACTATGGCAAAAAGAGAATATATAAATTGTGTTGAAATGACTAAAAATTGTTAAAATTTGTGAACCGGACAATACTCTGTTCAGAAAAAATACATTGTATGTTTGTTTGTCTATTTGTGTAAAAAATAAAAAAACTTAAAAAAAAAAGAGTGCCACAATTTATCTCTCATGTTTAGCATCTTCTGCATATCACTTTATAGGTGAACCTCCATTGTAAGTCATAATGCTGAAAAAGTAGCAAAGATCGTGATCTAAATGGAATCTTACCGTGCTAATATTTGCATCTGTTATCCATCCTTGGATACTCAATGATTTAATCAGCTTATCTTTTATGTTGGGAGGCAAAGATTTAATATCTGCAGCATATTTGGATATGTTTCTTGTTAAACAATGAAGGCATCTGAGGAGGAAAAAGAAAAAGTTATTTGTTGACAATATTTTGTAGTGGCTGCAGTATCAGGTATAAAATCATATTGTCTTACTCAGGAATACACATGGCTTCTTTTTATAAATATAAAGCCACGTACAAAAACAAGCATTTAAAAAAAAAGTATTAGGGTACTTCACTATAGACATGCACAATGTATAGTGGTCACACACAGGAATGTGAACAAATGAAATACAATAATTTTAAACATGTTCTAGTCACAAACATGCTTCTCATGGGTGCCGATTGGATTATAGTGAGATAAATTATATAATTGCTAAATTTCACACTGAAGAATTTTGAAGATATTCACATATGTATAAGAGATTTCTCAGTGACAGGTGAGATTAGTTTTATATTTTGCAATAAACCATAAAAATATGTGTGAACCAAGTCAATAGCAATTTATTCAAAAATCCATGATTAGGCCAAGTATGGTTTATGATGTGTGATCTAAATCAAAGCTATCAATTTCAACCTCTTATAGGTAGCCATATGGAGTATATTTATTTCTCATTGGTTTAGTGACAACTCTCAATGAACCAGACTAGTGGTTACTTATTTCACTGAAATATGAGGTAAGTTACTTTTGCAAGATAAACTCATTCTAACTTGATAATTAGATTATTCTCAAGACTCTTATGTATCAATCTCTTAATGATTACACCAGACTTTTTCAGATTTTGATGTCAGACCAGCTAATCTGCGGTTTCCCAGATCTTCCTTTTAAAAATGAAAAACCTTTGCCATCATCCTCTGACCATTTTTTATAGGATTTTGCAATATAGTCTGGCAAGCTCTTTTTTTCCTAATAGAATATGTGATGGTGGGGAAGGAGGAAATCTGTGAGATGGAGGGCACATGCATGTACAAGCATGTACAAAAATGATACTACCTTAATGTGAATAAAGTAGGAATCATACAGGGTTAGCTACATGAACACTGAAGGACCCTCTCTATTCACATTATTATAAGGGAGAAATGTGCTTGTTTGGAGATTATATTAAAGTCAGCTAAACCCCATTATTGGTAATATATCTTCTGATGAGGCCTAGCTGTCACGGAAGGACAGCCATATGGAAAACATCTGAGGGGCCTCACTGTCAAAGACACAAAGACATGTATGTTGCAAAGAGTTAATTATTACCTAAGGACAGCAATAACATCTCCACATTAGTAATTACAGAACTAAGGAAAGTAGTCTAGCTGAAGATAATCTTATAAACCAGAAAATAATGGTTTAGTAATTAGGAAGTGTCCATTATCATATAACAAATGTATGTTAACCATATATGGAAAACTGCATGAGCTCACCAAATCCTAACCAATGTATGTTAACTGCATGTGCTCACCAAATCCTTTGTCTTGGAAACATATATAAGCAGTTGTGTCAGAGCTCTTCTTTGTTCAGACTTTCAAGTACAAATCTGACTCTGAACCTGCACAATAAACTGTCTCTGGCTGACCAGGAATGATTTTCAGTCTTCCTTTCCATAACAACCTGGCCGCATCTTGCAGATTTTGACACTCACCCCAAATCCTAGGATGCAATTAATATGATCCCGGAGATTTAAATTCACCCATAGCCCTTCATCCTGCTTCTCAGAAATACCTGTTGGAATACAAACTCTGTGCTAGCGCCACAGCCAGAAGAGGAATTGAATGTGTCTACCTTTGCTTTGGCATCAGATCTATCTATCTATCTATCTATCTATCTATCTATCTATCTATCTATC
>WNWU01000037.1:12198068-12248956 GCA_012654045.1 Ptyas mucosa
ATCTATCTATCTATCTATCTATCTATCTATCTATCTATCTATCTATCTATCTATCATATATAAGATAACAGGCAAAAGTATAAACATAATTTGAATGCATGAAAAGAGTAAGAGTAAATACAAAATATTTGGCCGCTTTTATGAAAGAGCGGGATCTTGTGGCCTTGGCCTTTCTTTTATTCTGAACACGAACGCTTTTTTTTTTTTGTTTGTTTGTTTTGAATCATTGCTTCACGTCAGGTCAGTCAGTTAGCTTCCTCGGGGACCCGACTTTCTGCCCACCTCCTCCATTCTCCCTCATGGAAAAGGCACATCGGGGGAGAAACGGCCAGCGCTTCCCTAAAATATTAACGATTCCTGAGGGGTCGGGCGTTTGGTGCCGTTATTTAGCCGAGCAACGAAGAAATAAACCGCAGAACCACCAGGGGAGAGACGGAAGGAGGCTGGATGTAAGAAGGGGAGTTCGGGGCTCCGGAGAGAAATCTCCTCGGTGAATGACGGGAGGCTCCGGGAGGATCGGCCACTTACAGCTCCAGGAGCGAGGAAACCGTCCCTCCGCCTCCGTAGCGACAGCTCATCGCTGAGCCTGGGTCGCTCGCCTCCTTTTCCTCACAGGCCAGGCCGGGCTGCCCCCGCCGCCTCAGAAACAGTCGCTCATTTCCTCAGAATGGGCGAGCTCAGCCTTCCCAAAGGCCGCGGAGGCTCTCCCGCCCGCCCGCCAGGCCTGCAGGCGAAGGAGCGCTGGAATTCTCAGAGCATCTCTGGGTGACAGCAAAGCACTTTGGGAAATGTAGTGTTTCAAGCGCCGCGAGATTCTCTCAGGGATTCTAGGGGTTTCGCCTCGCTCTGAGACCCACGGGGTTTGTTTGGGGGAGGGGGGGGGGGCCGTTGCTTTGCGTTTTCGTGGTTCCGCCAGCCCAAGTACGTCGGATTAAATCGCAAATCGTGTATGTGTACATGCATCATGCTAAAGGGACATCATAATGGAATTAGGTTAAGAGATCAGAACTGAACTGAACTGAACTGAACTGAATTGAATTGAATTCTTTATTGGCCAAGTGTGATTGGACACACAAGGAATTTGACTTTGGTGCATATGTTCTCAGTGTACATAAGGAGAATAAAATACATTCAACAAGAATAAAAAGATACAACACTTGGTGAAAGTCAAGGTTACTAATAAGCTATCAAATCGTACTAGGAAACAAATTAAAAAATATATAAATTGCAAGATACAAGCAAGATGGTTATAGTCATAAGTGGAAGAGATAGATACTAGTAAGGAAGAGAAGAAGAATAGTAATACAGCCTTAGTAAATTATTTGACAGTATTGTGGGAATTAGTTGTAAAGCAGAGTGATGGCGTTCAGGTAAAAACTGTCCTTGTGTCTAGTTGTTTTGGTGTGCTGCATCTTATAGTGTCATTTTGAAGGTAGCAGTTGAAACAATTTGTCCAGGATGTGAGGAGTTTGTAGATATTTTCACAGCCCTCTTTTTGACTCGTGCAGTATACAGGTCCTCAGTGGAAAGCAGGTTGGTAGCAATTGTTTTTTCTGCAGTTCTAATTATCCGTTGAAGTCTGTGTTTGTCTTGTTTGGTTACAGAGCCAAACCAGACAGTTATGGAGGTGCAGATCATAGACTCAATAATTCCTCTGTAGAACTGGATCAGCAGCTCTTTGGGCAGTTTGAGCTTTCTGAGTTGGCGCAGAAAGAACATTCTTTGTTGAGCTTTTTTGATGACTTTTTGATGTTAGGTGTCCATTTTAAGTCTTGAGATATGATTGAACCTAGAAAGTTGAAGGACTCTACTGTTGATACTGTGTTGTCTAGTATTGTAAGAGGTGGTAGTATAGGAGGTTTTCTTCTAAAATCCACCACCATTTCTACAGTTTTGAGTGTATTTAGTTCAAGATGGTACTGGTTGCACCACAAGGCTAGTTGTTCAACCTCCTGTCTGTATGCAGATTCATCGTTGTGTTGAGTGAGACCAATCACTATTATATCATCTGAAAACTTCAGTATTTTAACAGAGGGTTCTTTTGAGATGCAGTCATTGATGTATAGAGAGAAGAGTAGTGGAGAGAGCACACAGCCTTGTGGGGCTCCTGTGCTAATTATGCAGGTATCTGATGTGATTTTGCCTAGCTTTAACTGCCGCTTCCTGTCTGTTAGGAAGCTTATCCATTTACAAGTGTGGTCAAGTACAGCTAGCTGATTTAGTTTAGTTAGAAGAATATCTGGAACGATGGTATTGAATGCTGAGCTGAAGTCTACAAAGAGGTCCCTTGCGTAGGTCTTTGAAGATTCAAGATGTTGTAGGATGTAGTGCAAAGTCATATTCACAGCATCATCTGTCGATCTACTTGCTCAGTAGGCAAATTGCAAGGCGTCTTAACAGCGGATCCGTGATTGTTCTCAGGTGGCCGAGCACTAGTCTTTCAAAAGTCTTCACAACTACAGATGTTAGAGCAACCCGTCTGAAGTCATCAGGTTCCTTGATGGAGGGTTTCTTCAGCACTGGGATGATAGTAGAGCATTTGAAGCAAGAAGGAACATAGCACATCTTTAGTGATTTATTAAAGATGCGGGTGAAGATGGAATAATAATAATAATAATAATGATGATGATGATGATGTATGAAGATACAAAAATCCACTGACAATCCAAACTGCCGCCTATGCAACGACAAAGTCGAAACTGTTTCACATTTAATATGTGAATGCAGCAAAATTGCACAAACTGATTACAAAGCTAGACACGACCAAGTTGCTAAATTAATTCACTGGTCATTATGTAAAAAATACAACTTCCCTGTATCCGAAAAGTCATGGGAGCACAAAGTGGAAAAAGTTATTGAAAATGAGACAGTGAAGATCTTGTGGGACTTTTCGAGTACAGATGGATCGTCATTTGGAACACAACACGCCAGATATCACTGTTGTTGAAAACTGAAACATACAATTTATTGATATCGCTGTACCAGGAGAAGCCAGAGTCAAAGAAAAAGAACTGGAAAAAATCACGAAATATTGGCCATCGAACACCTGGCCATCGAAACTACACGGCTATGGATGAAACATATAACAGTGATACCCATTGTCATCAGGGCACTTGGTACCATGTCCAAGAATTTTACAAAACACATCAAAAATTGCATCTTCCTGCAATAACACCAGCGGAACTGCAAAAAAGTGCGATACTCGGAACATCATATATTTTAAGAAGATACCTAGGATGATACCTAGGATACTGGCAGCAACCCGTATCAACCATTAGCATTAGTCAATTGTATTTGTGACACATTTTTAAATGTTCAGTTGACCGAGTTTCATGTTTAATGAATAAAGTATATAATAATAATGATAGCGAAGGGGGGGAAAGTCACAATACGTTATATACGACACCATGCAAGTTTGACACTCCTGTCCTATTAAGGCTGAGAAAGACCCTGAATGATTTCTTTAATGTGCTTTTATATTGTACTTGGTTACATAAACAGGAAACACAGCTGTCAGTATGAAAGTAGATAAAGTAAAGACGTTACTAGAATATCTGTCCCGACATCCTGTAACGATAAGTATTTTGAGCAAGTTTTATTTTAAGAACCTTTCTGGTTTCCGATCATCCTTCCCCACCTTCAGGAGGTATGTTTTTTATTTCAGCCTTTTCGATATAGGAATCTTGATCATCGCAATCCTGATCAACACTTTCATATCCTGTTAAAACAGATGTTTTCTTTACAATGCTAATCTGTGTTTAACTATAGCATCTACACAAATGGGCATTTTTGTATTTCTCTTGCAAAAACAAGAGAGAGACAGATTCTCATCCTATGTAAATCATTACGGGGGCATAATGTACATTTCTATGTTTGCTCCAGTGCACAAAAAAGGGGGCTCTTTAAACATTATTTTGAAATTCTTTACAGAGTGAAACTTTGCCGCAAAACAAGCGTGCTTGCATTAGCATATAACCTGGGGTCTGTGAATGATGTTTACAATCACACCTGTAGTAGATAAGAGATTTGTATTAATAGTATGGCCTCTCCTACCACAGCTGCCCACTCTGGACAAGTACTCCAGCTTCACTGTGCAAGTGCGAGTACTCATAAACAGTGGTGGGATTCAAATTTTTTTACTACCGATTCTGTGGGCGTGACTTGGTGGGCATGGTGTGGCTTGGTGGGTGTGGCTGGGTGGGCATGGCAGGGGAAGGATACTGTAAAATCTCCATTCCCTCCCCACTTCAGGGGAAGGTTACTGCAAAATCCCCATTTCCTCCCGATCTGTTGTGGCCCGTCAGCAGCCTGTGTGGATTGTAGCTGATTCTGACAGCGAGGAGGCTGGTGTGGTGTTGCGCCAGCAGCCTGTGCAGTTGGCACTCAAGTCAGACAATGAGGAGGCTGGAGAAGATGTGGTGCCAGAGGCAGGGATTCAGCCAGGGCCTTCAGAGCCTCCAGAAGCTCCTTTGAGTGAAGAGGATGAAGAGGAGGAGCCTCTTCTTGATGCACAGGCGTGCAGAGTGGCCAAAAGGCAGAAGTGGCTCCTCAGGAGGAGGTCTCCTTGAGAGTAAGGCTTGGGGCTAGTTGGCCACTCCCTTAGCCTATTTAAGGAGGAATGCCGACTGAAGCAATTTGTAGGGAACAACTTTAGTTCATTCTCCTTCGTGTTTGGATTCTCTGCAAAATTGCTTCTGGGCTTTCGGCCAACCTTAGTAAGATTGTGATTACTTTTATTTTTGGTTTCTCGTAGGCTGTTAAAAAAGTTTATTAACAGCCTTTGTTTGGAAAAGACTGAGTTTTTTAGTAAATTTAAGTTTTGTATAGACTTTGTGTGTGCTGTATTCTTTGGGGTCCATAGCTGGGGCAGAACAAGATCAGCTGGGACTCAGGAGGCAGAGAATAGGTGGGGGTGGGCCAGTCAGAGGTGGTTTTTACTGGTTCTCTGAACTACTCAAAACTTCCGCTACCGGTTCTCCAGAACTGCTCAGAACCTGATGAAACCCACCTCTGCTGATAAAGGTTTGCTGACCTCATATATGCCAAAGAATGCACACAGATGCAAGTGGTGCAGGTAGTTCTCAACTTACAACAGTTCCTTAAGTGACAATGGCACTGAAAAAAGTGACCTATGACCATTTTTCATACTTACGACCATTGCAGCATCTCCATGGTCATGTGATCCAAATTCAGATGCTTGGCAACTGACTCATGACGGTTGCAGTGTCCCGGGATCACGTCATCTCCTTTTGGGACCTTCTGACAATGGGGAAACCAAATTCACTTAATAACCATGTTACTAACATAAACAACTGCAGTGATTCACTTAACCACGGTGGCAAGAAAGGTCATAAAATGGGGCAAAATTCACTTAACAAATGTTTCTCTCATAAATTGTGGTCGTAAGTCAAGGACTGCTTGTACAAGCAACCTTTAAAGTGTTTAATTTACTTCTTTAATTTACGAATAAAATTAGGAGCACCTTTCTCCCTTCTCGGTCACTGTGATGAGATTCTGGACTGTTCCCCTATTGGGGACATGGTTTGAAAGTCTCCAAAATCTTTATACGAAGAGTCCTGCAGAGACTTGGTCCAAGCACACAGAACGAGACCCGGAGCATGCACAAAATAACGTTGTTATTGTCAGCTTAAATGCAAAGAGAGCCAGATGTTTCCATTGCATTGACTGTTACATGTAGTATGCCATATTTGGCCTCCTGTACTTGTGTTTCTAAGCAACCAGGAAAATTCCTACTACAGTCTACTCTATGCATGCTTAACAAAATATCAATATTGCTATGGCAACCTATAGTGGGTAGCTTTGGGGTTTCCAGGTATGTGTTTGCTAAATCAGATTTTTTTTTTCTTTTCCTAACAAATGGTGCCTAGAGGTAGATCTAAATCCCCTTATGTTAACATGGTTGACATTTTAAGTTTCTTTCTGGTTGCTCTAGTTCCATACTTAAGAAGCAAAGCTTTGCAGTTTAACCACATCCTGGGTTTCACAGCCGTTCAGCCGTTCAACTAATTTATTTTAACTGCACGCTACCCTTACGTACTGATAATAAAGTCTGCCTAATAACGTCTGCCTAGCAATGGTTACTCTTTGTCTCTCTACAGTCGTTCATCCTTAAACAAAGAATATATTTTCTTTTTTGGCACAAGTAAATTACAGCCAAACTATACACAGGGACAGACAATGCATATGAGAAATGACTTACAAGAGATGAACTTCACTCTAAACAAAAAACATTTAGCCTAGGATTCTGATAAAGGGTAAAGTTTAAGGGAAAAAATGATCTCTTCTTTTTTAAGAAGCGTTGTTCCTACTTGATCACATCACTCGTGTAGTTGTGGTTAGTTAAACGTGCTGCTTTTTGTAGGCAATGGCAGGTGCTATTGACATTTTAGTCGTTAAGAGTTGACCACCCATATTTCCTGGAATGGAAAACTCTTAAAAATATCACTGGCTACGGCAAACCTCCTTCCCAGGCTGAAGGAAATCAACAACTGGCAGATGACCTGAATGTGTTTTACTGCAGGTTTGAAAGGAAACTACAGCCACCTATCTCCACAACCCCCATCTCAGACACACCAACAACAGCCAAGCCTCCTACACCATCCCATTGGGTTCACAACCCCTAGTGATCACAGAAAAGGATTTCTTTTCAACAGTTTGTTTATTTATTTATTTATTTATTTATTGGTTTGATTTATATACCGCCCTTCTCCGGAGACTCAGGGCGGCTTACAATGTGTTAAGCAATAGCCTTCATACTTTTGTATATACCTGCTTAGTAGGGCTTTCGGGGTCCCCTAAGCAGTGTTCTTTTTTATACAAAGTCAGCTTATTGCCCCGACAATCCGGGTCCTCATTTTACCTACCTCGAAAGGATGGAAGGCTGACATGTTTTATTCGTAGCCGTGTAGTTTTGATGGCCAGGTTGCGATATTTCGTGATTTTTTCCAGTTCTTTTTCTTTGACTCTGGCATCACCTGGTACAGCAATATCAATAAATTGTATGTTTCGGTTTTCGACAACTGTGATATCTGGCGTGTTGTGTTCCAAATGACGATCCGTCTGTACTCGAAAGTCCCACAAGATCTTCACTGTCTCATTTTCGATAACTTTTTCCACTTCGTGCTCCCATGACTTTTGGGATATAGGTAAGTCATATTTTTTACATAATGACCAGTGTTTAATTTAGCAACTCGTCCGTGTCTAGCTTTGTAATCAGTTTGTGTGATTTTGCTGTATTCACATATTAAATGTGAAACAGTTTCAACTTTGTTGTTTCAAAGTCAGCAGTTTGGATTGTCGGTGGATTTTTGTATCTTTGCTTTCATGGCATTAGTTTGTAGTGTTTGTTCTTGAGCAATGAGTATTAAACCTTCTGTTTCTTTCTTGATGGTTCCCATCTTAAGCCATGCCCATGTAAAGTTGTCATCACATTTTCCTTCAATGTTTTTCAAGTGCTGTCCATGCAAAGCTTCGGTTTTCCATCTATTTAATATGTCATCCAGCTGTTTTTCCTTATATTCTGCCTTTGTTTCTGTTGTTTTTATAATGTTCTCTGTTTCCATAGCCTACAGCAATTTTTCTGTACTTTGTTTCACATAATCATTCGCTTTTCTTCTTCTACAGTTTGATGGATTTGCAATAGTCCTCTGCCCCCTATTTTTCTTGGCAGGTACAACCTGTCGATGTCACTTTGTGGATGTAAAGTGTGGTACATATTGAAAAGTTTGCGTGTTTTCCGGTCCAGGTTTTCCAGTTCAGCCAAAGTCCAGTTGATGATTCCAGCTGAGTAGTGTATCACAGGAACTGCCCATGTATTAATGCCTCTAATTATGTTTCCAGCATTCAGCTTTATTGTTCTATTCCTTCTATTTTTTTCATTTTTCCTTGCTGCATCGATAATATAGCACATTTTTCAAGTCCAAAGTTCATTTTGATGTCGCTGCTGAACAGTTGAACTGTGTTGAGTATTGATTTAAGTTCAGTGGGGCTTTTTGCATACATTTTTAAGCATCCATGTATAGTAGATGGTTTATTTTGCCATGTTGGCTTGAGATTTGGTATACCAGTTGTTGTTGTTGTTGTTGTTGTTGTTGTTGTTGTTGTTGTTAGCCAGTGGTAGGCCTGATTGATTGGTTGACTGATTACCATGGTGTCTGTTGCTCCATTTCCAAAGGATCTAGGCAACTCATGTGTAATAGTAATAAAAAATAACAACAAACTACCATCTATGACAATTCCAACCCCATTTTTAAAAAGTAATCATTTTGATTAAGAATTTTTATCTCAATAGTAGAAACTAATACAAACATAGAGGAAGAGAAGCAAAATAAATAAATAATTAAAAGTGCAGGAAAAAGAAATGAAAGAACATAAAAAGGAAAAGATATATAAAGAAGTTATTTCCAACCTTCATCGCAACATCTATATATAAATTGATCAACAGCTGAGGATTTCCAGAAAAAAGAAATTGCAGATTGAAAATGTGAGGTCCTTGGTGTTCTCTGAGTTGATGTTACATCTGCAAGAAAGCAAGCTCAGAGAGCAATAAGGACCTCATAGTTCAACCCTGAGCTACAAATATAGGTAGTCCCCGACTTAGAACAGTTCATTTAATGACTGTTGAAAGTTACAATGGCGTTGAAAAAAGTGACTTATGACCATTTTCACAGTTACGACATTTGCAGCAGACCCATGGTCATGTGATCAAAATTCAGATGCCTGGCAACTGGCTCATGTTTATGACCGTTGCTGCGTCCTAGGGTTATGTGATCCCCTTTTGTGACCTTTTGACAAGCAAAGTCAATGGGGAAGCCAGATTCACTTAACAAACAGGTTACTAACTTATCAACTGCAGTGATTCACTTAACAATTGAGGCAAGAAAGCAGGGGTGGTATTCACTTACCTTTGCTACCGGTTCGCAAATGTGAGCGTGCGTGCTTGCTTGCTTTGCTCTCACGCGCCACCTCTACGCATCCGCGGAGCCTTCCGCGCATGTGCAGAGCGTAAAAAATGGGATGTGATGACACCTGGGCAGGTGGGTGGAGCCTCCCACAGCCGCTGCTACTGGTTCACCCGAACATGATAGAACCGGTTGAATACCACCACTGCAAGAAAGGCTGCAAAACAAGGCAAAACTCACTTAACAAACATCTCACTTAATAACAGAAATTCTGGGCTCAGTTGTGGTCGTAAATTGTGGATTACCCGTAGATTGACGGTGGCTCTACAAAAAGTAGAGCTAGGACCTTAGTGAAGAACGAAGAGCTGATGGGTACAACAGCCCTTTAAACTTCCTCAGATAAAGAAAAGAAGGGAAATCACTGACTAGTATTCCAGTTATCCTTTGTGAGGATACCACAAGGCAGTGCTTTCCAGTAGGTTTTGAGCAATAAGAAATAGGAAAAGAGCCATCTTGCTCGATCCTTAGTTGGCGCTGTTAACAAGGCACTAGGTTCACAAATTTCTTTTTCTAATCTTATTCAGAAATTGTGAAGTACTTTTCAGTTATTGTTTAGTTATTAGTGGATTAAGTGTGAAAACACTGAATGAATCTGCCTTCAATCCTTAACCAAAGAAAAAATTAACTACAAGCTTAAGAGCTTTAAAAATGCAACAAACAGCAAAAGGTTTATTAAGACTTTGATTTTAGAACATTATAAATGGATTAAAGATCCAGGTAAATATGAAATAAGACTTTGGAGTTAAGTATAAAGAATCCCTTCCATGGGAAAGTAGACTTGTTTTGAACATTTCTTTTTCTGAGACAATAGAGATAAGTTGATGTGAATAAAGCAGGAATTATAGTAAATAAGAAATAATGTGAATAAAGTAGGAATCATACAAAGTCAGATACATGAAGTCAGATACATGAAGTCTAAAAGACCCTCTCTATTCACATTATTATACGAGAGAATCGTGCTTGTTGGAAAGTATATTAAAGGCAGCTGAACCCCATTAGTGGTAATATATCTTCTGATGAGGCCTAGCTGTCACCCATCAGGAAAGCTAAGAGTAGTGTTCTGGTAGATGACCGACTGATAATGAGAAGAAGCTAAGCAATTACATTATAGAGTTCCTCATAGTTACCTGACCTATGACACTGTGTCAAACACACTGATTCTATACAGAACCAAAACTACGGAAATACAGCCATATGGAAGGGACATGCATATGAAACAGAGAGTTACTTATTACTTAAGGTATAGCCATAAATTTCTGCATTTGACCATTACAGCTTTTAAGGAAAGTTGTAAACTATAAAGTGATGGGTTAGTAAAGTTGTGGAGCTAAAATAATCTTATTAACTAGCATGTATGGTTTTATAATTAGTAAAGTATAATGTATGTAATGGTTTTATAATTAGTAAAGTATAATGTATGTAATGGTTTTATACTTAATAAAGTATAATGTAAGTATAACATGATTATAATGTAACAAACTATGTAACCATATATGGAGAATGAATGAGCTCATCAAATCCTTTGTCTTAGAAATGTATAAAAACAGAGGAATCAGAACCATTCTTTGTTCAGATTTGCCAAAACCAAAACTGCCTCTGAACCTTTGCGCAAATAAATATGCATCTGTCTGACCCAGGAATGTTTTTCAGTCTTTCATTTCTATAACAAAGTAATTTTAAAAACTGGACACTAGAGGGAACTAAATTTTTAATTAAAGGAGAAGAATACACAAGCTTGATTAGCCAGTCATACAAAATAATATAACATTGGAAATATTGAGGGATGCTTTTGAAAAATGGAATCAGAAGTTAATATCAATGGTGTCAATAGTGAAGTTTGCTTCTATGGATAGAATGTGTCCAAAAGTTACTTTGGAAGAAGAGGAACATATTTTACCTGATAAGATAAAGAATTGACATTAAAAGTGGATCTACAAATGACATCTACAAAATGACATGGAAAAAGATGTGTCATTGGACATAACAAAAGAAATTGGTTGAAGCTTTAAAAATCGAGAGGGGATTACAAATAATACACCAAGAGAGCTGAGTAATTCTTATATATTGTATTTACAAAAGAGTTTACTTAAAAGTTTGGAATCCTATGAGAAAGAAAAGAAAAGAAATCAAGTTATATTATTTAAATCAACTAAAAATTAAAATTGTTAGAAATAAAAATAAGGAATATAAAGTTGATTCATTTGATAATTTGTTGTTTCTTGGCAGCCCTTAAACTTTTGGCATCAAGACTAAAATGATGTTATTTTATGGATTTGCTTATAGATAACTGTTGAAATATGGGATTAATGTGAATGATGTAGGAATAGTACAGGGTCAGTTATATGAACACTGAAGGGCTCTCCTTATTCACATTATTGTAAGAAAGAAATGTGCTTGTTTGGAAGAACAGTGCTTGTTTGGAGATTACACTAAGTCAGCTAAATCACATCCTGCGTAATATATATATATCTTCTGAGGGGCCTAGTTGTCAAAAATGCAAGAACATCCATATGGAACCAAAAGTTACTTATTAACCAAGGAAGGCATAAATCTAAGCATCAGCAATCACAGAATTGAAGAAGTGGTTTAATTAGGAAGTGTCAATTATCATGTAAGAAATGTATGTTAACCATATGTGGAAAACTACTGTGCTCACAAAATCCTTTGTCTTAGAAATGTATAAAAGCAGTTGTGTCAGAACTCTTCTTGGTTCAGAATCCTAGATACAAATCTGGTCCTGTACCTGCGCAACAAAACTGCATCTGGTTGACCCAGGAATGTTGTTCAGTCCTATCATTTCATAACAGGATGAAGAGATCGATAGATTGAGATTGATATCTCAAGATTTG
Organism: Ptyas mucosa; assembly: GCA_012654045.1. Classification (NCBI taxonomy): domain Eukaryota; kingdom Metazoa; phylum Chordata; class Lepidosauria; order Squamata; family Colubridae; genus Ptyas; species Ptyas mucosa. Next base: position 12,209,899 of record WNWU01000037.1, read on the forward strand.
CTAAGTAAAGATATTGTATCTCCAAATAAATCCCTGTACATCAAGAAGGATTTACCTCACCCTATGTTTTGAAAGATTAGTAAATAAAAAGTCAGAAAGGTTCATGTCATCTTATTCAGAGAGTAATTGAAGAATAAAAAAAAATACCTAAAACAGAATATATTAGAAATAGAATAGAATAACAGAGTTGGAAGGGACCTTAGAGGTCTTCTAGTCCAACCCCCTGCCCAGGTAGGAAACCCTATACCACTTCAGACAAATGGTTATTCAACATCTTAAAAATTTCCAGTGTTGGAGCATTCACAACTTCTGCAGGCAAGTTGTTCCACTTATTAATTGTTCTAACTGTCAGGAAATTTCTCCTTAGTTCTAAGTTGCTTCTCTCCTTGATTAGTTTCCACCCATTGCTTCTTGTTCTACCCTCAGGTGCTTTGAAGAATAGTTTGACTCCCTCTTCTTTGTAGCAACCCCTGAGATATTGGAACACTGCTATCATATCTCCCCTAGTCCTTCTTTTCATTAAACTAGACATACCCAGTTCCTGCAACCGTTCTTCATATGTTTTAGTCTCCAGTCCCCTAATCATCTTTGTTGGTCTTCTCTGCACTCTTTCTAGAGTCTCCACATCTTTTTCACATCGTGGCAACCAAAACTGAATGCAGTATTCCAAGTGTGGCCTTACCAAGGCATTATAAAGTGGTATTGACATTTCATGTGATCTTGATTCTATCCCTCTGTTTATGCAGCCCAGAACTGTGTTGGCTTTTTTGGCAGCTGCTGCACATTGCTGGCTCATATCTAAATGGTTGTTCACTAGAACTCCAAGATCCCTCTCACAGTTACTACTATTGAGCAAGGTACCACATATACGGTACCCGTGCATTTTGTTTTTCTTCCCTAAATGTAGAACCTTACTTTTTTTACTGTTGAATTTCATTTTGTTTAGATAGCGCCCAATGTCCAAGTCTGTCAAGATCCTTCTGTATCTTGAGCCTATCTTCTGGAGTGTTGGCTATTCCTGCCAGCTTGGTGTCATCTGCAAATTTGATGACACTCCTTCTCACACCCATCTATCCCCAGAGGTGGCACGCAGCGCCCTCTCTGATGGCACATGAGCCATCGCCCCAGTTCAGCTCTGCCGCACATGTGCAGGGGTGTGGCGCATGCAGGGATGTGCATGTGCAGGGGGCAGGGCACATGCATGGGGCCACGCTTGCATTGCATTTTGGGGGGTCAGGAGCATGCCTGCACATTTACACAGGCATGCATGTGCTTTGAGCACTTTGTCCAGAAAAGGTTAGCCATCACTGATATATAGTAACAAATTTTTTTTCTCCATTTTTTCTCCATGACCATTTTTCATACTTATGACCATTGTAGCATCCCCTTGGTCATGTGATTTACATTCAGATGCTTGATAACGGACTCGCATTTATAACGGTTGCAGTGTCCCGGAGTCATATGATTCCCTTTTGTGACTTTTTGGCAAGCAAAGTCAATGGGAAAACCAGATTCATTTAACAACCGTGTTGCTAACTTAACAACTGCAATAATTCACTTAACAACTGTGGCAAGAAAAGTCATAAAATGGGGCAAAACTCACTTTTTTTTAAAAAATTTCATTTATATGCCGCCCTTCTCCGGAGACCCAGGGCGGCTTACAATGCGCTAAGCAATAGCCTTCATACTTTTGTATATTTATACAAAGTCAGCTTATTGCCCCCACAAACTGGGTCCTCAATTTACCTACCTTAGAAAGGATGGAAGGCTGAGTCAACCTTGAGCCTTGGTGAGATTCGAACCTGCAATAATTGCAGGCAGCTGATGTTAATAACAGGGCTTTAGACCACTGTACTATCCAAGACTTAACAAATTTCTCGTTTAATAACATAAATCTTGCGCTCAATTGTCGAAAGTTGAGGACTACCTGTATAGGACAACTCGCATTTCTCATTTTGTTTCTCACAATAAATTCCCAATAAATATTGTGAAAATGAAACGCAGGACCAAAAAACCCATAATCAAGGCTCATTGCAGTATTTTCTGGGAGAATTCCCGGAACAATATTTAGAGCATTCGTAGTCAGTTTCTTAATTAGTTAATTTTGTTTATTTTTGGCATACGCGTTGACCCGGAACCAGAATTAATATAATCAAGTGATACGGATTGAATCTCTTCCTTTTAACTGTGAGTGTTATCATTATGTTTACATAGAGTTAATTTAGTTTTGTGTTTGCTTCTGTGTGTTTACAATATGACATAAGTTTTTAATTATTCCTTGTGTTTGCGGTGGTCTAAAGGATTTTTATATTATCGCTTGCTGGCTCCCACTCCACCCAACTTTCACACCTTTGATCCATTAATCAGTAACTTCATTGGAGACCTGGGTTTGTCATTATAAGACTCCCTATACAGCATTTCTAATACTGCTATATAGATTTGTAAATTCTCCCCACAGTACCAATATGCAAACATTCCCTCTGTGTTTCTATTTTGTTAACATCCTCCCATTCCTCTTAAGAATTTGTTTTCCTCACAATATAATTATTACTCAGATTTGGGGATTGAAGTCTGTTTGAGGTCATGTATTTCCTCTGAAGCCTTAATAGATCAATATAAAGGTAAAGGTTCCCCTCACACATATGTGCTAGTTGTTTCTGACTCTAGGGGGCGGTGCTCATCTCCGTTTCAAAGCCGAAGAACCAGCGCTGTCCGAAGATGTCTCCATGGTCATGTGGCCGGCATGACTAAACGCCAAAGGTGCACGAAACGCTGTTACATGTTAAAGATGGTCCCTATTTTTCTACTTGCATTTTTTACATGCTTTCGAACTGCTAGGTTGGCAGAAGCTGGGATAAGTAACGGGAGCTCACCCCGTTACACAGCACTAGGATTTGAACCACTGAACTGCCGACCTTTCGATTGACAAGCTCAGCGTCTTAGCCACTGAGCCACCGCATCCCTTAATAGATTGATATAGATCTAGATAAATAGACAAAGATATTTTGTCATTCCCAGTTTGTCCTTTTCCGGAATTACAAGGATGAAAGTCTTTTTTGGGGGGAGGGGGCTTAACATTTTATTGAGATATAAAATAAAATAAGATACAAAATAGGAAAGTAAATAGGAAAAGAGTGGGGAGGAAGAGGGGGAAGAGAAGTGAAGAAGGGTAGGAAAAAAAGAAAAAGAAACATGGGCCTCCAACTCTCTCTGTTGCGGTAAAATAAGGCATTAACAACAAATCATAACTTTTTTTTTCATAATAATATAAACAAGCCATTTCTATAAAGATCTATCAATCTAATCGGTAAAACCCAAAATCAAAATTTCATTCTTTTCCACTCCAAGCACAAAGTTCAGAAGCGGTTTCTATGTGGAAACAAAAGTACTGTGGGAAGCCCCCCATTCCCCAGAAGAATGAAATATTTTGACGAATATTAAAAAGGCAGGCTATAATATTTCCCCAAAGGGAGAAATGGAGACATATGGTCTTATGGGAGACAGAAACCAGGAACAAAAGCAGCCAAAACAAAGATAATAGCTAAAAATATGACTGTAAAACAAAAAGAGATGGTAAGCATAACAGGATTTGAAGAAGTTAAAAAGGTCAAATATTTAGGGGTTAATATCCTGACAACAAATATGAAATTATACCAACATAATTATGAACTATTGTGGAACAAAATACAAACTGATCTACAGAGTTGGGAAAATTTGCAATTGTCGCTGCTGGGAAGGATAGCTGCAGGGAAGGATGAATGTTTTGCCAAGGTTTCTATTCCTTTTTCAAATGATACCTATACTTAAAACAGACAAAAATCTGAAGGAGTGGCAAAAGGGTGTAAACTCTTTTATCTGGGTAAGGAAGAAACCACGAGTAAAACAGAGAATAATGCAGGACTCTAGAGAGAGAGGAGGTCTTAAAATGCCAAATTTAGGACTGTATTATGAACCACCTTGTCGGCAGTTAGTGATTGGGTTAACATGACGGAGGAAAGGATATTAAATATAGAGGGATATGGTCTGGTCTATGGCTGGCACGCTTACTTATTGTATGATAAAAAGGTAGATATTATTTTTAAGAGTCATATACTGAGGAGTGCTTTGTTGCGCGTCTGGAAGAAATATCGATATAAGTTAAATGACAAATTGCCAATATGGACAATACCCAGACATGCGATAGAGAATATAAGTATAGAGCAAAAACAAGATGGGATTACATATAAGGAACTTTTGTATAAGGAAGGGAATACACTTCAACTAAAAACTATTCAGCAATTAAAAGATGAAAGAGTGATTAAAACATGGTTTCAGTATGGCCAGATGGATAGAAGACAAAAAAATGGGAATTTTGTTTCAGGATGATAATTTGATTAAACAAATACGAGATCAAAGTCAAATGCACGTAAAAAGGTTATATACTGTATTATTAGAAATAGATTCAGAAACTGAATTAGTTAAGGTTTGTATGATAAAATGGGCGCAAAACATAGGGGAAGTAATCTCGATGGACACATGGGAAAATATTTGGGTTAGAAAGAAGATTTACACAAGCTCAAAATTTAAGAGAAAACTTTTATAAAATGTTTTATAGATGGCACTTAGACCCGAAAAAACTGGCTTGTATGTATCCAAATCTTCAGCCTAAATGCTGGAGATGTGAGAGCCAGGATGCTACATATTATCATATTTGGTGGACTTGTAAAAAGATTAAGGCGTTCTGGGTGAAAATTTGGTGGGTTATTCAAAATATTTTAAAGAAAAAGATTAAGTTTACGCCACAGTTTTTTTTTTTGGTTGGGAATAATTACGGATTGTACAGTTATAGAAACAAAGTTGATTTTAAATCTGATAACAGCAGCTAGGTTATTGGTGGCACAATATTGGAAGAAGAAAGAAATACCCACCATGGAGGAATGGACATTAAAAGTGGTGCATTTGGCGGAAATGGCGAAAATCTCCGCATATCTCAGAGACTATTCGAATGAAAGATATATAACAGAATGGAGAAGATGGATTGACTATATCCAGAGTAAATATCGGACTAAAAAACTTCAAATAGCTTATGAATGAATATTCTGTATAACTTGTCAGTGGTTTATATGCATATTGTTTTTGGTGATAGGAGTTAAAGATCTAGGGTTAATAGTAATTCAATGTATTGTTAGCTTATTATAGTTGTAGGTTTGTTAAAGGTTATACCCTGTGCTAGTCCTGGGAAGTTCAGGGGGGTGGGGTGGGGGGAAGAGTGGGAGGGGAGTGGGAGAGGGAGGGAGGGAGGGAGGGGTTTGGGTTGGGGGGTTAGGGAGGGGGATGGGAGGGGGGAGAAAATATCTGTATTCATTATAAAACTTTTTAATAAAAAAAAAGAAATCAGGAACAAAACAATAAGCTACACAATTAAGCCAAAGGTTGGCAAAATTAGCTCAGACAAACCTAGGATTTGCATTTCCTCTTTTGCCAATAGAGCCAGTTATGATCCCTACATAACCCCCACATGACCCACATAGGAATCCAGAAGGTATAAAAACCCACCCACTCTAAACTCCATTTTGTCAGATGCCCCAGAACCCTGGTCGTTCTGCTTCATCAGTAAACTTTTCTTTCCAATCAGCCTCCAGCCTCCATTTTATTTCCAGCGTCTTTCTCCCAGCTTGGAAATGAATCAGATGGATCATCCTTCCAACAGTACTTATATTCTTTTCTTTAATCAAAATGAGTCAATTTTGCCATTTCAGCCAACTCCATCAACTTCAGCAACCATTCGTCCCTGGTAGTGAGAGAAATAGGGTTTTTTTGTTTTTTTAAAAATTTGATTTATATATGTGTGTATAAATACTGTGTTATTCCTATAAGGAAAAGAGCAATAGTTACGCCATATTTATCCTCTGTATAACCTTAGAACCCATCAAAATATGGCATCCTTCACTTAATCCTCCAGGGAAATATTGAAGGTAAATGAGGTCCAGGCAGAAGAAGAACATCATGGTTTCAAAACCTAAGGGACTGGTTTGGACAAAACTCAGCAGGACTTTTTCATGCAGCTGTTGACAAAAATAGGATTGCCAACATGATCGCCAATGTCCGATGACGGATATGGCACAAAAAAAAGAAGAATAACCTTAGAAACTCTGGGAGGAACATTAATTAAGGAATTGCCTGCGAATGCTAGTTGTTAGGAAATAACAAAATTATAAATCCATTAGGACAGGAAATCATTTTTTAAAAACAATCGTATATCCAGCTGTCAGGGAGCCAGCTGTCAGGTCACCAGATGTCATATTAGAAATAAATGGTTTATTGCAGTGGTGAAATTAAAAAAAAATCCCTACTGGTTCTGTGGGCATGTCCTGGTGTGTGTGGGATCCTGTGACTGAGTAGGTGTGGCCAACTCAATGTCACTCACAGCCACACCCACTCAGTCACATGACCCCCCCTTCTAAAGAGCCTTGGTAGTACAGTGGACTAAAATTACTGCAAGTTCGAATTTCACCAGGCTCAAGGTTGACTCAGCCTTCCATCCTTTCTAAGGTAGGTAAAATGAGGACCCAGATTGTGGGGGCAATAAGCTGACTTTGTATAAATATACAAAAGTATGAAGGCTATTGCTTAACGCATTGTAAACCGCCCTGAGTCTCTGGAGAAGGGCGGCATATAAATCAAATTAAAAAAAAAAAAAATCAAGCCACGCCCATAGAACCCGGTAAGAAAAATGTCCTATTCTACCTATTTTCCCCTGTCACGAGATGCCAGCAGCCACAGCCAGTTTTTTTTTGGTGTGCCTGGAGGTGCTTCTTGTGCCGAAACATGCAGCAGCTGCAGGCTTCTTGTAGTGATAGTTCCTGGAGCCACTCCCCTTCTTGAACACGCCACCGCCATTGCTGCCCTGTTCCATGTGCCAGCCACATATGCGCTTACCGTTGCCTGCTGCCACTGATGAATGATGAATGAATAAATAAGTGTGTGCATGCGTGGCCAGTGCATGGAATAGGGCAGCGATGGTGGCAGCACGTTCAAGAACGGGAGCAGCTCCTGTAACTTTCGCTGCAAGAAGCCTGCAGCCGCTGCATCTTTTGGCACAAGAAGCGCCTCCAGGCGCACTGAAAAAAAGAGGCTGTGGCTGCAGGCATCTCGCGGCAAGGGGGCAAGATGCGGGCTGGCGGGGAGCCCAGCAGTGACAGTTGAGCCCTGGCTTGCCTTCCCAAAGGGCAAAGGGCTCTGGCTTGCCTTTCCAAAATGGCAAAGGGAGAGTGGGCAGCGGGTGGCGAGTGGGCAGCGGGTGGCGAGTGGGCGGCGGCTCTGGGACAAGGCCGGAGCCAGGGAATGGTGCATTTCCTGACCCTGTTAAGGTGGGTAGCAAACAGGCGGTAGCTCCGGGGCAAGGCCGGAGCCAGGGAATGATGCATTCCCCAACCCGGCCAAGGCAGGTGGCGAGTGGGCGGTGGCTCTGGGGCAACGCTGAAGCCAGGGAATGGTGCATTACCCAACCCAGTTGAGGTGGGTAACAAGCGGGCAGCTGCTCCAGGGCCTTGGGGAATCGCACATTACTGGGCCCCGGGGCCCCAACCCAGGGTGAAGGGCAAGTGGGTGGTATGCAATGTTTATCTTTGGTGAGCTTGAGGCAGGTGGGCCCAAAAGCCAGTAAAATAATATCAAAGTATAGGTAGATTGACCTTTAGTTGTTTCTATCTCTGTTACAAGATTAAGAAAGTACCAACTTCATGCTACTTGTATGCTTAATGACCTATGTATCATATTATCCTGTAACATAATATTTGGCACATGATGGGTTCTGAAACTAACAGATGGTGTAAGATATGTAAGATATAACCCTATATGGAATATGTAGTAAAAGATAACTTCTTTTTATATCCTGTTTTGATGTACTGTATCTCGACACATGTAAGGAAATGTAACGCACCAGTAAAGCGGTGATTGCAAAACCTATAAAAGATAGACTCTGGGCGTAGCCCAAGGTTCAGACTTTGCCAAGCTATTACTCTGAACCATTGCTAGCAATAAACCTGTGTTCTCCAACTTCTGTGGTCTTGTCTCCTGCATTTGGGGAAAGTGGGGTTTCCCGCTACAAGCTGAGCAGGCGAGCCGACTGGCGAAATGAATAGCTGGGCCATGTGGTGAAGGGAACTTATATAGGGTGGGGGTGGTTGGGTGGGCTAAGCAGCCGGAATGCGCTGAGCGGCTGGAAGGGGCAAGCAAGCCGGAAGGGGCGAGCGAGCCAGAAGAGGTGAGTGGCGAGCAGGTGTGCGTGGGTAGGGCCAACCAGGGGTGATTACTACTGGTTCAGCGAACCAATACCAATCAACCCTACTGGTTCACCCCAACCGGTCAAATTTCACCCCTGGTGTCAGCCTCCGCATTTACTGCTTTGGCTGCCATAGTAATGGGAGGGGGAGAGCTAGGGACCATGGGGGGGGGGAGTCAGGTGGAGGGAGGATACGAAAGTTAAGGAGAAACGAAAGCAAATCTTAGAAGTTGGTATCAGGTCAACTGACGTGGCATTCCTGATTGATGACGCTGCCAGATGCTGCCAGACGTGCTTCCACCTGACCTCTGAGAGACCTTTGGATTGGTTGATTTACGATGGACAGTGGGAGGGGACGCTTTCTATATGCACTTTTGCGCCTATTGCCTTTAGTTCCAGCTTTCCTTGGTTGCGTTCACTTCATTTTCTAGTAAAAGTACCTTTCTCTATAAACAATGGAGTCTGGGTCTTTCTTTCCTGGATTTTGAAGGAAGCACACCTGACACCTGGTTTATTGGTAGAATATAGCAACTGTTGTCAGGATATATCAAATACTACCATATAAGGGAATAAAGATTGTGCACCCAGAAAGGGGCAGCCATAGGTGGGAAACAGTTTTGGACATGTATTTAAAGCCATGTATTCCTTTGTCTCATTGCACTTCTGTGGCTACCTACATTAGCACAGAGGGCCAGCTTTTGCAAAAGCTTCAATAAAGGCTCTTCTATTGTTCATCATGACTCCTGTTGATTCAAATTGAGAAATTCAAATCTCACAGTAGGAATCGAAGCGTCCGTCCATTTTTGTGCATACAATAGTCTTGCTGCTGTCAACACATATAATAACAAAGTTCCACATTTTGGATGAAACTCTTGTCATAAGCTTATGTCTCAACATGTGGGAGTCTTAGTAACTTTTTCACCTTCTGCCTGCCATTTTCCAGAATTGGAATGGGTTTGGGTTTTTTTTAGAACCACATCCCCTCACCAAAGTCCAATATTTTGCAAATAAATACAGCTTCTTCTGAAAGGGCCCTGTGACCCTGTCTGCAAATCTGTCAGATGAACTCCTTGCAGACAAACTGACCTTGTAAGTGATAGGCTCAGCCTGGGAAAACTGCTGGGAGTGAAATAATGAAATAGTTTTCATTCTCACACAGTTCTCATCTTGGAGGAGGACAAGGTTGAAATTAGCTAAATTGCTGGCACGGAAATTGCTCTTGACTCTGAAACAAGAAGATATGTAATCAAAACAAAATTCTGTCAACCCTACTTACAACCTCATCATCAGTGCTACTGTGAGAGAGAGGCCATGCAGTATGTTCTGGCTGTAATTGGGAAAGGCTGTGATAAGCAGCAGTTACAAAGTATGTAAGAATGTACACAGTTAACCTGCTTGTGCCATCTTTGCTACATATTTTAAACATCAAGAACATGAAGTCTTTTAATATTTTTAAACTTATGAAATAGGGCATATTTATTAACATTTTGCAGTAACTTTTGGAGATTATTCAAAAACAGGTTGAGAACAGTCTGTGTTAAAGACCAAGATTAAAAGTGCATTCTTTTCTTAGTTGCCAAGATTAAAAATCATGTCTTAGACCAAAATAATTTAAACAAGTTATAATGCACTTTTGCAATATATTTTCCGATATATCTCACTGTTCCACAACTGATATTGTTTGTCCAGAAGAAGCAAACATGTAAAAAGATGCTTAGGAGTAATCTGAGGTGTTCGCAACATGCACTGCGTTCATCATAAAGGCAAAGCAGTGTTGTGCTCCATGTGTGACATCACAGCACACATACAGGACATCAGGAATGGAGCATTTGTTCTTGACCTCCCCAAAAGCAAAACAAGGCATGAAACTTTATTCATCTGACATTCAGTGGGCAATCCAATAGGTAAATATTTCAGAAAGGTCAAGCAATGACATCCAAACTTGAAACCCAGAAGAGGGCACTTGAAAAGCTTTAGAAGAGTTTTGAAACAGTTTTAAAGCTCCACTTTTATTTGAGGAGAAGATCTGCACCTGTATGGATGGACAAGTGGGTTCTAGAGGGAGATAAAAGGAGGCCTGTACTGAATCTGCCTAGAAAAATGATTGGGCAGGCCTCAGCAATCTGTCTCACAGCAAAAATAAGAAAGGGTTCAGGGCAGGAGTGAAATGCTCCCAGTTCGGACCGGCTCGGGTGAGTAGGTAGCGATGGCAGTGGGCAGTTCGGAGAACCGGTAGCAAAAATCTCTGCCCACACCCCACATGCCCAGCTGAGCTGCGCGATCATCAGAGCCTTTTTTTTCTTTTAAATGGCTCTGACGATCCAAGCTCTGACGATCCCAGTTGAGTTGCCTGCTAACAGGTAGGAAAAATCCCTCCCCCCCTCCTCCAGCTTGCTTACCTTAGCTGCTGGTCGCAACGCCTGTCTTGCTTCGCTTGCTGTAAACCCTGCAATCCATTGCATCAGCAAGCAACTGAATCTCCCTGCTTGCAATCAAGCTCATCGGTGAGCAGCTCGATCTGCCTGCCTGCTTTCCTGCCTGCAGGGGTCTCCAACCTTGGTAAGGAAAGACGGCTGGGTGAGGAATTCTGGGAGTTTAAGTTCACAAGTCTTAAAGTTGCCAAGGTTGGAGACCCCTGTTCTATTGAGTAAGTTTTTTTCCTCCTTTGGGAGCTTTAAACAAAAAAGTTAATTGGGTTTTTTTTAGTTGTTCTTTTTTTAGACCTAGCCATTTAAAGTTTAGGAAGTTTTAAATATAGCCGCTTTTATATAAAAATAAAAATAAATTAAAATAAAATAATATTTGTGCAGCTTTCTGACATTTAGTGTGTTTCTGTAATGTTTCACTCTAACTACATAAACACACAAAATCTCACAAAGCTGTATGTGGAATTTTGTGCGTGTAAAGTGTGAAAGTTGGTTTTTGGGACTTTTTGTGCCTGTGTGAGGTTCCTGCTTGTGCCAGGGGCCATTTTGGGTCTAACACAGCTGCTTTTACATTGTGGATGAGCCAGTTGTGTTGTGTTGTGTTTTGTAGGTTAAAAAAGGGCAAAGAAGTGACATTGACTTGGCCACGCCCACCTGACCAATAAGCCACACCCACCTAGTCACCTTACCACCAAGCCATGCCCACTAATTAAGCCACGCCCACAGAACCGGTAGCAAAAAAATTTAGATTTCACCCCTGGTTCAGGGGTTCTGGCTAGAGGGCAGAAAACAAAAGGCAGCAGAGAACGTGACTATCTCATGGGGTGATGAATAATAGTACCTTGGATCAGTCTGTTCATCTAAGTCTAAAGCAGGGGTCTGCAACCATAAATACTCAAAGAACCATTTGGACCTGTTTCCCACAAAAAAGAAAACACGGGGAGCCACAAAACCTGGGTGGACCTGGCCAACTCGATGTCATTCACTTCCACCAGTCACATGACCCCCCCCAGCCACGCCTACCCAGCCGGTCATTAGGGTAGAGAACCAGTTGTTAAAAAACACCGGGAACCACAAAATCCTTTTGACATATCTCTCTCTCCCCTCCCTCCCTCTCTCCTCCCCCCTCTCCCTCTCTTTCTGTATCTCTCTATGTCTCTCTCTCCCCCTCTCTCTGTATCTCTATGTCTCTGCCCTGGCCGCTTCTCCATCCCCCCCAATCGCCCTTACCTTCTCAGGCCAGGTGAGGAGTGACTGGGAGGGGAGGGACAGCCAGTGGTGGGATCACGTGACAGGGAGCCACAGCAGAGGGTCCAAAGAGCCATATGCAGCTCCGAAGCCACAGGTTGCTGACCCCTGGTCTAGAGCCTTCATCCCACCTGGACTTCTGTTGGGTTGTCTTAGTAAAATCCATACAATTCATGCGCACAATATTCTCCATTGTACTCTGGCCTCTTCTTCATAAGCAGTAATGTGCTTCACCATTAACCTTTAAGATCAGTTCAGTAATGTTGTTTGATTCATCCTCTGTCAGCCCAGCAAGTTTCAAAAATATTTTAACAAACCTTTCGGTCACTATTTTCAAATACATTTTCCTGTTTCTAATACTAGAATGCTGAAAGATCCTAATCTTGCATTTTTTTCCCCTCAGTCCATTTCCAAAAAGGATCGGATATACTTTAATACTTTAAAATATACATTATTTAAATACATACTTTAATGGAACTTGTTACCAATCCAATAACCAACCCCTAACTCTTAAGTCAACAATCACAAGAATAGAACCACATTTTCTTAATAAGTCATCCAACATGCAACTAAAAAAAAAAACAAAAACAAATCACATGGGAAGCAATCATCACAGTGATCAAACAGGACTACAGTCTTTTCAAGCAAATAAATAATCTATGAACAACACTACATCCATCACTTGAAAAGCAACATTCATCTAAAGGACTAAAACTGTATATCGCCTCACCTAGTTTGATATTATGGGAGTTAGGCATGCTATCTCAATCAGATGCAGACCCCACATATCCTACTCAGAAATCCAGGTTGAAGGACAACTCACAGAGGTTTTTTTTTTCCATACAACACTGTCCCCCCTCCATGGCCATCACAACTCTAGAAGGGTAGAAATGGGTTTATACTTTGGAAGCAAGTGTATTCTTCGGGGAAGAGGCTTTATAGCAAGCCACAACTTTATGGTCAAACTCATGGCCCGCGGGCCGGATGTGTCACATAGTGGCCATACCCACGCCCAGTTTAGCAAAGGGGAGAAAAGTCCCAATACGTTATGTGACATTGCTGTGATGATGCGAGTTTGACACCCCTGCTTTATAGGAACCACAAATTCCTACTAAGCAGCATCTTATTGGAGTAACATTGATCTTTGGCTAGCTTTTTCTTTATTATTTTTGAAGAATGATCAATGAAAGTAAATAGAATTATAACTAATTCTTTATGAGGATTAACATAAAGTTCTTTGTGGGAAATTGATATTTAAATAGGAAGTTAAGAAGAAGCAGGTGATCAAAATTCAAATAAAAATAAATTCTTTTTTTTTAAACAAGTTTTATTAAAGTTTTTCTTTTACATGCATATTTTATGAATTGAATATTGACCGGGTCACATCTTTTACAACTTACGACATAGTTATATATTGATTTTTATAATCTATTCCAATCTTCTTTTTTGGTTTTTCCAAATACAATTTACATATTTCATTTTCTGCCATGGTATTCTTTTTCTCTACTTTTTTATCTTATCTTAATCTGTTCTTATACATAATATATGAACAGTATCACCGTCCACCCTTTAAATCCTAATTTCTTAGCATTACCTCAATTATTTATCTTATTTCTTCCTTTATAAAGTACGGTATATTTCTTATAATCCCCATCACATTTTTTGGTTATAAACAATAAACTTCATCTTATTCAATTTCTACATTGAAACCCTTTAACTTAATTGATCTTCCACATCATATCTCTTCTTAATACATAATAAGCATTATCACTATCCACCCTTAATTCCTAATTTCTATTAATTCAATTAATTATTTTGTTTCATCATTTACAACATATTTCAAAATCTCCATCACACTTTTTTTTACATTTCCATTTTGTATCTTAAGTTCAATTATTTTCATAATTAAACCTAATTACTACTTCATATTTCATCTGCTGTTCCTTTTTACAATACACAGTATACATATTTACTTTTTATATTCATAATTACTAATATTAATACAGTTCCCTTAGATCTACTAATATATACCTTATTTCCCTTCCTCCTTTCCACTATTCTTCCCCTTTTAACCATTTTCTCCTGGTCTCTCCAGAATTCCATTTCTTAATAATTTTCTCCCTTCATCCCATTTTCTTATCTTCTTCTTCTTCTTCTATTTTTATTTTTATATTTATTATATCTTTTCTCCTGAATCCTTTCTCTAGCTTTTGAGTCCATCACTTGCTTAATTCGCCCCCACTGTTACCTAATCTTTTTCCATTTCCTTCTCTTCCCTTAGATTGCTTTTTTTGGGGGAAAATATTCCCCCCATCCATTCTTTTTTTTCCACTGTAAATCCCAGTGTAATCATCTAGCTTTTTGCCTTCAATTCTTTCTTCAACATTGTTTTCTTGTTTCTCATTTATGTTCTTTTTCCTGCTTTATATGCTCTAACAAGATTTCTGACTTTTTATTGCCCTTTATTGATTCATATATGTTTTTAAGCATCTCAATTAATTCCTCACATATCCAACACTCCATATTGTCAGTTTAAAAAATTATTGGTATTTCAACTTATATTTAATTACAATTTAGGTCCATATAGTCTTTTTTATTTCCAGATAATATCCAGTACAAATGTTTCTCCAATCCACTCCAATTTAATGCTTTATTATTGTCCACCTCCTTTAGAAGTTGAGACCAAGCAGCTTAAGACACAACAAATACTCCCTAAAATTTCTCACAGTTCTTATCGTGATCAAGGTCACTGTAGTTATTTCTACCAGCGGATGTCTCTTTCCAATCCACAATTCTCAAAACAACAAAGTATCCAGTTTACACAAATATTTTAAATCCACATAGAAAATATTTTCTCTCAAATTGCTTTTCCTTTTATTGTTTTTAATTTCTCCAAATTCAGTTTTAAATGCAGTTGTAAAATTTCCTTTCTTGGGCTTAAATATTTTAACCTCCTCTTTGTTCTTCCTTCAAACTTCACGACTGTCAAAATTATTTCAAATCTTCATTAAAACTAATAAAAGGAAACCTGAGGGAAAGTACTCCCTCAGGTTTCCTTTTATTAGTTTTAATTTCTCCAAATCCAATTTTAGATCCAAATATAAAGTTTTCTTTTCTGAGCTTTAGTACTTTGACTTCTTCGTTCTTCTCACTCCATTAAAATTCCCAGGTGCCAATTAGCCACTTGTTTCCTCCCCGTGACCTTTTAGAGGTTTTTTTTAAAAAAAAAATTCCTTTTTTACCTGTGAGTTAGCCAATCACTCACCTGGTATCAGTACTCCATCCAAACACCGCTCCTGCACAAAATCTTATTGTGGTTGCCCCAGCTTCAAAGCGGTCATTTTTAATGGCCGCTGCCTCTGCTGCTGGTTCGAAGAGCTGTCTCCGACCTTAAGAGGAACTTGCCTGTTCTCTTGGTCATCCGAGGTGTCTCTCCTTCTTCACCGTCCCTACAAGACGGTTCTGGACCCTAGACCCCCTGCGACAGCAGTTTGTCTGGCTGGATTTTCTCCGGGCTCATCGGAGCCCACTAATTTCCAGCCAGTCTCGTTGTGACACTTCCGGTTTCAGACTCAAATAGAAATAAATTTAGTTAGCCTAGTTAAACTAGTTCCTTGATACTTCCGTAAATACACTTTTGGCATATTTAATGTTCATTGTAGAGATGACAGTTCCAGACAGAAAAATCTATGCCTCTTGTTTGGGTGTTGATAGGCAAGTTTCTTGTTTTCATTCTCTTCAATTTTATAAAATATGGAAAATACGTTACTTTGACTAATCAAGCAAAATGTCCCATTGATAATGTCCTAGGTCTAGTCAGCAAATCAGAAAGAATCTAATGAATCAATCTTTCTTTCTAGTAACCCTTAGTGGAACGATAAAGATTCAGTCAAGTTTCCAACAATTATACCATTGTAATAAATAGAATTGTAAGAGAAAATCACTTTTGGAAAACAAAAATTGAATTCTATCTATAGGTGTTTACCATCATGAAATGAACTTGTTGAAAAGTTTAGGGGGCACTGTTGTTCCATTCCAGAAATTTAGGAATTTGTCACAATCTTTAAGCTATTTTTAGATCAGACTATTCTATGAATCAGGGTCTTGTAACTTATCTTAGTACTGATTCCCACTATCATCCAGACTCACAAAGGAGAATTACTTTGAACTTAAAACTTTTCAAACATCCAACACATGACTGCTCTTCAGGCTCTCAACAATATGGCTGCAGTGATAGTATTTGTAGCATCCCATAGTCATGTGACCATGTTTTACAGTGGTCTTGCTGAAAGTGGAAGTTATTTCCAGTTTTCAGCAAAACTGCGCCATAGTAAACAATGAGTTTGCTTAACCGAACTGCACAGAATCTTAGCTAGAGGTTCTCCCGAAGCCCTGTGAACCCCCAGCAGCCCACCCCTGGTTATTTCCCTGAAGTCTGCTTTGAAAGTTAGGATGGGTGAATGCTGAGAAGTAGAAAAGCTAGACGAGCTAAGAAGAAAGAAGATATTTCATCCACTTTGGACTTTCCCTCACTCTGGAGTCGACTTTCTCTAACCGCCCACTTCTTATGTGAAGATTGGCTCATCTAAGAATGCCTGTCCCTTAGCAGATAGTCTAAATTCCAGATACTGGGTGGGGATTACAGTAACAGTGCTAGCCACCTCCCAATGGTATCTGCTTCCAGCTACTTCTGTGTTTATGGCTTCCCAGTCTTCAACTGTCATCAGCTCCCTATCCCCAAACTCTGCTTATCAGACAAAGCGTAAAAGAGAAGGGAAACAGATAGCTCTGTTTTCTAGCAAACACAACACAACACAACTGCTTCTTTTCCCTAATGCAGACTCCTATCCTGGCATTTTGCTCTTATATTATAGCTTGTCAACCCATCTGCTCTTAATCATATGCAAGATATGATGTTAGCAAATGTTAGTAAATGTTAGGCCTCACTATACATGGCAGCCTGAAAGATAGGAAGACGTGCAAAAGGCAACACATTATTGCAAATATCACTGCTTGTTAACCTGTTAACTCAATGTACTATGGAACAAAGCAGAAGCAAAGGGGGAAACCTAAGCCTAAGAAAAGAGGAACTGGTTGCAAAAGTTATTTGGATGTACACATACGGCAAGTGTTGCTTGAATTGCTGTAACCAAAATTGCTAAGAGGAGCAAAAACCAACCCCTTATAAGATAAGGAGAAGGGGAAGTTACTCGATGTTTCCTATTTACTATAAGAACTGGGGACAATTGCACTCTGCACCCTGGTGTTTTTTTCATTAGGCATTGACATGTGGGGTACAGATCCAGGATTTCGGGGACAACCCCATGCCCAATTGGATTGGCCCAGATTTGAGAGAAACATAAAAATACAACCTGGACAGGTGGTGGTTTTATTTCCCCTTATATGGGTTGGAGGAGGAGTCCCTCCAGATTTTATTCCAGGAGTCATCGCCGACTATAGGGGGCAGTGCTCATCTCCATTTCAAGACCGTGAGACAGCAATGACTAAAGATGTTTCCACAGTCATGTGGCCAGTATAACGTGGAACGCTGTTTCCCCCCCACTGAAGTGACATCTATTTATTTTATTTTTTTATTTTTATTATTTTTTATTAGTCATATTTCTATGCCACCCTCTCTCCGAGGACTCTGGGCAGTTACACCAAAGACAGTATACTAAATAGCATATTGCCCCCAACAATCTGGGTCCTCATTTTACCCACCTTGGAAGGATGGAAGGCTGAGTCAACCTTGAGCCAGTGAGATTTGATCCATTAATCTGCTGAACTAGCAGGCAGCTGAAGTAGCTGCAGTACTGCACTCTAACCACTGCGCCAGCTCAGCTCTTTTATTTATTTACTTGCATTTCATGCTTTCAGACTGCTAGGTGGGCAGGAGCTAAATAAAGATGGGCATTCACCCCGTCGCACACTTGGGTCTTGAACCCAGGCTGTCAACTTTTCAGCTGACAAGCCCAGCGTCTTAACCACAGAGCCATCACACCGCCTATATATGGGTCGGGGTGATGTTTTATTCCGCATATTAAAGGGATATGTGAGTGCTTCCTGTATCATTCTATTGCTACTTCTATACTATTACTATCATAATTACTATATTCTATGCTATAATATATCCTATCACTATTCAATATATTATACTCTATTATTATTATTACTTACTACTCTGTTATAATTACCTACGTACTATGTGCTACACCAGGGGTGTCAAACTTCGTCACGCATTGTCACGGCATCATCATGTGATGTATCAGGACTTTTCCCCCCTTTGCTAAACCGGGGGTGGGCGTGGCCAGCACATGACGCATCTGGCCCACAGGCCGCTAATTTGACAGCCCTACTCTACACCATGAGTGTCCAACCTTGACCACTTTTAAGTCTTGTGGACTTCAACTTCTACAAGTTGGCTGGCTAGGGAATCCTGGGAGTTGAAGTCCACAAGTCTTAAAGGCTGGCCAAGGTTGGATATTTATTTATTTATTTGTTCAACTTGTATGCCACCTTTCTCCGAAGACTCAAGGTGGCTTACAATGCATTTAAAAACCATATATAAAAACATTAAAAATTAAAACATTAAAAACAATTAAAACCCATTCACACCATTCATGGCCGGATCTCACCAGATCGCAACAGCAAGATCAATGGCCCCAGGCCTGCCGGAAAAGCCAGGTCTTCACCGCTTTTCGGAAGGCCAATAGGGTGGGGATGGTCCGTATTTCAGGAGGTAACTGGTTCCAGAGAGCTGGGGCGGCCCCTGCTTTACCCTGTTACCTTGATGCATCAACGTTTCTTTCTTAGGTCTTTTCTGTCTTAATCTCTCCAAGATTTCTTTCTTTTCTTTTTTTCTGTAAATGTAAAGCTCTTACACCTTTTTTTACATTGCACTTTATCTCGCTGGGCATCTAAACTTCTTCTCTTTTGGACCATCCACTACTTCTGAAAAAATAAATGCCTTTAATGTAGATGATGCGGGGTCAGCTACATGAACACTGAAGGACCCTCTTTATTCACATTATTGTAAGAAAGAAAATGTGCTTGTTTGAGAGAAACGTGCTTGTTGGAGATTATATTAAAGTCAGCTAAACCCCATTATTGGTAATATATCTTCTGAGGAGGCCTAGCTGTCGCGGAAGGACAGCCATATAGAGAATGTCTGAAAAGGCTCACTGTCAACCACACAAAGAAAAGTATGGGGCAAAGAGTTAATTATTACCTAAGGACAGCAGTAAAAACTCCATTAGTACTTACAGAACTTAGGAAAGTGGTCTAGCTGAAAATAATCTTATAAACTAGAAGCTAATGGTTTAGTAATGGGGAAGTGTCCATTATTTTATAATAAATGTATGTTAGCCATATATGGAATAAATGTATGAGCTCATTTATTTTGTATCAAATGTAATTTTACCATATATGGAAAATGTATTAGATCACCAACTCCTTTGTCTTGAAAACATATATAAACAGTTGTGTCAAAGCCCTTGGTGGTTCAGACTTCCAGGTACAAATCTGACTGAACCATTGCACAATAAATCTGTCTCTGGCTGACCCGGAATGTTGTTTGGTCCCATCATTCCATAACACCTTCTTTCATTTGGCTGATGTACTCCATTTGCTGGTGATTGCAGAGCTCTATTCCCACACCTGTGCCAAGTTGCTGCCTTACTGGCAATTCTACTGTGCTGACAAGGGGGGAGGGAAGAAAGGCTCAGGTGGGAGGGAAAGAAAGCAGCACAGGTGCCTGCAATTTTGTCCAAGCAGTCTCCTTTTCCACAAAGCTATACAGAACCCATGTTCTATTAATTCCTTACATTCCCTGATGGTCTAGAACCGTGATGGCGAACCTATGGCACGCGTGCCACAGGTGGCACGCGGAGCCATATTAGTGGGCACGCCAGCTCAGCTCTGGGGCGCATGCGCCCGCTGGCCAGCTGATTTTTGGGCCTTCTGGGCCCTCCAGAAGTAGGGAAACAGGCTGTTTCCTGCCTCTGGAGGGACTGGGGTGGGTGGGGAAGGCCCGTTTTTCTTTCATACCTGGCTCCAGATCCTGTCTATTTATCTGGGAAAAGCAAAAACAGCCTTTCACACTCCCTTGGAGGCCCTACGGAGGCTGAAAGGCGCATTTCCTGACTTCCGGTGGGACAGGAAGTGACTTTTTTGCTGTCCCCGGCCTCCAAAGACTCCTAGAGGGGCTCCTAGAGATTCCTAGAGAGGCTCCCAGAGACTCCTAGAGAGGTTCTGGAGACTGGGGACAGCAAAAAATGTCACTTCCTGTCCCACCAGGAGTCAGGAAATGGGCCCTTTCAGCCTCCGTAGGGCCTCCAAGGGAGTGGGAAAGGCTGTTTTCGCCCTTTCCAGATAAATAGACAGGATCTGGAACCAGGTAAGAAAGAAAAACGGGCCTACCAGGCCATCATGTGCCAGGGGGGAGGGCGGTCGCGCACACATGCGTATGGGCACGTGCGCGCACAACCCTCCCCCGCCCCCCCCCTCTCCTGGCACGCGATGGCAAAAAGGTTAGCCATCACTGGTCTAGAACCCTTTTGTAGTTTGTTTATCCAGTGCAGTGGGCTAATTATTCACGCTGAATTGAAGAAAGTGGAATTCAAACATTTTATTTCTGCACAGAAGAGGCACGTGTGCTGAAGACTTTCAGCAAAAAGAAGAGAGACCAGAGTCAGGTTTACATCAGGTTTTTATACTGTGTGCACAAGGAAGTGCAAGATTACAGTTTTACTCATTGGTTATGTACCACTTCCTGGGTGTACTGGCTGCACACACACACACTCCCATGTAGCATGTTCATAACACTCTTGGCATGATCTCTAATTTGCTCGTTTTAATATTTAAGGGTCGTATTTATAGCATGCTGATGATGAACTTTTGCTCACTTCTGGACCCCTCATGGGATTCTTTGCCCACAGCTTTTAAGCTGAATGTCACGCTACCTTTCTTTTTTCCAGTAACGGGAACACTTGCAACCTTTTCTAGAATTGTTTTCTTACCACATCCTTTCATCAAACTAACACGCCCTCTATGTGGTCAATGCCTTCAGCATTTTTTAAGCACACACATGAGCTGATTTTTATCTGTAGTTAACACCTACAGCTTATGTTTATGTGATCCGGGTTGCCGATTATTGAATCATAGCAGAAGCTCCTGTTTAACTAGCAATTCACCAAGGAGTAACTCAGAGGTGGGTTTCAGCAGGTTCTGACCAGTTCTGGAGAACCATTAGTGGAAATTTTGAGTAGTTCAGAGAACTGGTAGTAAAAATTCTGACTGGTGCCACCCCCATCTATTCTCTGCCTCCCGAGTCCCAGCTGATCGGGAGAAAATGGGGATTTTGTAGTAACCTTCCCCTGGATTGGGGAGAGAATGGACATTTTAAGCATCCTTCCCCTGCCACGCCCACCAAGCCATGCCAATCAAGCCATGCCACACCCACCAAGCCACGCCCACAGAACCGGTAGAAAAAAAAGTTTGAAACCCACCACTAGTATAGCTCTGACAGAAGCTCTTTTAGAAGCTAGATTATCACTGACCAAGCTTTCACTGGACTAAAGTGCCAGCTCTTCATCCCCAATTTTGTTTTTGCTGCTAGCCTTCTTATCTTGCAAGTACAGTGACAGCCCCACGTAGGTGACTGCATAGTCATGCTTGTCTTACACACACACAAACTCTCTGTGTATCAATGTTGAATGCTGCTGCTTAATCTTCCCCTGTTTTTAAAGATGCATGATGTTCCGACAAAAGTTAAAATAAAGAAATAAGAAACAATGAATATCTATGGAGATTCTCAATTAGCCAGGTCATGGTTTTCCCAAAGGTGCTTTTTTTCAAGAGGCAACTGAACTTTCTGGTTTTTCTTTGAACCAGAAAGTCAACTCTGAAGAAGCTTCTTGGATGAGAAGTGAAACGTCTTCAAAGAAAAACCAGAAAGTCCAGTTGCCTCTTGAAAAAAAGCACCTTCTGGATGTCAGGGACAAGATAAAATAATCTTTTTGTATAAACCCAAGAAGATAAGATTTTACTCTGCATACCTTTCTACAAGCTATTGTGGTTAAACCAGGCATCCTTGGAGCTGCAGAAGCTTCCTATCCTATGTTTTACTTAGTACTTTCAGCCATATCAACCTCTGAGTGCACATTCCTAAAGGCAGGTCAGGTGTGACTGATGCAAAAACAACACTTTACTATTTCCCACAGTATGTTCCATTGGGCTTCAGCACCTCAGGCAAGACCCAAGGCACAGCCTTCTTCTCAGAAGAGCAGAGGTCAATTTGCAAGCAAACTCCAGAATCAAACCATCAGCAACAATACTGATTATCTTAAAAGACAACTATCATGTAGATAACATTGAATTGAAAAAAATCTAAAAGGTGGTTTGAGCCCAGAGCAGTGTTTATCTACAAGATAAAAGACAGAAGGTTCTACACAGTTAAAAGTTTTGCAATTCAGTTAGGAGGATGTGGGTGCTAATTTGGCTGGTGGGAGGGAAGGAAGGGAACAGCTCTGATCTCAGAATATTGAGTAAGTGAGTGAGTGATGTGGCAAAGAAAAGAGATGAGTAAAACAAAAAAATGAAAATTAAACTTTCTCATTAGCCTCCTGAGAAACAAGGCTCAACATTAGTTTTAAAATAAATTTTAAAATAAGAAAAGATACCAAAATAAGGTATAAAATGATTGGTTTAAAATCCACTAGAACAATATTTCAAACACTACTAACAATATTTCAAACAGATACTGAAAGAAAAGGCCCAAATCTCCAATAAAAACTTAATCCAAGTTTTGGGACAAGACAGAGATCTTAGCTAGCAAAATATAACCCCAATTATATCATTGTACAAGGCATAGGCAGAAAAGAAAAATGAATTGTAGATATCATAGCTAAATATAACTTGCTGAAATAAGAAGTTTTCTGATGAGATAGCTATTTTATGAATAGATAAACACGGGTTACAAAAATTTGTTATGATTTGTAGTTAAGCTCTACCCAATTTAATTATATTAACTGTTGCATGGCGTTGCATAAGCTGTTGTTGTAAAGGGAAATAATAAGAGGGGCATAATAAATAACAGTAGAATATAATATACTGGAATAATAGAATTAGTAGAAGCTTGTTATTCGGTTCTGTAAACATTTGCTTCAGCTAAACATTTGTTTCGTGTAACACATGTATGCTGCATTATGCCTCTGTAAAGTATTTGGTATCTGTCAAACATATGCTCCCGACACCAGTCTGATCCCCCATCAATCTTATCCTTGTTCCCCCCACCACTACCATCCTGAGCCTGGCACCTATCTCAGGTTGGAGCTGCATTCATCATCGTCAGGGTTCACGCAGCGGACACATATGGGGGTTCCTTGTTACAGTTTACACCTCAGCTCTAACTTACACCTTTGATCTGTGTTGTTAGGTGCCCAGTTCCGCTCCCTGTAGCACCAGGGGCCTAGTAGCAAATGGGGAGAAGAGAACAAAGGAATACCCAAGGACGAGATAAGATTGATGGGGAGGCATCTATCTTTTGCAGAACTATGAGGAATGTGAAAACCTAAATCAGGAGGCCAGAATTGGGGACCAAGCTGATGTTTCTCAAAGTATAAAAAGGATGCCGTACTTTCTCTAAGGTGTGGCCTTTCTTACATGTCTCTTTTGTATATGTTTGGAACGGTTTACCCAGCTCTTTGTTTTGGTCATATTAAACGCTGATTCTTTCTCAAGCCTCCGCTTAAGTTCTTCTTTTGGCTCATTGTTGACTTTAGCGCATCGCCGAACCTTACAGTTGTTTTGAAATGTCTTGTGACATTGTGATATCAGATATGCTCAGTGGTGGGATTCAAGTAATTTAACAACCGGTTCTCTTCCCTAATGATTTCTTCCAACAACCAGTTTGCCAAACTCTTCAGAAAGTTAACAACCGGTTCTCCCGAAGTGGTGCGAACTGGCTGAATTCCACCACTGGATATGCTGTGGTAAATACTGCATAAAACCACTACGTGAGCACCAGCTGGTGGGCAAGCTTCAGGAGAGACCTCCTTGTGCTGTTCTTCTGTGCAGAATAAAGCCTACTTTCACAATTCCCACCTCAGTGTGTTTAGTTTGGGCAGGGGGCATACCAGGCAAAGGTTCTCCATATTTAGCTGGGACAATATTACAAGCAGGGGTGGGCTGCTGGGGGTTTGCAAGGGTTCGGGAGAACCTCCAGCTAAGATTCTGTGCAGTTCGGAGTAAAGTAGACAAATGTCAGAAAGGCACAATAAGATAAAAGAAACCGAGGTGACCGCCCCTGCCTGGGTTAACAATGTGACATAAAGCAGATTACCTTATCTGCTTCACCAGGCAGAAACAAAGAAACTGGTATGTTATATCCTTATATGGTAATCATGCATAGCTAACTTACATCCTGGTTGAGAAAGCTTGTATGTTACAACCCTTCGGGGTTCAGACTTTGCTTGAGCTATCGCTGCTGAACCTTGCGCAATAAACCTTTCCCTTCAACAAAGAGCTGGTGTGGTCTCTCTCTTCTATAACAGGAGAACCGCAAACTCCCACTCAGGGCTGGCCCCACCCACCCCGCCGTGCCCATCCCAGGAGTCCCCACACGGCCCGTTTTGCATGCAGGTAAGTGCAGGGCACACACAGAGGCTCGGGGAGGGTGAAAAATGGGCCTACTGGAAGTTCGTGAAGAGGGCCTCCGGAGGCTGGGGAGGCCGTTTTCGCCCTCCCGGAGACTCAAGGAAAGTCTCTGGAGCCTGGGGAGGGCAAACACCCACCCTCCAGCTCTGGTGCAGGAGGCCGACTAGGCCACAACCCACCATGGCCATGCCCACCCAGCAACCGGGCAGAGAACCCCTTGCTAAAATTTTTGAAGCCCAGCCCTGACTACAAGCAAGAAAAAGGAAACAGAAGCTCTGATATTCAAGCAGATCTAACACTATGTTTTTAGCAAAAGCATGGGCCCACTTTTTTAAGGTATGAAATGGGGACCCAGAGCAGGGAAGGATTCTGGACTGAAATTCATGCCATTATTGGAAATTAGCATATCACCCCAATCATTCTAAAGTTAAGTCTTAATTAAAGATTACTTTCTCCAGCCCTTGATTGTGAATTGCGACTATCACATTGACAGGAGAGGATTTCTCCTCACTATTATGTGGCCCATTATGTTAAGATGGTCCAATTTATCTAGCAATTTATTTAGCATTTATTTAGCCTTAGTCCAATTGCATTGTGTATTTATAAATACACAATGTTAATTGTGTATTTATAAATACACAATGTTAATTGTGTATTTATAAATACACAATGCAATGATGTGATTAATATATTAATCACATATTAAGGTATCGTTTGTTGTTTAGTACAAAGAAATAAGGGGTCTTTAATGCTCTCTGAGGGACGTGGTGGCTCAATGGCTAAGACGCTGAGCTTGTCAATCAAAAGGTCGGCAGTTCAGCGGTTCGAATCCCTAGTGCTGCCTAACGGGGTGAGCTCCCGTTACTTGTACCAGCTTCTGCCAATCTAGCAGTTCGAAAGCACGTAAAAAATGCAAGTAGAAAAATAGGGACCACCTTTGGTGGGAAGGTAACAGTGTTTCGTGCGACTTTGGCATCTAGTCATGCTGACCACATGACCACAGAGATGTCTTCAGACAGTGCTGGCTCTTTGGCTTTGAAACGGAGATGAGCACCGCTCCCTAGAGTTGGGAACGACTAGCACATATGTGCGAGGGGAACCTTTACCTTTACCTTTAATCAGTGGTGAAATCCACATTTTTTTACTGTTCTGTGGGCGTGGCTTGGTGGGTGTGGCAGGGGAAGGATATTGCAAAATCTCCATTCCCGCCCCAATCCAGGGGAAGGATATTGCAAAATCTCCATTCCCACTGCACTCTGAGGCCAGCCAGAGATGGTATTTGCTGGTTCTCCGAACTACTCAAAATTTCCGCTACCAGGTCTCCAGAACCTGTCAGAACCTGCTGGATTTCACCCCTGCCTTTAATGCTCTCTGAGCTTGCTTGTTTTCTTGCAGATGTTTCATTAACCAAACTAGGTAACATCATCAGTGCTAGTAAGGAGTGCAGTTTCCTATCAGTTTTGTATTATGGTGTCTTGCCCTGTCAGTATTTGTGGATTGTGTGGTATGGTGGAGGTGTCTTAGAGATTCTTTGCTTGAGCTGTTTACTATTTGCTCTTTGGCAGTTTCTTGATTAGGGTATTGTTTACTTGATTGTTGTTCTAAGATTAACCTTGGAGTTAATCTATGCTGATATGGGTGCTGATTGCTGGTAGAGAAATGCATGGGTCCTTTTGTTCTTGTTTGGGCTGGGTGATAGTTTCTTTTGCATAGTTTATAGATGTTGATAATGTCTATGTGTCTATTGATGGATGATTTGTCAGAATGCCAGGCTTCTTAGAAATTCCCTGGCATTTTTGGACTTGGCTTGGTCTTGGCTTATGGATGGTCACCTTTTTCCCAATTGAAATTATGGCTAAATCGGTCTATATGTTGTGAAATTAAAATTTTTCATCATGTCTTCTGACTGTTAGTTGATGTCCGTGAATGCGTTCTGCAGACTGCAGTCAGAAGACATGCTGAAAATTCTTTAATTTCACAATATATAAATTTTCTAGGATAACAATTTGACATCCAAGACTAAAGAGAACAGGTTATCTTGTTTGTAACTGAAATACATACAAATAATATTGATCAATACCAATATATCTGGCTTGGTCAGCCTTGTGAGTACTTTTATATGGCACTGTATCAGCTTTGGCTATAAAAGGACCTCAGCTAATCCCAAACCGAACTAACAACATTGTGTACCGCCATGATACAAAAGCTCTTTTGACTTCTCCAAGCCAGCTGAAACACTAGTACTTATTTTCAGTCCAGCTCTCATCACAATTCCCTTTCCCAGGGTACCTTGTGTTCTTTGAGCCCGAGGGCTCTGGATGTTTGTGTTGGATTGGAAGTGTCTTGGCAACAAATCACTGTACTCTGTCTGACATTGGATCAAGGAAAGCTTGAATATTTCCAGCAGACTATTTGTTAACAAGCTGTACTGGATTAATTAAGAAAAGAAGGGAATAGTTCTCTGTAAAGTGTGAGAAATTGAGTCGGACAGGAAGGAAGATTTTCCTTTTGTAATCCCAGGGGACTTTCTTACTTTGTTGTTTTTTTTTTCTCCAAATTTTGCAACTTTAACCTGTATGAACTCCAACTCAAGAGTTCTTGGACATCTTGGACAACTTGGACATCTTGGACAACAAGATGGGTTGCATATACCTTTAATAAATAAATAAATAAATAAACTTACAGAATTCCCCAGCCAGCACACTTCTGGGAATTGAAGACCATACATCTTAAAGTTGTCAAGTTTGAAAAGCATTGGTCTTGTTCAGGGGTGTCAAACTTGCGGCCCGCGGGCCAGATGTGTCACAAGCTAGCCATGCCCACGCCCGTTTTAGCAAAGCAAGAAAAAGTCGTGATACGTCACATGACGACAATGTGTCATCACAAGTTTGACACCCCTGGTTTAGTTAATGGTTGCATTGCCATTATTAACATTTTTATCTGTTGCAATTCGTCGGGTTCCCTCCTCGACCCGTAGGGTTCCCGCAGGAATGAATTGCTTGGATGTTAGAGACCCTCGCAAGGGTGCGTACCTAGGTACGGACTAGCCCCCTAAGGAAGACACAGGACACCATGGTTTCCTCGAGGCGAGAGAGCACAGTGGAGACTACGCACCTCTCTTTTATTAGGCAAGATTGTGGTTTTCAAGAAGCAGTCTACATGTGATACAGGTTTAGCCATACATATTATGACTCAGCTGGCGGCTATGCATATATGGTTATAT
The DNA here is from genome assembly GCA_012654045.1 of Ptyas mucosa. Taxonomy (NCBI): domain Eukaryota; kingdom Metazoa; phylum Chordata; class Lepidosauria; order Squamata; family Colubridae; genus Ptyas; species Ptyas mucosa. The sequence goes on from WNWU01000037.1 coordinate 12,237,713, forward strand.
GCTGCAAAACAGCTAGGGTTGCATACCTGTGCAATCATCTGTTCCTATGCAAGTCTATTTTTTACCCTGACAGTCTGCGGTTTGCCCTTTTAGCTTACCGCAGGCAGCGAAGCATATTTCAGTTCCTGTAACAATGAAGCATATCTTTGTCACCATCTCATATGTGTAGGTGTTAGCATGTTTCACTTTTAGCACAGGGTTTTTCTTGTACAAGGTCCAACTCATAAGAGTCTGCTTGTACGTGCAGAAGCCTAAGATCATAATGGTTGCAGCATTTATCTTCTGAAAAATTGATTTTGTGTTTTGCTCAGTTTAAGCCCATTAAAACAAGGTGCGCCTATGGGTTTTACCCCACTCATCACGACCGACTTGTGCTCATTGTCAGTATTGTCTGGAGACTTTTCTGCTGTCATAAGGCCGGCACAGCATCATGCTCCAGCACAAAGCACATGGAGAAACAAAGAACGCTGTTACTTTCCTGCATGCTCATATGCAGTACCTATTCATCTACTTGCATTAGCATGCTTTTGAATTGCTATGTTGGCAGGAGCTGGGGCAAATGACGGGAATTCACTCTGTCTTGTGACACTCAGGTCTCGAATTGCTGAGCTATAGACCTTTAACGGCCTAAGACTCCATTTCCTAATCATGGAGCCTCTCTAAAGTCTGTAATGTCTAGAATAAAATTCCAAAATTTATGCAACTTTTCTTTTTTTGCCCCCCTACTTTGCGGCAGCATCTGCTCATTTCAAAATATTGCTTCTGTTCTACAAAAGCTTGTTTTGCTCTTGGTATGGAATTTTCCATAAATCCATCATTAAGCATGTAGTCAAATTAATGGAATGTGCAAGTAATTAATGATTGCCTTCTGGGGAAAATGGAACATTCCTGAAGCCCTTGAGATAAGATAAGAGGGACCTGAAGCCTAAGAAGGAGATCTTGGAATTTGTTACATTTGATTTGCTAAAGGGCTTAATTTGTAGTGTTACTGGATGATAATAGAGATGGTTTGAAATCAGGGGTGAAATCTAGCAGGTTCTGACAGGTTCTGGAGAACCGGTAGCGGAAATTTTGAGCAGTTCAGAGAACCAGCAAATACCACCTGTGGCCGGCCCCAGAGTTGGGTGGGAATGGAGATTTTGTAATATCCTTCCCCTGAAGTGGGATGGGAATGGAAATTTTGCAGTAACCTTCCCCTGGAGTGGGGTGGGAATGGAGATTTTGTAGTATCCTTCCCCTGCCATGCCCACCAAGCAACGCCCACCAAGCTACACCACGCCCACCACGCCACACCTCACCATGCCCACCAAGCCACGCCCACAGAACCGGTAGTAGAAAAAATTGGATTTCACCATTTGAAATCCTTGTAATCCTAGAAAATTTAATCTCTGTAATTTCCCTGGGGTCTCTTTTGGACTCATTGACTAGAGAGGTACTATTTTTAAACAATAATTCTTTTCAATAAAGTGCTCCTTTGCTTTGTCTTCCAAGCCTTTATTTCAGTCCAAAAGCACCTTTTCCAACTAAGGCAAAATGGACATGAGCTGTGGGGTCAGAGCAAATTATGCCAGCATCCTTTTGTGCTGCCTCATGAACTGTTGATCAGGATCCTAACATCGGTGATTTTGATGAAAGTTCCTATGTTGAATTGTGTGAATTGGGGAATAGGTGTTTTGAATGTACGAAGATTATAACAGAGTTTGATGGGGAGTCAGCAAAAACTGTTTTAAGACATGGGTGTCAAACTCGATTGCGTCACGTGATGTCACATGATGTATCGTGATTTTTTTTGCCTTTGCGGAACCAGGATGGGCGTGGCCTGCATGTGATTCATCCGACCCATGGGCTGCCAGTTTGATACCCCTGGTTTAAGAGGAAATTGTTCTGGCCTCTCTGGAAAACACTGCAGATTCTCTGAACCAAGTTTGTGGAAAATGCTTATGTTCACTGATGAGAAGTGATACAGGTATTTTAATAACTTCTCTGATTATCTACTCTTGCACAGATAGCTTGTGTTTTCCTATCAGCTTGTGTTTCCTTACTTATATAACCACGGGTGGGCTGCTGGGGGTTCGCAGGGGTTCAGGAGAACCTTTAGCTAAGATTCTGTGTGGTTTGGAGAACCCCCAAATCTCCCTCCTGGCTGGCCCCGCCCACCCTGCCCCTCCTCTCCCAGGAGTCCCCACGCAACCCATTTTGGAAGCAGGTAAATGCAGGGAGCATGCAGAAGCTGAGGGAGGGTGAAAAACAGGCCTACCGGAAGTTCGGGAAGGCCGGAAATGGGTCCGTTTCCAGCCTCCAGAGGGCTTCCGGAGCCTGGGGAGGCTGTTATTGCCCTCCTGGAGGCTCGAGGAAAGCATCCAAAGCCCAGGGAGGGCAAAAATGCCCCCCCCCCCGTGGTGCAGGAGGCCGACTAGGCCACACCCACCATGGCCACGCCCACCCAGCACCCAGGCAAAGAACCCCTTGCTAAATTTTTTAAAGCCCACCCCTGTATATAACCAAATAAAATATAAATGCTTGCTGAAATATTCTATGGGATTCTTCCCAGCCTTATGGAATGACCCACCTTTACTTGAATAAACATGTAACTTAGGGAGACTTGGAGTCTGTCTCTTGGTCCATGGGAGACCTGACCTAGAGCGCATAAGAGAATGAGAAGAAATCACATGGAACCAATAGGCCAGATGTACTTTTTGGCTCGTCATAAAAACCCATACCTGCCCTATCTCTAGAGCAGGGGTGTCCAACTTGTGTCATCACAGCGGCGACTTTCCCCCCTTTGCCAAACCGGGCATGGGCATAACCAGCATATGACACATCAGGTCCATGGGCCACGAGTTTGACAGCCCTGCTCTAAAGGATTGCTTTTTGGGCTAGACTGGTTCAGTTTTGTAATCCTATTTTGTATTTTGTTCTTTTTCTCAGCTTGATGCCCTGCCATTTCCAAGAAATGCTTCTAGACCAGTGTTTCTCAACCTTGATTGCCTCAAGATGTGTGGCTAGCTGTGCTGTAACTTCTCTTTTCTCTTGTTCTCCTGTTAAAAGCTGGGGGGTTTTTGTTCTTGATGGGTTTGCTTATGTTGCTTTTCCTGGTTTCTCTTAATGATTTAGATCTTTTTAGTTCTTACAAAAAAAGTTGTTTTCTTTCACCACTTGTGGTTGGCAGCCCACAGGCCTGAGGGTTAAGTTACATAACCCTAATCAGTGCCCCTATGATTTTGTGATGAAATCTCACATCCTGAACGTTTCCTGGTTGCGTATTGGATGCTAACACTTTGTTCCTTCAAGTCTTGTTCCAGGCACTATTGGTTGTGTCAGCTTGAGCTTTTAGTTGTAAAAGTTTTATCAAAAGTATGCAAGCTAGGTTATATTTTATCTAGATAGCTTTTTAAATCTATTTTCTAGTTCTTTTTAGTAATCTGTACCTTGGGAGCATGACTATACTTCAAAGTTCCTCTTTCTTGCTAGCAGTTACCCAACAAGAAAAGCAGAACTTTCCTGTAGCTATTCTTTCCAGATTTTGTTCACCATAAAGAGAAGTCACGTTGCATCTTCAATGTGGTATGTAACCAATTTTTTTTCTTTTTAAATTGGTTGCAAGCATTGTCACAGCACAGTCATCCTGATGGAGGGAAGGGAAATGCAGGCTGCAATTGAGATATCCTCTTATTCGTATGTTGTTTAGAGACACTACACTTTTGAAAAGATATATCTCTGTTGGGCTCCATTTTGCCTTCTGCATGTGGAGTGCCATGATGGAGGAGAAGTACCCGGGTCGATGTGTTTAATTTATGTCTCTTCTTTCTGTGGTTATTTGTAACAGGCAAAATTAATGATCGTCTTGCCTAGGATGTAAGGCCTTAGCATAAACTTTATCTTTAATCAGTGCTGTTGTTTTTAAGTTAATACTGTATATCTGTGTATATCTTGTGATTTATCAACATTGCATATGTAGCAGGGTGTGCAATTAGTTTTCCTAGGGACATGAGAAACTGGAATTGTTTGTCAAGAGCTCAGGGTGCCATCAGCCAAACAATGTAGGCTGGTGACCCCCAGGGGGAGAGCCTTCTCTGTGGGGGCACCCACCCTCTGGAACCAGCTGCCCCCGGAGATAAGGAGAATTCATGACCTCGGTGCCTTCCGCCGTGCCCTCAAAACACATTTTTTCCAACAAGCCGGGCTGGCTTAAGAAGAAATTTTAAATATTTTAATTAGTTTGTTAGTTTTAAATTTTGGGGCCAAATTTATATATATTTTAATTGCTTTTAATATTTGTATTTCATGTTTTTATTTCTGGCTGTACACCGCCCTGAGTCCTCAGGGAGAAGGGCGGTATATAAATTGACAAAAAAAAAAAAAAAAGAGCTACCGCCACTATCCTGCTGCTGCCGCCTCACCACCACTGCTCCACCCCCTGCCGCCATTGCTCCACCCCATCACCCCCACCCTACCCACTGCTGCTGAAGCTGCACCACTGCACCGCCCTCCACCAGGAAATATTAAGTTTAATATTTACAATTTAATTTAAATATTAAATTTAATTTTTATTTAATTACATTAAAATAAATTTAATCAAAACAACAGTAAACAATAGTAAAAGATTGAAATTGATTTTTTAACATTGCTTAATTTAACAGACAGTTTAATTTTTTAAAATTCTGGTTGACATGTATATGTTAAACAAAATTAAGCATTGTTAATTACATGAAGCTGGTGAATGAGGTAATCTGTTGTTCTGCCCAGCCTTTGCAAGTAGGAATAAGACATTTACTTGCGAGTAAGACAACCCCCTTTTTATAACAGGGCAGTAACAGTCTTTTATTCACATGGATAAACAAAAAAATCAAATGTAATTATTCCCAACAAACCTGGGTTTAGCCAAGAAATCCGAATTGCTTGCTGTATGTCAGAAACGGCCACTTCCTAACCCCTCCTATTTATTATCTAGCCAGGGAGGGACTGGCTATTGTCTGTGTCTGCCTTTCCCTGAGAACTGACTTATTGCTTTCCTTTGCTCTCCTCTCTTTCCCTCTCTGCGCATATGCGCATCTGGGATGGGCACCATCTATTCCTCCCCCTCACTCAGCTCAGGCCCTGAAGACAGCTGCCTCTCCACCTGGGGGAGGACGGAAGGCCCGGTTCTGCTTCTGTCTCTGATACTGTTTCCTGGACTCATGGTTCCAACATGACAAGCAAGTGGTAACTTGGTCTCCTCCTGGTACTTTCCTCCTTAGCAATAATTATAAGGGATTAAAATTCTGGGGCCCGGGGAGGGTGAAAATGTGACACGCAGAGGGTTTGGGAGCCCAAAAACAAGCCCATTTTTGGCAAAAAACGGAATGCTGCCGAGTGCTTCTGGGGGCTGGGGAGGGCAAAAACACAATGCATGAAGGGTTCAGGAGGCCAAAAACAGGCCTGTATTCGGTCTATAAAACGCACCAAAATTTTCACCCACTTTTGGGGGGGGAAGTGTGTCTCATACTCCGAAAAATACGGTAAGACTAAGTGCTATTGCTAAGTCAAATCAGTCTCATGACTTTACGACTGAATTGTTTAGCAACAGAGTTGCCAGTTCCAATTGTGGTTAGTAAGTGAGGACTTCCTGTATAGCAAAAGTCTTTCAAGTATATCTCAAAAAATAGCACATCTACATGAAGTCTAGAGACCACATGCAGGAAGGACTCAAGTTTTATGAATCAGGAAAAAGATCCAGATCCAAAGGAGGTTAACAAAGATAATACTGGGATTTGAAAACTGTTATGAAAAAGAAAGAATTTGGAATGTTCAGTCTGAAGAAAAGAAGACTTAATGCAGACATGATATTAGTGTTCAGCAGGGGTGAAATCCAGCAGGTTCTGACAGGTTCTGGAGAACTGGTAGCGGAAATTTCGGAGAATTGGCAAATACCACCTCTGGCTGGCCCCAGAGTGGGGTGGGAATGGAGATTTTGCAATATCCTTCCCCCAGGAATGGGGTGGGAATGGAGATTTTGCAGTATCCTTCCCCTGCCACCCCCACCAAGCCACACCACATCCACTAAGCCATGCCCACAGAACCGGTAGTAAAAAAAATTGAATTTCACCACTGGTGTTCAGATACATAAAAGGGCACAGGGAGAAGACAATCAAGAACTATTTTCTATTATTAAAAAAACTAGGATTGGAAACTAAAGGCACAAAGTACAGTTACCTAAATTTCATTTAATTATAAATTTATGATTTTTTTAAAAAAATAGTTTGTATTAAAAGATTTTACACCTATGATATATTCAATAAAAATATAGTAAAGTAAAAAATATACAAAGAAGTGGCTTTCAATCTTTCTCTCGGCATTTATACATACAATTCTAACCAATCTCTCTAAGATTGGGAGTGAATACATAATTTTGAACAATGTACATCTCTATAAACCAATTATGAAAACCAACATCATACTTACATTCCTCAGCAGTCATAGTAACATAGTTCAACTAAAGGCTGAGATATACTAAGGCTTTAATCTTATCAATAACATTGCTGTACTAACAAACATTCTTAAGTGTTGTCCCAGAAAGCTGGGTTTGTACTCAGTGTGCCACGCCCAATGAAACACTCAGTGTAGTAGAGAATGCAAAAAAGTTTATTCTGCACAGGAAAAGGAACAGGGGGATTACTCCCAATAAGACAGTGTAAAGGCCACTCCTTATATAATAGAGCTTTTATAGTTACCTCTCCTTAAACCAATCTCTCTTAGATCATCCTATGATCTTATTGGTGTTAACTGAGTTCAACTAGTAATTTCTTGTTTTTCAGCAAATATTTAGCTAGCATCAGCAATCAGCACATTTGTCCCTAATTTCCAATAACAATCAGCATGTTATATCATAATTAGAACATAGCCCCCAAGTTCTTCTTTTCCCAAATCTAAGCTGTGGTGGTGCAATGGTTAGAATGCAGCCTAATTCTGCCAACTGCCAGCAGTTTGATTCTGACCTGCTCAAGGTTGATCCAGTCTTCCATCCTTCCGAGGTTGGTAAAATGAGGACATATTGTTGGGGGCAATATGCCGACTCTGTAAACCGCTTAGAGAGAGCTGTAAAGAACTGTGAAGCAGTATATAATCTAAGTGCTATTGCTATGATATGTCTGAGGTTTCACTTGAGCAAGCACTAATTGTCAGTGTATTATGACAATTATGTAAATTATGAGCTGGGATAGCCATAACAACAAGTCAGCCAATGGGAACTGTTTGGTGATTAAGAAACAGGATCTGTTGTGAGCCATGGGAGACAGCTGGGAGCCTGGGCGTGGCTTAGTTGAACTGTATATATATATAAGAGTTGGTTTGTCCTTGCATGATTGCTTCTGTGATTCTATTGCTTCTGTGATTTCTGATTCTGGCTTCTGCTCTGCTGCATGGGTATTGTATACATGCGTCATGATTGATATTATTATATATAAAGAAGTTTCTTCTATAAATGAATCCTGCTGAACTATTTACTTGTGTGATGGTTGGATCGCTACAAACTCTAACAGGTTATGGGCTCAGAGCACCTCAAGCACACAGTAAGACTGAACTGTAATTAAGCTGAAGGACAGCCTATATTATAAGGAAAAGAGAACAAGGTTGAGAAGGTTTGCAGGATGGCTGTTGAGTTCAAGGAGAGCTCGCTGCCTTGATTGGGACAGAAGAATTATATTATTTGGGCTGCAAAAATGGAATACTTCCTTGAAGGCTAAGGAGCTCTGGGATATTGTTATTAATCCAGCACAGGCACCGTTAGCAGCAGCAGATCAAAGGCAGGATGATAAGGCACTGGCCTACATCATTTTAAGTTTAGAAGATGAAGAATTCTTGAATGTAGCTGATTTAAAAACTGCAAAGGAGGTTTGGCTGAAATTGAGAAGTATGCATATGAGTGCATCAGCATGCAATATTGTGCAATTATCAAGACAATTATACAGAGCCCGGTTGCTACCACGAGATAGTGCTGCTCTATTTATTGAATTGGAACAGTGTGGAATGTAGATTCCTGAATCCCAGAAGGTGCTGTTGGTGTTAAATAGTCTTAATGAAATGTGGGACATTATTTCAGCTGTTTTTGAGAGCAAACCAGAACAGGAATTATGAATGGAAGCCCTTAAAGCCTGTTTGATTTCTGAAGAAAACAACAGCCATTTTTGAAAAAGCCATGAGGAGAAATTCTTGAGGTGGGGCCCCAAAGTGCAGAGAGAGAAAAGCCACAGATAGGATTTCCACAAAGACCACAGTAAAAGAACAGAACAGATTACAGCCCAGGAAAGATTTGCTAAGAAGAAAGAAACAGAACAGTGGTGTTTCATCTGTGGTGATAAGACTCATTTAAAGAAAGACTGTTTACAAGGAAGAAAAACAACAGATGAACAAGCTGCTGTTGCAAAAGTTAGCTATTGTAATAGCAGAGACAAATGGTTAATAGACAATGGGGCAAGTCAAACAATTATTAATAATTCTAAATTGCTTTTCAGAATGGATCCAGCTGGAGGAGATGCAGTAGCCTTGGTGAATGGCCAGAAGGCTAAAGTCACAGGAAGAGGCAGTGTGCTGATTCCATGTCTGGAGGAAAAGTTTAATAACATATTATGTGTGCCTGAAATGGAGCATAATTTACTGAGTGTCTCTAGTCTAGACAAACAAGGTTTTGAGTACACATTTGTAAATAGGAAGTGTCTCATAAGAAGAAATGGGAGTGTATGTGCACAGGGCATAAAACAGGATGATCTTTATGTGTTGCAGGGACAAAAGGTTCAATGTGCCCAAACATTTGGAAATGTGGCACAACATGATTCATGTATTCATCTGTTGCATAGAAAGCTTGGCCATGCCAGCTTCAGAGTTTTGCAAAAGATGCAACAGTTTGGAGAAGGCTTAAACTTAAAAGGGTGTAAGGCATACTTGGATCCTGTAGTATGTAATTTATCAAAGTCCTAGGCATTCCCAGTAAGCAAGAGTAGCACAAGGCAGACAACAGATGCTTTAAAGCTGGTACATGCAGATTTGGTGGGGCCAATGCAAGCCAGTTTGGGAGGAGCAAAGTATGCACTGGTCATTGTAGATGACTACAGCAGATTTGGGTTCTGTTATTTACTAAAGTGTAAAATAGAGGTGCTACAGAAATTTGTAGTAAGGAGATATAAACAACAGGTATGTCAGCTGCAAACTGAGGTTCAGAATTCATGTCAGCAAGTTTTCAACATAATGGTTGGGACAGTTAGGAATAAAACACAGATGCACAAATCCATGCACAGCAGCTGAGAATGGTGTAGTTGAGAGGCGGAATGGTGTCTTAGAAACAATGAAGGACTAACTGCTGGAGGATTCTGGTCTGAGCAGGTCATATTGAGGTGAAGCCATGTTGACTGCTAATTATTTAATCAATAGGCTGTAGAGTTTTTCAGTTAATGATACGCCATATGCTGTGCTATATGGGAGTCAGCCATCTCTGGCACATTTAAGGGGGTTTGGAAGCAATGCATGGGTGCATATTCCAAAAGCAATTAGGAGAATAGGTCAACCAAAGGCTAGGAAGCTCAGGTTTACAGGCTATAAGCCTGGCTCAAAGAGCTATCGCTTTAGCGATGGGAGCAAAAGAATAGTAATTTCCAGGTCTGCTAGCTTTGCAGAGAAAAATTGGAACAGAATTGATGCCAATTTTTGGAATCATCCACTTAGTGATGGTGACTCACTTAGTGATAGTAACTCACTGCCAGTAACTCACTGTCAGTAACTCACATAGTGATAGTGTCAGCATTCAGGGAGGAGAAACTGAAAAAGAACAAGAAAAGGAATCAGGAGAAGATGATGACCCAGATACGAAGCAAGAGAGGGTTGAAATACAAGAGCAGTCAATGCCACGCAGGTCAGAGCTGACAGATATTCTGCTAGTGAAGTAAAGGTGTGTAATGTGTGGTATGAGCCAAGGAACTATAAGGAAATATGGGCATTACCCAAAATTGAACAAGTAAAGTGGAAAGAAGCTTTGGGCAAAGAAATGCAATGCTTGGGTGAACATATTGTAAAGTGTTCACATCTATGACTTTGCCACAACTTTGCAAAGCCGTAAGATGTAAACGAGTATAGAAAAAAAAAGTACTACCCAACAATGCGGTACAATATAAGGCAAGATTAGTGGCACAAGGTTTTTCACAAAGGAAAAATGTGCATTATGATGCATTCGCACCAACTGTGAAGAGTGAAAGCATAAGGTTGGCAGTAGCGTTGGCAGCGGCATGTGGCCATAAAATTTGGCATTTTGATATAACCACAGCATTCCTAAATGCAGAATTAGAGGAAAAAATTTACATGGTTCAAGCACCTGGGTATGAATATAAGAAGTCTAACACTGTGTATAAATTGATCAAGGCCATTAATGGGCTGAAGAAGTCAGCCAGGAATTGGAATATCTGTTTAGATGCAGCATTGAAGGGCTTTGAGTTCAAGGATTGCAAGGCTGATAGTTGTATATATACTGGAAAGTTATAAGGTGGGGATTGTCAATTATTAGCATTTGTGGATTATCTTTGTTTCATTGCAAAGGATTTGTCACAGGTAAAAGAATTTGCTAATCCATTAGAGAAAAAAATTGAATTAAAAGATTTGGGTGAAATAAAAAACTATCTTGGTGTAGAGATACAAAAAACTGAGAAAAGTGATTATGTTCTCAGTCAAAAAAGAAAAATTGAACAGCTGTTGGAGAGATGCAACATGAAGGATTGCAATTCTGCTCCAATATCTATGAGCACAGATTTTCACAAGTGAAACCTATGGTCAAGAGATATATCAATCAGCAAGAGGGAGCTTGTTATATCTGTCACAGTGGTCCAGATCAGACATAGCTTGTGCAGTAAGCATCTTAAGTTGCTTTACTGCTGCACCAACGCAATTGAATTGGATGGGTGTAAAAAGGATTCTCGGGTATTTGGAGGGAACTGTGAGTTTGGGTCTTCAAATACAGGTCTCTGAAGAATTAAAGTTTAAATGTTATGTTGACAGTGTGTGAGATTTGAAAAAACAGCAAACCTCATAAAAAGTGAAACAGAGACCATGAATAAGGCTTTTGCAAAAGGGTTCTCCCATGAAAGAGAGAGAATGTTGGACCACTTCGATTACATGTTGACAGTGTGTGAGATTTGAAAAAACAGCAAACCTCATAAAAAGTGAAACAGAGACCATGAATAAGTAAAAAGCAGATTTATTAAATATATATATATAAAGCTATATATA
>WNWU01000037.1:12249056-12261177 GCA_012654045.1 Ptyas mucosa
AAAGGGTTCTCCCATGAAAGAGAGAATGTCGGACCACTTCGATTACATGGTTTAAATACAGTTTTTTATTTTTTTATTTCTTTTTATTATTCATATTTCTATGCCACCCACTCTCTGAGGACTCTGGGCGGCTTACACCAAAGACAGTATACTAAATAGCATATTGCCCCCAACAATCTGGGTCCTCATTTTACCCACCTCGGAAGGATGGAAGGCTGAGTCAACCTTGAGTCGGTGAGATTTGATCTGCTGATCTGCTGAACTAGCAGTCAGCTGAAGTAGCTGCAGTACTGCACTCTAACCACTGTGCCACCTCAGCTCATCAATGCTCGGTTTTCACCTCGGTTTTCAATGCTCAGCAATACAATTCAAACGCCCCCGCATGGTATTGTTTTCAGGTCTTATATAACGTTTTGGCTTCACATGTTCCACCCTGGAGTTCCTCTCCAAAAATACCCTCCAAAAATACCCTCTACATATGTTTTCATAATTATTGGTATTGTTCTCCTTAATTGATCATTTAGTCTCTTCCTCCTTTTCAATAGAGCTTAGGTCAGCCTGACCCACCTTAGAATGTACCAAAGCATCTATTTCCTCAAAACAAGCATCACAGTTTCCTTTTCCTTTCGAGAACGTAATGCTTACTCATGTCCTATTCACCGGGTTTTATAAATCAGGTTATATAAAAGTTAAATATGTCGTTATTTAGGTTATGATTTTTACAGGAATAATTCATTTTTCTTTCACAGTGATTATGCCAATGATATAAAAACCAGAAAATCCAATTCTGGGATTGTGGTATTGTTTGAAGGGGCTTTAATTGGTTGGAAGTCCAGTAAACAAATAACTGTAGCCATTTCTACGGCAGAGGCATATTTATTTATTGCTGTCTGAACTTTGTTCAGAGGTAACTTGGTATGTACAGCTGTTAAAAGGATTTAAACGTAAAAGTAAATGAAGCTGTAACAGTGTTTGAGGATAATGCCGCTTGCATAAAAATGGCAACAGGTGAACAGAGTAAAAAATAGAAGCAAGCATGTGGATATTAAATATTGTAATGTAAGAGAAGCCATCAAATGTAAATTAATTAGCTTGCTTCACTGTTCTTCAGACTATCTGGCAGATATAATGACCAAGCCGTTGGGTGGAGTGCACCATAGGAAGAATATTAAGTTATTTGGTTTTATGTCTATTCCAAACAGGAAGGAAGGCATGTCAGTGTATAAGAAATTATGAGCTGGGATAGCCATAACAAGTCAGCCAGTGGGAACTGTTTGGTGACTAAGAAACAGGATCTGTTGTGAGTCATGGGAGACGGCTTGCAGCCTGGGTGTGGCTTAGTTTAACTGTATATGTATAAGAGTTGGTTTGTCCTTGCATTATTGCTTCTGTGATTTCTGGTTCTGGCTTCTGCTCTGCTGCATGGGTATTTGAATACATGCATCATGATTTATATTATTGTATATAAAGAAGTTTCTTGTATAAATGAATTCTGCTGAATTATTTACTTGTGTGCTGGGTGGATCGTTGCAAACTCTAACAATTACTTTTGTGAGATTTAAATTTCTCTGTTTGAATCAACAGGAGACACTGTGAACAATACAAGAGCTTTCTTTATTTGAACTTTTGCAAAAGGCCCCCTATGCTCATGTAGGTAGAGCTACAGAACAGCAATGATACAATGAGTACATGATTTAAATACATTTCCAAAACCCCTACCCGATTATTGCTCCTCATCATCATTGGTTGGTTTGCATCAGATGAGTTTTGGGTGCACATTTTATCCCTTTGACAGTTGCTACATCCTGATAATGTTTGCACTATTAATTTTAGCGTGACAGCTGGTTTCCTGGCCTGGAATGTGCTAATGGATTTATAGCCTTGTTATTTCCTTATAGCTAACATTCTCACGCAATTCCTTAGTTAATTTCCCACCAGGGTTTCTTAGGTTATAGAGGATAAATATGGCATTACTATTGCTCTTTTCTTTACAGGAATAATTCTCATCTCTCTCACTTTGCTTTTGTAAGCATTCTTGACCATTCTTGCACACTAGTAGGCTACTAAGCATCTTATTATAATATAAATATCAACTTTGAAATGGACCAGGCCTGCTTATTCATTTCTCAGCTGCGCCATAGTATGGGAGATTTGGATGTCAGACCAGACAATAACAATGCATTGTCTAATGGGAACCAAGGTCATCTCAACAGATGCTGGCCAGAGACTAGAGTTACCAGGGAAACGCCAGAACATCTAATTGGACAATGTGACCGGTGACAATGCGGGATGGAGCTAGTTAAATTTTAACTATGTTGAAACCATGGGAAATAGTTAAGAGTTGGTTTTGTTTTCATTCGTGCCAAAATGATGTACTCAATAAAACAGTTCTTTGAGGAAGTTTCAAGTCTCAGAGTGCTGAATTGGTTGGATTCATTAGTTGGAACCTTGACAATAAAGACATTAGGGGAAGGGGTTCTTAGCCTTTCCATCGTAAGTAATTAGTTACCAGGGTCTTATCTATCATCTTGACAAGTAGACATTCCTAAATACAAAGGCAGATAGTCTGGTTTCCCTCTAGTGCCGTGATGGCGAACCTATGGCACGCGTGCCGGAAGTGTTACACAGAGCCATCTCTCCTGGCACACAAGCCATCGCCCATTGCTTGGCCAGCTGGTCTTCATGCATCTGGGAGCGCCGGAAACTGGAAGAGCAGCCAAGTACGCATTTGGGCGCCGGGAAGATGATATTCTGATTTCCAGCACGTGCATGCGCTTCAGCCCCTTTGTCTTCTGTTTTCTGGTGTGCATGTGCACACGAAGGCCAGCTTGCCGGTGTGCATGCACGTGCCAGAAACCGGAAGATCATCTTCCCGGCGTGTGCATGCACACCGGGTGGCTGCTCTTCTGGTGTCTGATACACGCATGCACACACATGCTCCTGTTTCAGCACTCAGTGCCGAAAAGGTTCACCTACACTGCTCTTGTTTCATCATATATACCAGTGATGGCTAATCTTTTCCGGACCGAATGCCCAAAGCGCGTGTGCACGCGAACCCTCAAAATGCAATGTGCGTGTGGCCACATGCATGCGTGCGCACCCCACATGCACTGCGCCCCCCCCACATGCACACGTGCCCCCCCAAATGCATCCGCCCTCCACATGCACTCTGTCAGCCGCGCATGCATGGCAGAAACCCAAAGACCAGCTGGCTGGTGGGAGGTATATGCACATGCGCAGCACAGCTGAGCTGGGGCGACAGCTCACGTGACCACAGAGAGGATGTTGCGTGCCATCTCTGGTATGCATGCCATAGGTTCGCCATCACTGATATATACCTAACAAGTAGGTTCACCAGCAGAATAATTCCAAAATATCAGAGCTATAATTATGTGCTAAATAATAAGCAATACATAAACGTAAATGGATTAAAGTGGGCTTTTTCATAATCTCTGCTGCTGTTCCATCTAAGGCTCCTGAAAGCTGAACAGAGGGTTCTTACCATCTTGCCTCGTGTGTTATGCAAGTTTTTTGACTCTGCTTAAATTTAGTTGCTAAAGTAAACAATAAAGTTTTAAATCTCTTTACTAGCTGGTGTGTTTGTTTTGGTCTTGTGAGATTTAAATTTCTCAGTTTGAATCAACAGGAGACTCTGTGAACAATACAAGAGCTTTATTTGAACTTTCGCAAAAGTTGGCCTTCTGTGCTCATGTGGTTAGAGCCACACAAGAGCAATGATACAAATGAGTACAGAGTTTAAATACATTTCCAAATCCCCCACCCCATCATTGGTCAGTTTGCATCAGATAAGTTTTGGACAATCTTAACCGCTGGTTTCCTAGACATTCTACCCCCTTGACATTTGCTACATCCTGATAACAACATTATTAATTTTAGCATGACAACTGCTTTCCTGTTATGTTTAGCGCACCAACTAGTTTCCCAGCCTGGAATGTACCAATAAATTTATAGCCTTGTTATTTCCTTAAAATCCCGTAGCTGATGTCTCACAGTCTTGGGTTATACAGAGGATAAATATGGCGTTTCTATTTCTCTTTTCTTTACAGGAATAATTCTCATTTCTCTCAGTCTTTAAAAAAACAACACCCTAATTATTCAGCAATAGGCTTCCTTGAAGAATCTTCAGAATGACAGCAGAATAATGTTGGATTAACCAAAACAAAAACAAAAAACCAACCCAGGGAAAGGAAATAAACCCTCCTCCTGCTGTTATTCTACAGACATTGGAAATTCAGCTTAAATCTTTTTTTTTTTAGCGCCTTTCCTTTCTTCTTATCTTCCAAGTGGGGAAGGAAGTCACTTACCAGCGGGTTCCCAAATGATTCGGATTCCGACAGAAACAGACCAAACCAAAAAACCAAAAAAACAAAACAAAAAAAACCTCCCCCCATCTTTACTGATTTCAAACCGTATTGAGCAGGCTAGTCAGAAGCTCCGGAGACCGGGATCATCGACGGCTCAATTCCTTTGTTGGGGCTATTCTACCGTCCGGCGTGTTTTCAGTCAAAAAGGCGTTCTCGTCACGGTTCTGCAAGAGGGGGGGAAAAATGCCCTCAGCAAAACATAAGACGCGTCCTCACAACCTCTTTCGACGCTCATCCCGTTTTTTAAGTTACTCTTTCCCCCCCATTATTGTCCATGCATCTGCGTCGAGACTCTCGGCTGAGCATCTGCGGCCCGGAGCGGTATTCAAGAACCGACGCTTTGGTCTCCTCTAAAGCCCTCCCACTCGTCTCTGGAGGGGTCGGGCTCAGCGCCTTGGGGACCTTCCTTTTCGCCGCCCTCTTCCCAAAACCGAGGCGAGCGACGAGGAATGCGCGGCCTCGGCACCAGAGAGCGCTCGCGGAGCGCGGCACAGAGGACGGCGTCCGCCCTCCCGCCAGCGCCTCAAGTCTCCCCGAGGAGGCTTGTTTTTCTCCTCCCTCGCCTCGTGGGCGGTCCCGCCTGAAGCTTTGGGGGCGGAAAAGCGAAGAGGAGCTTTTCGGGGACCGCCGAACCTCAGTGCTTCAAGGAGGAACGGCGGCGGCTCGCAAGGCGGAGAGCGGGGACGCTTTCTAAGAAGCCGCGGCGGCTCCTTGTTTTTCCTCTACTCCTCCCCTTCTCCTGCTGCTTCTTTCCTCGGCGCACGGCCGCCTTTCCTCGCTCGCTCTCCCGGCGGATTCAGCCAAGTAGGAGCTGGAGCATTCCTCGTCTCGGCGCTGAGCTGAAAGGGGCGCGCTCGCCTTTGGAAAGCTACTCTCGCCCCGCGCCTTCCTTTCCTTTCCTTTCCCCACGAGAGGAACCTGGGAGCCTCGGACGGAGATTTTCCTCCGCCGTCCTTGTCTTTGGAAACTTGGCCTCCCGGGAGGGTGGCTGGCCGTGCCCGAGCGCGCCCTCCACTTCTACCGCGTCAGTGGGAGCCCCGCTTGGCCACCGAGGGGATAGGTAGGTAGGTAGGTAGCGCCTCAGCCCCGGCGCGCTTCTCAAAGGAGACCGGAGGCGAGTTGTGGGAATGGACGGGTTGTGTGGGAGAAAAGGAACGGAGCGAAGGAAAGGCCCGCTTCGCCGCTCTTTTAATTGCAGCCGAGCGGGAAAGGAGGCGCGTCGTTGCCGGAGTCAGCTGGCCCTCCCCTAGCCGTCCCTTAGCGGGGTTGCTCCGTCCCTGGTGCAAAATAGCAAAGCCGGGCGTGGGAATAGCAGAAGGCGGGGGGGGGGGGGGGTGATTCAGACGAAGGAAGCACGAGAGAATTTTTTTTCTTTTTCTTTTTCCCAGTTAGAAGAAAGTATCTCGGAATCCTGGTTGCTGATTTCGCTTTATCTCCAGAAGGGGAAGAGTTTATACCAGTGGTTCCCAATACGGGGGCAATTTGATATTTTTGTTTTGTAAAAAGTTTTTTTTTAAAAAAATTTTTAAACAAACAAACAATGCATCCTTAATCATACAGTGTGTCATCCGAGTACATATTTTGTGTCCTCTACTTCCTCCTCCTCCTCCATCATTTTCTTACTGTGTCTCTATAATATGTTTTCATTTCATTTATTACAACGTTCTTTCCAGATTTCTTCCGTGTATGTTAATTCATTTTATGCCTCCTTTCTCCCCCATTTTTCTTACTACATTTCTATCTTGCTTTTATGTTGAACGACCACACACAGAAAGGTTGAGGATATATGTGGTATTTTATTGCTTTACAAAGTGACATTATATAGTTTGGTACTTTCAGCCATAGAGTACTTGTCAGCATCTTACTGACTCACAAAAGTCTTCCAGCAACTAAAATCTTTTGTTAACTATTACTGCTTGCTTAAGCGCTTATAATGTTAAGCTATAGTTAAAATATAACATATATCCCACTTCCTCTTCTCTTGCTGCTCTTATTTAGAGATTTAGGGTCTTACTTTCTAATGCCATTTCCTGGCGCCTACTACCGTGCATGTAACCTACCTTATCTGAGGTTTGCCATCCCAAGATAGGAAAATTCCTGCACCTACTCCTACACTTTTACGTCTTCATTCAGTTCGTTACAACATTTTCTCCAACATTTTTCATTGTTTTAATGTTCATGTATACCTCTTCTCCAACCGTTGATAAAATGGGGCAATTTGATTTTTAATGGGGGCAACCTGAACCTTGTTTAAAGCAAGTTAATGGCCTTTTAGGCTTCCTCCCCATGAGTAGAGTTCACTTTTTGAGTAAAGAAAGAATTATATGTTGGGGCCGGGGGGGGGGGGAGGCGATCTGGATTTTAGAGATGCTTAGGTGGGACATGGCCAAAAAAAGGTTGGGAACCACTGGTTTATACTAATTGGAACTCTATTTCTTTTTCTCTTTGTTTCTTTTTGCTCCCCCCCTCAAGCTGTGGAGAGAATTGGAGACCCAGACCAGGGGGCCTCTGGCTTTGCCTGGAGCAGAAGACTGCACACCAGTGAGACCCCCTCACCCAACTGGAGGATTACTGATGCCTGACGGATAGAAATGATGTGCCTCTGAAATTTGGTGCTGCTTTGGAGAATGGGTAGAAAGTGAGTGGCATTCCCACTACTGGGCTCTTGGAAGCCCCTCTATATATCAGTATCCTGTCAGTTTTACTCATTCCTATCACTTACTTAAAAGGGTTTTTTCCCTCCTGGTGTCCCTTGCTTGCCAGGAGATGAAGTAGGTGCAGCCCTAGTATACAGGTAGTCCTTGACTTAAAACAGTTCATTTAGAGACTGTTCAAAGTTACAACGACACTGAAAAAAAGTGACTTATCGTTTTTCACACTGCAGCATCGCTTTGGTCACATGACCAAAATTCGGATGCTTGGCAACTGGTTCCTATTTATGACTGTTGCAATGTCCTGGGGTCATGTGATCCTGTTTTGCGACCTTCTGACCAGCAAAGCCAATGGGGAAGCCAGGTTCACTTAACAACCATTTTACTAACTGAACAACTGCAGTGATTCACTTAACAACCGTGGCAAGAAAAGTCATATAATGGGGCAAAACCCATTTAACAAATGTTTCACTTAGCGGCATTTTGGGCTCAATTGTGATTGTAATTCGAGGACTACCTCTATCTTTTCGATTGGGAAAAGTGGAATGGAATATGAAGTTATGCGAATGTAGTGCTTTGAAGCTTAAGATACATAGCTATATAGTAGGATGTTTTAAAAAAGCTGAAAGTATGGGTTGACCACTATGGATCTTGTTTGAGTATACATCAAATTTCTAAAATTTAGAAATTTTAAATTGTAAATATTTTAATTTGGAGTTTTAATATTTTAAATTTGGGTTTTTAAATATTGGGGCCAATGTTTAATTCGGTTTTATTTGGCTTTTAAATTTTGTATATATGTTTTTTATTTATGGCTGTTCACCGCCCTGAGTCCCCTCGGGGAGAAGGGCGGTATATAAATCTAATAAAATAAATAAATAAATAAATAAATAATAATCTAAGACCGTAATGGAAAGTTATGGAAGATGGAATGGTTTTTTAAGCTATTTGGAAAAACCTAAGATGAGGGAGTTGATTGGCTCTGAATACCCTCCCCTCCAGAATGATGAAGGCCAAGGCAAAATTAGCAAAAGCAATTGGAAGACTTTATTCAAAAAATGGGAACCAACAGCCTCTGGATCCCATGAAATCATAAGCACGAGGACCAGCTCAGCTATTTCAGACTTCTTTGCTTTGCTGGATAGAGAATCTGTCAGAGAGAATTGCGCAGCAAATGTCCAAATGAAGTCAGAGACACTAACATGAACTTGTAGTTTTATATAAATAAATATATTTATCGTTTATATTTATAGTAGACTAGATAGCCAAGAACCCAGATATATCATGAGGTAAATCTAAATAGTATACAAAGCACACAGAAAAAAAACGGGAAAAGGGGAAACTCCACCTTAACACCCACAGCAACCAATCACAGCGTAGATTGCCTCATGCTTGAGCCAGCATTCTCCAACCAGTTGTAGTTGAACCACTGTTCCAACTACAACTGTGTGTTCTGGCCCATTGTACACTTTACTGTCCAGCAACTAAATTAAATATCTTAACAATCAATTGGATTGACAACCTGATTCAGACCTGAACCTTGATGATTTGAATGTGATTTTTTTATTCAGATAGACCAGGGGTAGTCAACCTTTTTATACCTACCACCCACTTTTGTATCTCAAGTTTGTATTTTGTAGTAAAATTTTCTAACTGCCCACCGGTTCCACAGTAATGGTGATTTATAAAGTAGGGACAAAACCCCTACCGCCCACCATAAAAGCTGGAACGCCCACTAGTGGGCGGTAAGGACCAGGTTGACTACCATTGAGATAGACTAAGTCTTTTTCTTCTGTGTTTATTTTAATAAACTTGTTTTATGGTATGTAACCTTATTCTTAGTAAACATTGAATCACATTTAGATTTAGAATTGCCCTGAGGTAACATGGGTGGCCAATAAATTTTACAAACAACTTTTTTTTTTTGATCCGGTGAATATAGAAAGAGAAAGTGTGTGTTTCCTCAGAGAGTCAAACTATACAAGGTGGTGGATATCATGGTATGGTAGAAGCACTGCCAGCTTTGTACACATGTGCAACATCAGTTCATGTACAAAAAGGGTAAGGCTTCAATCATTGTGCCCACCATCTTGTAAATTTTAATATGCCCCTCTAGAGATGTTACTGATGTGATATAGTAGTGCATGCATCCTTTATCAAAGCTTGATAAAATGTTACACTGAACTTCTAGTGTCTGCATTGTTAATTCTTTGCAGAAATTGCAGGAATCACTCTAGACTCTTATCTCAAATTACAGTAGATATGGACTGTGAGATAATTCAGTAAAGAATAATCTTTGATTGTTGGATATTTACAAGTTTTTTGGCTATCCAGATCTGTGGAACTATAATTTTCTAGGGAAATAATTATTTTATTGGGTTGTCCACTCTTGTAATTAATTTCATTACAACCATATCATAATAAGTAAACTTTCAGATTTATTCAGCCACTGCTTGAAGTTTATGAAGGAAATTGTTGACTATTGGCAATAACCTGTAGACCTATCATGGTCCAGATATTAGCAGCCAGATCTAATTACCTGATATAACACACTGTGCTAGAAAAATAAATGTTGAATCTTATTTAACAATTTGATCTGGTTCTGTCTTTCCTGTCTTCATGGTAGTCCAGCAGTGATGATTGGTGTAGAGATAATTGTAGCTGTGGTTTTTCCTGCCCTTGACATTTTCTTATTTTCCTTTAAGGGGTCTATAGTAACCTAACCAACTGGTGTCCTCCAGGTGCACATAAAATGTTTGTGCTGCCTGTGCTTGATGGGAGGTCTGGAAAAAAAAGCACCCACCAATTTGAAAAAGCCTTAAAGCTGAACATAGCTTCTATTATTTTTTGTGCGAATTCATTTGACTTAGGAGGGCACAGAGATAATACACAGTATACCCAGACAACGAAATTCACTTAACACCCAAAGACCAGGTCCAACACACATAACAATCCCCAAACACACTCCCACCCACCACAGATTCCCCACCCCTAAACCACCCAAACATCCACACAAGAGACCAAGTAATGCTGTCCAACAGCTCACTGATGATGGCCCTTTAGTTCATTGTTGAGTGCAATTATAGCTCTGGGATAAAAACTATTCAGAAAACGTGTGGTCCGAGTTTTAATTGTTTAAATCGTCTTTAAATCTTTAAATCTTTTTAATCTTCTGCCAGAAGGCAACAGTCCAAAAAGATTGTAAGCAGGATGGGAAGAGTCTTTGAGAATGTTATGAAACTTCCTCAAACAGCGAGATTTGAAGGTGTCATCCAGGGCTGGTAGCTGGAGCCCGATGATATTCTGGGCAGTTTTAATGATTCTCTGTAGAGCTTTTTTTGTTGTAATCAAATGACCACACAGAGAAAGGTTGAGGATATATGTGGTGTTTATTGCTTTACAGAGTGACATTATATAGTTTGTTACCTTCAGCCACAGCGTACTTGTCAGCATCTTATTGGTTCACAAAGTCTTTCAAGAAACTAAAGCCATAAGATCCTTGGTTGACCATTACTACTGCTTGCTTAAGCACTTATAATGTTTATCTATAGTTAAAGTCTAACATATGTCCTACTTCCTCTCCTCCTGTTCCTCTTATCTACAGATTTAGGGTCTTATTTTCAAATGCCATTTCCTGGCACCTACTACCGTGCATGTAACCTTCCTTATCTAGGTTTGCCATCCAAGATAGGAACATTCCTGCACATATACATACGCCTTCATTTTTTGTCTGCTACAGAACTGCTCCCATACCATGCAAGGATGCCATATGTTAGGACACTCTCAATGGTGCTGCGATAGTAGGACAGAAGTAGATACTGAGATAGATTTATCTTCCTGAGCATCCTCAGAAAGTATACTTCCTGAAAACACTTAGCATAAAAAATGTCCCAGGTGATGTTGAATTATTGCTGATGTGTTTCTCTGGAGACCTGATACTGTCCCTCTTTCACAGATGTGACTCCTCTATCATCTTACTAAAACCCTGTTTCTTCCTAACAATAAACACGAATTGAAAGCAAGGCCATAACAGCCTGTACTGTACTGTACCTGTAATTTTAGATATATTACAAACGTGAGCATGTTTAGAAGGCTTTCATTGTTTCATTTGGTCTTTGTGCTCCACAACAAATTTCCTTTTGAATCACCATTAGTCAAATATGCAGGAAACATAGTAGGAACAAGTGAAATTCATTTAAAAAAAATCGAATCATGCAATTGACCCTGAAATTTTTGAATTAGTGTGTGCTAGGGAGTTGAAGCCATATTTAGATGATAAATTTGTATACTTTGAATATTTTGTCCCTGTCCTTTGCATCAGTGTTTTAAAATATGCTTTGCTGCTTTTAATGGGAGTTACTTTCAAGTAAATATGTTTTAAAATTTCAGGTGTGCAGCACAGATCTCTGCATGTTTTCTTGAAAGTCAGTCCAACTGACTTCCCTGGGACTTACTCCCTATGGTATGTTATGATTGCAGCCTTCAGCTGCTAATTATAATTGTTCCTCCATTTATAGGAATGCCGAGGGTTATATGCTTAGAACCAATTTCATTTTCTCAGTTTATTAAATTACTAGCTGGACGTCCGTGCTTCGCTACGAAACTCTGCTCGGGCTTGATAAATTGACACTTACAGCTTGAAACTTAATGTAGAATGTGTAACTCCGTAGCATCAGAGTGTGTTAATATAATGCAACTGGCAACTGGAGCAGAGGGGGAGGGGGAGTAGAATGTCCCAGTCTGCAGCATCCAGCATTATTCATCTGGCTAGCATCCTGTCAATGTGTGAGAGAGTTGAGGGGTGTTTGGAAACTCAAACAGCAAAGTATTTGCTGTGTGAGCAAGAAGGAGACAGGAAGGAGGCTGGGCGTGGCTTAGCTCAAGCGTTCTGTAGTAAAGCTGCTTCCTGCTGTAAAAGTAAAACTGAAACTCCTCTGCTTGTGTTTTGCATTTGGAACAGATTTCTTTTCAGGTGGAGAGGGGGAGTAGAACTCCTTAGCATAATAATATAGGAAATACTAATGCTCTGATGGTCATCTATATATATATATATATATATATATATATATATATATATATATATAT
>WNWU01000037.1:12261187-12328958 GCA_012654045.1 Ptyas mucosa
ATATATATATATATATATATATATATATATATATATATATATATATAAAAGCGAAAACCATTCAAGCATTACTCACGAAATCTCCAGAACTGTAAAGCCTACAAATTTGAAATTTGGCCCGTATGTTCCTCTTGGCTTCTAGGTGCTTGCTAAGAAAGGACTTTTCAAAATGACCATTAGATCATTAGTATTTCATATACAGTATTATATTCACATGGTCTGATGCTAAGGAGTTAGATGTTCTACACCCCCTCCCCACCTGAAAGGAACTCTGTCCCAGCTGCTAGTTGCTTTATATTAACACGCTCTGATGCTACCCCTTTGCTAAACCGGGCGTGGGCGTGGCCAGTGCGTGACTCATCCGGCCTGTGGGCTGGGACATTCTACTTCCACTGAACTGCCAGTTGCCTTATATTAACACTCTCTGATGCTACGGAGTTACACATTCTACATTAAGTTTCAGGCTTTAAGTGTCAATTTATCATGCCCGATCACATAGTTTCGTAGTGAAGCATGGGCGTCCAGCTACTTTTAATATATAACATAGATCATATTTGTAACATATTCATAACATATAATATCTTAACATCTTTGGGATGGATATTTCATAACTAGAGGCAGCCTCCATGGAGAAATCCTGCTCCTAGACCAGTGATGGCTAACCTTTTTGCCATCGCGTGCCAAAAGTGAGGGGAAGGCGGTGGGGTCACATGCACGCGTGCCCACACCCATAATTCTATACACCCCACCCCCCCCGTGCTCCCCCCGCTTTTGGCATGTGATGGCACGGTGGGTCTGGTAGGCCCGGTTTTTGCTTTCCTCAGGCTCCAGAGCCTTTCTAGGAGCTTGGGGAGGGCAAAAACGGCTTTCCCCATCCCCACAAAGGCCTTCCGGAGGCCAGAAACAGTATGTTTCCTGACTTCTGGTGGGCCCAGAAGGCCCGAAAATCAGCTGGCTGGTGTACGCATGTGTGCTGGAGCTGAGCTCGCGTGCCCACCAATATGGCTCCGCGTGCCATCTGTGGCACCCGTGCCATAGGTTCGCCATCATGGTCCTAGACAGACACCAGCTGTTCCTCAGCATGGAAAATTCTAGTCAGCCTTTCTATTCTTTAGGACTGGGGTGGAAACCCGGAGGAAAAGGTGTTTCCTCAAATAATGTCACCGCAAATGGGTAGAGCTTTACAGCCATCTTGATAAAAACTGCATATTTCCCTGAATGATTTTTACTTTTCTCAAATGTGTTTAAGACTATTGTGTATATGATTTTCAGTGCAGTATGATCCCAAGGCTGGAAGATTGGAGGGAGAGTTGCTGTTATCCATAGGAAGTTCACCTTGGTCACCAGAAAATCTGTTGGAACTAAGGCAGGTAAGGAGTTGCTTTACTAGCTGAGTAAGAAAGACTGGAGTTACTATGGTGTATCACCTATTGGCTGCTCGATAGCTTCCTTGAACAAGTGAAGATGGTTTTAAATACGTATATTGTTGGAGAATTGTAGGCGTATGTATGTGTGCAGGAATGTTCCTATCTTGGATGGCAAACCTCAGACAAGGAAGGTTACATGCACGGTAGTAGGCGCCAGGAAATGGCATTTGAAAATAAGACCCTAAATCTGTAGATAAGAGGAACAGGAGAAAAGGAAGTAGGGCATATGTTAGACTTTAACTATAGATAAACATTATAAGTGCTTAAGCAAGCATTAGTAATGGTCAACCAAGGATCTTATGGCTTTAGTTTCTTGAAAGACTTTGTGAACCAATAAGATGCTGACAAGTACGCTTTGGTTGAAGGTAACAAACTATAATGTCACTCTGTAAAGCAATAAACACCACATATATCCTCAACCTTTCTGTGTGTGGTCATTTGATTACAACAGAGAATTCCAGAACTGGTGGCTAATTCCATCTGCCTGCCATGGATAATGCACTGATTGCTAAACAGTTGGCTAAAGTCTAATGTGATGGACAGCCCGCATACCCAATGATTTGGTGCAAGGATTTTGTTCCTATCAAAATGATGACGCAGATTATTAATAAGGTAAACCTGGGGGCATTACAGCTAGTCCTGAAGGCACTTTCTCTCCTGGAGAGGGGACAGTGCTTGTCTCACTGAGAATAGGGCCTCTACCTGGGATTTTTCATGAGATCTCAACAAGATGGGGACCTGATTTGGTCTACCTGTTCACTGCAGTGGGCAACAGAAAAGTGAGATATATTTTCTCCAGATCTAAAGACAACGGAGCAAAGGGGATTGATATCCTATGTTACTGTTCTGAGAGGTTCTGCTCTGTGTTTTTGATGAACACCAACATTATTCAAAGTATTTTGCAAGGTGAAAATATTCAAGACACGAAATTTAATGGTGGCTTAAAAGACGAAATCTGCTTGTTTTAAGATGGGTTTGGAGTGGGGACTAACAGAAAGAATAATATTTGGACAAGCAATTGCTTTGGGCTCTGTTCTCCTAAGCAGGTAAGGGGTTTTTCTGACTGATCACTCTTCACTTGGGCCATCTCAGAAACACAAATCTTTCATTCTGGGACAGCTGTTACTCCTTTCTTCTTTTTGATAATCCTAACCTCTGCTGAAAGGATTGGAAAATTCTCACAATTTCTTTCTGTCAGAGGAATCTATGCATATGCCAAAAGGCAAGTGATATTAAGAGTAGATCCTTGTTTTTGACCAAGGTCTATTCTAAATTCTGTATCAGACAAGAGGGTATTGCAAGAATTTTCCCAATTTCTGCCCAGATCCTTCCCATACTAGAGAATGTACTTGGCAAAGGTTAGAGGCGGGCAGGCTGCTAAGAACATTAGGAATGGTGCAGAAGGTGAGGGTTTGATAGCCCATTTGTCTGCTATAAAACAGGAAAACAGAGAGAAGGCTTATAAGAGCTGTTAATTAGCAAATGCATTGCTTTGGTATGCTCAATTAGCAATACTCCACCCCCCCCCCCCCCAACAGCTCGTTTTAATTAACAGCAGGGTTTTACTAGTAGAATGATGATTTGGGCAGAATTACCATGTAAATAATTTTTTTAGTTACAAACAGTGACACTCTTTTGAAGGGGGAAAAATTTAAACTGCCTTACTCTGTTTGCTATTATGCATGGTTCTTCCATTTTTTCTGTTTTCTTGACTAAAACAACCTTTGTTATTTTGGTGAATTATTCGGTACTGTAATGAGTAAGCTGAATTGATCATAACTGAAAGGGATGGTTTCTGTCACAGGGCAGAAAAATTCATAAACCCTGCCTTCTAATTGGAGAAGATGGCTCTAACTTTTTCCTGTTGGATCTGTCTTTTACTGAGCCCCCAAATGGATGCTCTCTTTTAGGAAAGAAAGGAGAGTGCATCTCTATTGATCTTATCCATCAGCAATTTTTGATATAATCGACTGGTATTCTTCTGGATAAACTCTGTGGACTTTAGTCTGATAGCAGTGTCCATGCAGTTGTGCTATCATTTCTAGAGATCCAAGGTTCTTTGCGTGCTTGGTCTAGAAGCTGAAGTTGCTACAGAATGTGGCAGCCAAATTGTCTCTGCTGGGGAAAATTCCCGACACCCTTTTAGTGAATGGGAGACCATAATCATAGCTGTGAGTTAAATTGTATTGAAATACTATGCAGAAGGATAATTTAAGATACGTAGACAGAGATTTTTATGGCTTTTATGATAGGTTTTCATCTTCAGGCAATTGAAGCAACCCTTCCCTGTTGGATCGTTTATAGCAATAGCACTTAGACTTATATACAGGTTCATAGTGCTTTATAACCCTTTCTAAGCAGAGTCAGCATATTGCCCCCAACAATATGGGGCGACCTCGAAAGGATGGAAGGCTGAGTTAACCTTGAGCCGGTGAGAATTGAACTGCTGGCAGTCGGCAGAATTAGCCTAGAAATTGCTAATTCAGCAGTTTCCCAGACTCTCACTTCCTTTTCCTTGTGGCAGTTTCCTAATGTTCCTTGCTAGATTCTTACATTTTTAGCAACTTAAGCAATTACATAATATGCAGCTCCTCAGAGAGCAGACTTAAGTTACCAAACAGGACAAGGATCATTTATCCAATATTTTCTCTTTCATTCACCTTGTTTCCTTTTTTCAAATACTTGTGTTTCATGTTCTAGAGTGTGGGAATAGAAGAAAACAAGCCTCTTTAGAGAAACATACTGTTGTGTAATATAGTGAAGAACAATGCTCTATCTATGATGTCCTGGGGCTAGTTAGCAAATTAGAAATTATTAAGGGACTTCATAGACTCTGTGAAATAGGATTACCTGGGACAGACTTCTTAGAGAAAAATACCATGTTTTTCGGAGTATAAGACGCACCGGAGTATAAGTCACACCTTAATTTTGGGGGAAGAAAACAAGAATTCTGCCTCTGCCTACCAGCATCAGGATCAACAGCGTCTTCACTTCTATTTGGATTTTGGAACTGCAGGAGACTGCAGAAAATGAGGAGGAGGGCGTGCAGCTCTGCGAATTGCTTCGGGGAATCAGGGAGGAAAAAGCATTGCCTCCATGCATTGTGTTTTCCAGTGTTTTTCTCCCCAATTCCCAAAGCAATTCGTAGAGCTGTGTGCCCTCCTCCTCCTTTCCCGCAGTCTCACTTTCTTTTTCCTCCTGGCCAGATCCGTTTCCCGGGCCAGGAGGAGAAGCTGACTGCCCTCAGCCTGGGTTGTCTGGAGAAGGGGCAGGCCAGGCAACGAATCTCCTTGCCTTACATATCTCGCACAGAAGCGCCCGCTTTGCAAGAGCATCGCCTCCATGCATCACGTTTTCCAGTGTTTTCCTCCCCGATTCCCTGATGCAATTCACAGAGCCACGCACCCTCATGAAAACGTGGCAGCGGTTGACTTCTGGTTTGGCATTGCGGCGAGACAGTCAGGGAATTAGCAGGCTCCAATGAACTCCATGCAAACCCCGGCTGACGAACCGCTGACGATGGGTCTGTGACCAGAACCGTCCTGCAGGGACGGGGAAGAAAGAGAGGCACCTCAGATGACCAAGAGGAACAGGCAAGTTCCTCAAAGTTCGGGAACTCTTACTCAGTGGCGGGGGATGGCAGCCATGGCGGCTGCCAAAAGCTGGGACAACGGGACTAAGTATAGAGCTGGAGAGAGAAGAGGAACGGAACGGAGTTTTTTGAAGCCGGGTGAGTGACAGGCAACCCAGGCGTGAAATAACAAGGGAAACATCTTTTAATTATAAGACCCCTAATGAAAACAGCGGCTAAGGAGCGTGAGGGCAAAGAAGATTTTGAAACGTAACTTTAAAGAGAAGAATACCCAATAGAAAATAGATTTTTAAGCAAACTATTTGGAAACCTTAAACAATTTGAGAATGGTCAAAGGATTGGAAAGAAATAAAGAGATCCTTTTTTTTTCTTCTCTCTTTTTAAATTTCAAAAAAAAATAGAATGGATAATAAACTTTAAAAAAGAAGTGATGTACAAATAAAAGGGGGAAAAAACGGGGGGGAAAAAAGAAGTGAGATTGAATTGAACAAATTGATGACTGGATCAAAGTTCTGTTCCGGAAAGATGTAATTTGTATGTTTGGAAAAAATAAAAAAAAAACTTTAAAAAAAAACGTGGCTGTGGTTTTCGGCCAGTTCCAAGAGTCACCTTAACCATTTCCGCCTCCCATCTCCCAGTGTGCGGAGACAGAAAATGCGATGCTCATTTTTGGCAATGTGAGGATCCCCGTCGCCTGAAATCGCCAGAAAATGCGACACACAGAGGCCAACAACCTCCGAAGGGTGGAAGCCAGTGGGTGGGTGGGGCTACATTTGGACTATAAGACGCACTCAGTTTTTCACCCTCTTTTGGGGGGTAAAAAGGTGAGTCTTATATTCTGAAGAATATGGTAGGGAGGCTGCTAATGCTGCATTATTCCTTAGCCATGAAACTATCACATCAGAATGGGCCTTTATAAAATGTCCCAAACCACAAGAATGTCGCAGTATCTTGCAAAACAATACTTATTCGTGAACAGCTTCAAAATGTATTGACATTTCAGAATTAACAGAAAATATCATATAACAAAAAGGTTAAAAGATGTGGCCAAGTAGTCTTAAAGGCGCATGAGAGAAATAAGAATTATTTCTGTAAAAGCAAAGAGCAATAGTTACGCCATGTTTATCCTCTGTGTAAACTCAGAACCCATTTGGGAATATTAAGCAAGAATTTGAGTTAGCAATAACAAAGTTATGACAAGGACATTATTTGTTAAGAGCAAAATCTGGGCCAAAAAGCTAATTGCCAGGAAGCCAGCTCTCATGACACCAGATGTCCTGTTAAACTTAATAGTTTATTGTTAAAGTATGGCAACTGTTGTTAAGGATGTAGCAATGATTGTGTAAGGGGATATAGCCATATAACCATATAAGGGAATAATAAGATTGTGAACCCAAAAAGGGGCAGTTATGGCGGCATGGTCTTGGAAAGTGTATTTAAAGGCTTGTATTCTTTTGTCTCATTGCCCTTCTGTCAGCTACCTAGACTAGCACAGAGGGCCGGTTTTTGCAAAAGCTTCAATAAAGGCTCTTGTATTGTTCATCGTGTCTCCTGTTGATTCAGCTTGAGAAATTCAAATATCACAGAGCAGAAGGCAATCAAATTTAAGATTTTCATCTTGCTTAGGAAATATGAGATGATGATCACTTTTCACTAAGAAATTCTGCTGCAAGCCACACTGACATACAAGGGGATTGTCAGTCTAATATGGACGCAAGGATGTGTCAAAGTGCATCAAGCATTTTTAGCAGACACTGGAGAAAGTAACCAAGAAATACTGTTTTGTCTTCAAATAGATTGAGTGATAGATTATGAGACTGAAGACACCTGTAATATTAACTGCTTGAGAGATCACTCAAATTCAGTGTCTTAACTTCTAAGGGTCATCAATAATGTCCATGCCATTTCCATTATTTACAAGAATGTGTAAAGTCGTACATCAAAAGCAAAGTGTTGTGGTCCACCAGCAGCCTGCGGAGCTGGCAGCGGAGTCGGACAGTGAAGAGGCTGGGGAGGAACATGGGCCAGTCCTGGAGTCTGGGGAAGGCCTAGACGAGGGCTCTGCGTCAGAGGCGGAGATGGGGCCAGGGCCATCTGGGAGTGAAGCGTGGACTCTGGAGCCCCCAAAGTTGGACAGCAGAGAGGCAGAGGAACAGGAGGAGCCTGTTCCTAGTGCATGTATGTGCAGAGCTGCCAGAAGGCACAAACAGTTAAAACAAAAGGGACGATTCGGGAGTAAGGCCTGGAGATAATTGGCCCCTCCCATAAGGCTTAAAAGAGGAGCAAAGGCATGTGGGCACTTTGCAGAAAAGCAATGTTGTTAATTCTGTTCCCAATCGGCATCTCTGTTTGATTCTGGAATCCGTGTGGCTTTGCCAAGTAGGTCTTTGGCAGAGTGTCAAGGGAGATAAAGGTTGGTGATCATTCCGAAGGACTTTTTGCAACTAATTGGGACTCAGCTGTGAATGAACGTAATTCACAGCTGCTGTAATAAAAAAGGTTTTTGGGACTACTCATGTGTTTTAATGACTCAGGAAGCCTAGGTCACAGCACAAAGATTCTGCTCTTTGGACTACGGAATACAGTTTGTGTCCATTTCAACTTATTTCACAGCAAATTGAAATTCTTGGGTGTTGCAATTCGTCGGGTTCTCTCCTCGACCCGTAGGGTTCCCGCAGGAATGAATTGCTTGGATGTTAGAGACCCTCGCAAGGGTGCGTACCTAGGTACGGACTAGCCCCCTAAGGAAGACACAGGACACCATGGTTTCCTCGAGGCGAGAGAGCACAGTGGAGACTACGCACCTCTCTTTTATTAGGCAAAATTGTGGTTTCCAAGAAGCAGTCTACATGTGATACAGGTTTAGCCATACATATTATGACTCAGCTGGCGGCTATGCATATATGGTTAAATGCTGCAAAACAGCTAGGGGTGCATATCTGTGCAATCATCTATTCCTATGCAAGTCTATTTTTTACCCTGACAGTCTGCGGTTTGCCCTTTTAGCTTACCGCAGGCAGCGAAGCATATTTCAGTTTCCTGTAACAATGAAGCATATCTTTGTCACCATCTCATATGTGTAGGTGTTAGCATATCTCACTTTTAGCACGGTTTTTCTTGTACAAGGTCCAACTCATAAGAGTCTGCTTGTACGTGCAGAAGCCTAAGATCATAATGGTTGCAGCATCTCCTCTGTTTTTATTTTTTTAATGGCCCTCATGTTCGAGCTCAAAACAAGGCTCTTTTCCATCCTCTGGGATCTCGTCGTGTAAGGATGAGGCAGAGCCCTCCGGCCCCATCTGATCCAAACACACAAGGAGTCCTTTCGAGGTCGGGTCATCCTCATCCGAATAGTCATCCGAGGAGAAGTGTAACAAAGGCTGTTTACAAGGATCAGTGGGAGCAATTAGTTTAGTGAGGAGGCTGACTGTTTTCTGCGTAGTGGTGACGTCTTCATCTAAAGCTTGTAAGCGAGATTTCAGGAGCTTCACTATACGTCCTGCTAAGCATGGGCCTAGGGTGCAGACAATAAGTAATAATATGAGGGGGCCCAAAAGCGCGGACAGCAGGGTAGTAAGCCATGGGGAAAAATTGAACATGCCCTGAAACCATGACACTTGGGGAAAATGCAGAGGGTACCAATACTTTTAGCTGCATTTGTATTATCAGTCTGCTAATAAGTGCAGTACACTTAGGTCTGAGCAGAATTAACACAATTTCTGCAGTAAGAAAAAAAGCAACACTAAAACCTTTTGTTTTGTACCACCTGCAGTAAAAGGTGTTCAGTAAAGTTTAGTCCAGTATAAGCAAACTTAGAATTGCAACCTCAAGCTGTTTTACATGATGAATAGAGAGGTATTTTGTTAATGACAAGTACCATTGTCAGAGGTGGGCTTCACATGATTTAACAACCGATTCGCCTAGCGAGCCAAACATGTGAGAGCGCTCTAATTAGTCCTCATTTTATGACCACAATAGGGATCAATGATTGGTTGTTAAACAAAATGGTCGCCAAGTAAAAAATCATGCGACTGTAACTGTTTACAATTGTACTCAAGCTTTATTTAAGCTTTCTTCACTTTACAGCATCAGAAAGACACGATCCCAAATAATATGGTGAACCCAAATAATGGGGAAATTTCTCGATTTGGACACATGAGAAAGCTGGGTAAAAGGGCAAAAGTTATATAGATAGTCCTTGATTTATAACCATTTTTGTTAGTGATTGTTCAACTGTGCTGAACAAAGGGACTTACACCCTGTCTCAGCCACTCCAGCCATTGGTAGTATCCACCATAATGGTCATTTGTTCAAGATGTGGGTGCTTGGCAACTCACCTGCACTTTTGACTGCAGGTGTATTTCAATTTCTCCACTCACCTGTCTCCTCCCAACTCTGCCCTTTTGGCCCCAGCTTGCTCTGGATCCCACCATCCCAGCTGATTTTCTTCATCATCTTGCTCCCACTGCTGATGTGATGTGCCTGGCCTGGCTGCTGGGCCAGACTGGGTTTCACATACCAATAAATCGGAAAGCAGTCCCTCAAATTGACTTTCGCTCTTAATGACCACATGCAGAAAAATGGTTTGCTGTTGTCCATTTCTGAAATTCTGGTTTGACTTTCAAGCCTAGCTTACATCCATCCATGGAATTCCTTGTGGTCTTTTAACCTAGACTGCTTAGGTTTCAAGCTCAGATAAGGTATTCGTTCTTAATCGAGATTAATATAATAAATTGGATTTTTTTTTCTATGTAGCCCTTACCAAATAGGAAGCATTCATCAAGTTTTAGGAACCATAATTTTTGTATTTTCTTTTTTTCAGAAAACATTGTCATGTGACATTAACAACACTGAAGAGTCAACAACATTCAGTAAAACCCATTCTTAGAAAATGTAAGTATTACATTAATATCCAAATATAATGACCATTAGTCTCTGGCTCCTATGAGCTATATGAGTGGCGCGGTGGCCTAGAAGTGAAGACACTTGCCTCCCACTTAGAAGTTTGAGAGTTCAATCCTAGGCAGCGGCCGATGTTTCTCTGTCAGAGTGCAAAGAGAAAATATCTGCTAGGAACTCTGCATAGGCGTCAGGAAGAACATCCCGCCAGTAAATGCTCAGCTCCACTCACTCACCCCGACTCCACCTCGAATAAAGGTTCATAAAAAGAAAAAAAAAGTCTCTGTGACTTATAGCACCGTTCCTCAGCCTTTTTGGGTTGGCGGCCTGGTGTATGTGGAGGGGGAGAGGATGGTTTTGCGTGAGGCATGCATGCACAGCTTCATTCGTGTGAGCGGCGGGCTCACACAAGTGGGGTGGGGCGAGTGGGGCTGCAAGTGCCAGTGCCTGCTGCTCGTGCAAATAATGCTGCACATGCTCTCACCTGCCCCTCACATGTCCCGGTTCCGAATAGGCCATGGCCTGGTAGTGGGCCGCGGCCAGGGATTGGGAACTACTGGTTTATAGTACCTATATACATTAATTTCTTCAACGGCTCTTGATAAATTTTATTTTTATTTTATTTATTTTAATTTTTTTTTAAATTTATATGCCGCCCTTCTCCGGAGACTCAGGGCGGCTTACAATGCGTTAAGCAATAGCCTTCATACTTTTGTATATTTATACAAAGTCAGCTTATTGCCCCCACAAACTGGGTCCTCATTTAACCTACCTTAGAAAGGATGGAAGGCTGAGTCAACCTTGAGCCTGGTGAGATTCCAACTTACAGTAATTGCAGACAGCTGGTTTAAATCACTATGCTTTTAGTCTGCTGAGCTAAACCAGGCTGCTGGTTTAGCTCAGCAGACTAAAATGCTGAGCATTTATAAATGCTTATAAATGCTGATAAATGGCATTTTATAACTTCTTTTACTTTATTGAAGAAGTATGGAAGGAAATATGAAAAACCAGTAAAGCTCATAAAATGCTAATTTATTAGTCAGGAGTAGTAGGTCTGACTCGGCTCAAACAGAGAGCGCTCTCTGAGTCACAAGTTTATTCAGATATGGACAAAGATGGGTTCTTCCATTAGTCTGAGAAAGACCCCAAATGATTATTTTAACATGCTATTATATTGTGTTGAATTTATGTTAACATGCTTTTATACTGTACTTGGTTACATAAGCAGGAAACACAGCTGTCTGAATGAAAGTATAAAGAAGTTACTAAAATATCTGTGCCCACATTCTAGAGCGAGAAGTATTTTGATATTTTAGATAAGTGTTTATTTTAAGAACCTTTGTGGTTATCCTAGCATTCTTCCCCATATTTTGGATATATATCCTTTATTTCAGCCATTTCAGTATAGGAAACTTGATCATCGCCATCCTGATCAACACATTAGGAACTCATGATGCTCTGTAACCATAGGTTATAGAATTTTACAGTTTGTTTTTAATTTCCATGCCTGCTACCTTTTGTAATCTTATCTTTCACACCGCAGCACTGTATTGTTTCTTGATTTCGGAGATAAGAATAGCAAATAATAGCTGTCACAGCACCCCCACAGTTTCATGTTTGGCACACTGTAATTAGATGGTTATTATATCATAGCACTTGAATTATTTGAGCAAGCTAGTTAACATGGCCTCACTCTCTCATGAATGTATACATGAGAAAGCTTTCACGTCTTGTGACGTCTGACCTGGGATAAGCTTGAGATAATCACTAAAGAAAAAAATAATGCAGATGGTTCTTTATCTCCATAAGATAGCATATGAAAAATAATTCACAAGGAAAGAGTTGCCTGCTCACATAGGTTTAAATACTGTTAAAAACTCAACTAGTACTTCTGAAGAAGAGGTGCTTTTTTTTGAAAAATTTACTTCCGAATACTAATTCCTGGATTTAAGTGGGAGGAGGAAACATGTATGTTAGGGATGCTTCAGATATTATGTTTAATAAAATGCTATAAAAATGCAAACAAAATACTTGCTTGTTTTGCCTAAGACTTAGCTAGAACAGTTTTGAGGCTCAGTTCCAAAGCTTTGCGTGCCTTCAACATGCATCAGCAGTTTACCAATTACTTGAGTTTCATATGCTGGTGTGTTTTTTTTTTAGAGATGTAGATGGTCTGGACACTTTGGGGAGTCAGTAAATAAAAGGAGTGAAGGAAAGGAATAATATATTGAAAAGGATAGCTCTAAAGTGTGGGGGTAAACCAAATTGAGTTTGGGATATGGAACTGAAAGCCAAGCAGATGGGGCTTTCTTTTACTTTTATCGTAACCTTGTAATGTAGACAAGACCTCAGAAGCTTTTTGTCTATAAAGAGCTTCTATATGTCTATAACTTTCTAACCAGAAGATAAAAGGGGTTTTCTTTTGTGCGCTTGCAAGCTTAATACAAAGGGGTCTTTCAAGTGTACCTTCTAGAAGTTTCAACTGGGTGAAATTGTGTTGTTTCAAAGAAGAAAGATGCGTAGGCGGGAAGATGGTTCACGGGAAGGCTCCTCGGTGGGAAGGCACCTTGTTGAAGGCACACCGACCACATCCAAAAGGCTCCCTTTTATTGTCATTTTACAACTACCATGGCAAAACATTAATCAACGTTTACTTGTACTGATTGGCTAAAGAAGGCTCGTGAATTCCATATGGACCCCTCGTGTTTCCCTCATGTTCTTCCTGTGACAAACAATGTCTACGTGCCGGGTCCCCATGCCTTGCATATTAGAGATAGGGTCTCTGCCAGACATCCTGTTTTTACATTCCTGATGAGATTAGGACCTTGTGCTGATATTGTTTACTCAGCGTGGTTTGCCAGCCACTGAGATAACACCCATCCCCACATGATTGTATTTTTTCACAAGAGTCTGTGATTCGGATGATGCCTTTTCTCATGCTAACATTTTCTTTTTTCTTTTTACTTTCAATACAATGCTCAGTTAAGTGGTCAAGCGTGAGAAACACATTCACCAGACAGAAATTTAACAGAGTCATTAAGTGAAGCAGCAAGCAGTCTATTGTAAAATACTTTCTTGCCAGAGCGGGTAGCTACCCAAGAATATTTTCCAGCAACTTTTTATTCCCTCGGCCCGAAGTGCCAGTCCCTCCCTTGCAATCCCATTTGACAAGGACCACAAGTTCACAATTTTCACGAAATGCCTAGTCCCTCTCTTTGTGAATTTCCCTATGTTTATCTTTCTCCCCACTCTTTGCCCAGTTCCCCCTGTGAGAAATGAAGCTCACACTCAAATTGTTGGAAATAACAAAATGTTTTATTAGAACTTTTCCAAAAGCTGGTGGATCTCCAAGCGTACAAGCAAGAGAGAGACACACCGGTTACAGATCTCAGCATATTTTATATATTCATATCACGGCCACTTTTCCATCCTTCCTAGGTCTAGTTGATAGGCCCAGGTCAGTCACATGCTAACAGTCCGCCTATAATCTAATATCACACCTAAATGTTTAAAATTATTTAAGCTCTTGTTATCACCAAAACTTGCTAAACACTCAGCGTCTTCATTTCTCACCTCTTTGGTATTCCCTTATCAGTTCTCTTGTTTATCTGTATAGTGCAGTGCCCAGTACATATCTCAAGCCAGAAGCCCTTTATGTCACTGCTTAGCAGAGTTCATTCATCGGGTAAACATGGCGGTGCTTTGGATATGTAGTAGTGTGGCTTTAAAATAATAAGCTATCTGCTAGTCCAGTGAGGGCGAACCTTTTAGACACCGAGTGCCCAAACAGTGTGCACGTGCATGCCCAAACTGAAAAGTGTGTGTGAATGTGTGCATACGCAGCAGAGACCCAAAGGTGGGGCATCCCAACACCAGCAGCATGGCAAGAGATAAGATCTTTTTCTTTTGTGAGCTTCTGTTTCGTCGTTTGCAGGGGAACAGAAGCTGACGAAAGAAACACCACAGAGGTTCACCATAGGTTTGCGAATCTCCATGATGGTGAAACAAAGGTTCACCATCATGGTGCTAATCTATATTATGGAAAATTACAATTTATTATAGTGTATCTCACACACCCTTTTCCCTAAACTACCGTGTTTTCCCCAAAAGTAAGACCTCCCCTGATTTTTTGGAGGTGGGCCCTTCCCCTCCCCGGTCACCTCAGCCCCTTAACCGCAGCCTGAGGATCAGCTGATCCAGCGAGGGCTGGGAGTTCTATCTCTCCGGGTGCCTGGATATGTTTCCAGCGATGAGGCAGAAAGCCATGTGGCCCATTGGAATCGGCTCCCCTACCTGGCTGCTGCTGCTTGAGAAAAGGAGGAAAAGGCAGACAATTCTGAAAGATTGCGGGATGCATGTGCTTACGGTAGAAGGTTTGGGGTAGACAGCTGCGCAGCTTGCTCAAGTTACAAACAACCTGGGGATTTGGGCAGCCTTTATAAGGCCAGTATGCCTGCAAGATCCCTGGTTTCTGAGGCTGGCAAGGCTCAGCCTTTGGGATCTGGTGCACTCTGCTCTTCCCGGGTGGTGGCTGCATGTGTGTGCTGCCTCCAATCACTGAGTCTGATCTCAACTAGCGGCTAGCTCAACTAGCTGCCGCCCCCGCCCCCCAAGGATTGCAACGCTGGAGGCTCGGCAGGAAAATGCTGTTTAGAGAAGACATGCAGGCTCAGATCAGCAGAGCTGCCGCCCTTTTCGGAGCCTGAACATCCTTCGCAAAACAGCTGAGCCGAGCCTGTGTGTCTTCGCTAAACAGCTGGTTTTATTTTGCGGAGCTATTTAGCGAAGACATGCAGGCTCAGCTCAGCTGTTTTGTGGAGGACATTCAGGCTCTGAAAGCGGCGCAGATCAGCTGTTTAGTGAGGACATAGAGGCGCTAAGCGGGAGGAGCACCCACTCTTCCCGGTACAGTGAAAAAAATGGGGGAAAATATAATACCTCCCCGAAACTAAGACCTGGTACCTTTTTTTGGCAGTCCAAAAAATATAAGACCTGGTCTTATTTTTGTGGAAACATGGTACCTTTGCTTTTCCTAAGCTGGTTTCTTCATATGCTTGCAATTTTGCTTACCCCACAGTTCCTGTTTTCATAGGATTTAGCTGCATAAGCATAAGGAACTGAAACAAGCGGTTAACTTATATACTATGTGGTTAAAACTTCCATCTAGTTTCTTTTTACAAGCCAATTTGCTTTTTAGAATCGTAGACATTTCCTGTTTTCCAGTCTTGACCCTGTTCCAATGCCC
The DNA here is from genome assembly GCA_012654045.1 of Ptyas mucosa. Taxonomy (NCBI): domain Eukaryota; kingdom Metazoa; phylum Chordata; class Lepidosauria; order Squamata; family Colubridae; genus Ptyas; species Ptyas mucosa. The sequence goes on from WNWU01000037.1 coordinate 12,276,351, forward strand.
TATTGAACTTCTAAGTACACACCTCTCAAGAGGCACTTGCTTTTTGCAAAAACAACACTATCTCTATCAGTGTCTTATATCAAGCTTAATGTTATGCGGTGTTTAACTATCCATGTCTTTGATGTTGTTGATCAGGATTGCGATAATCAAGATTCCTATACTGAAATAAAGGACATATGTTCCAAGTATCGGGAAGGATGATAGAGAAAGGCTCTGACTAGTGGTGGGATTCAAATAATTTAACAACCGGTTCTCTGCCCTAATGATTTCTTCCAACAACCAGTTCACCAAACTGCTCAGAAAGTTAACAACCGGTTCTCCCGAACTGGTGCGAACTGGCTGAATTCCACCACTGGCTCTGACTTATCACTATAGGATGTGGGCACACATATTTTAGTAACTTCTTTTACTTCCCTACAGACAGCTGCGTTTCCTGCTTACGTAATGAAGTACAATATAAAAGCATGTTAAAGAAATCATTTAGGGTCTTTCCCAGCTTTATGGAGGACCTATCTTTGTCCAGATCTGACTCAGGATGTGACTCAGAGAGAATTTGGACTTTGCCTCTTTGTTGGCACTGAGCCAGGTTTACTACTTCTGACTAACAGTATAACTGGGCAGGATGATTTCTTCCATCCAATCAATTGTCCTGTTGTACTTTTTTATGCTGTACTGAATATAAAGGGAAATTTGAATCTTTGTCACAAGAGGTTCCCTCTTTTCATAGACACAAACCTTTTTGCTAGAGCAATAAAAGATTACAAATGATCTTCCGCTTAGCTGACTAATTGGAAAGAGTGCGCCGAGGCAGAATCTAGAACCAATGTTGGCCCTCAGAACAGAGAGATGGATAATTAGAAAGTGAACAGGCAAAGGGGGGGGGGGGGGTAAGAACTTCATTTAATTTGTGAATGAAGCAGGAATCTAAATCAAATTGAACTTGTAATAGTCCTAAATAAAGCGATGATTGAATGAACCTGTGTAGATATATAGGAGGTTGATTGAAAATGATTAGCATTCTAATGTGAAAATAGTTTAAGCCATCAAAAATTCAATATAAGAAATATCAATTATGGTTTAAAATATCAATAATCGTAATACTGGTAGACCTTGAATTACAACCATAATTGAGCCTGTAAGTTATGATGGTTGTTAAGCAGAAGTGCCCATATGATTGCCTCACTTAATGACCCCCCACTCGTTCTCTCCCCGAGTCAGTCATTAAGCAGAACACAGTGTGCCTCGGGTGAGGGAGGCCTTTAGAGGCCTAGAAAGGCCAGGGCCTGCCTGCCTACCCCAGGCCTCCCAAGGTTTTAGCCTCATGCTGTTCGACAAACACGTGCTATTCTCATGATCTTTTGGAAGCTTCTGTTTAAGGACTGAATCTCCTTAAAATGGAGTCTGCTTAAAAATAAAGCCTCGCACTGGCTGTCGGAACCAGCAGAAAAACTAGATAAATTAGATGCTGGATGCAGGTGGTCCCTGGAGCTGTCTGAGTGGCTTGGTTGGGAGCAGGCTGAGGCCTGGAAGCTGTAACAGCCTCACATATGTCAGTAGCCTCTGCATCCAGCTTGAGGCTCTCTTGAGTGGTTAAGCTTTTTTTAAAAAAATGTATTTATTTGTATCTGCCTTCATTATTTTTATAAATAATTGAAGATTGGGAAAATATCCAGCATGCCTTCCTTCTCTTTTACAAATGTGTGTCCCAGAATAATGTTGCAGGATCCAATCTGGGTCAGTCACCAGGACCAGATTTGTCTCACCACATTCTGGTGAGAGAGAAGTTCCCTGAGGATGGGTTCCAGTACAAGTCCGAAAGCTCGGAAGACTAAACTTCCGAGCCCGGTGACTGACCCAGATTGGAACTTGCTCTTTTCCCCACAATAAAGATCCAGGAGGTGAGAGAGAGCTGAGAGAGAGTGACTGGCCCATAGTCACCCAGCTGACTTTTAAGGCTAAGGTGTATAGTCTCCCACTTACTGACCTAGGGTCTTAACCACTAGACCAGGGGTCAGCAACCCGCAGCTCTGGAGCCCCATGTGGCTCTTTCATCCCTCTGCTGCGGCTCCCTGTTGCTGGTCGGCTCCACAATTGATAGGGCTTTCAGTTAGGACAGGTAAAGGAAAAAGGATGCCATGCTAGGAGGAGACTCTGGTGGGGGAACCGGACTTCCGGTCAGCAGAGGAAAAAGGACGCCGCGCTAGGAGGAGACTACGATGGGGAAACCTAACTTCCAGTCGGCTCCAGAATTGAATGGGGGCTTCCGGTTAGAACCTTTGTGGCTCTTTGAGTGTTTAAAGTTGCCGATCCCTGCACTAGACCAAACTGGCTCTCAACAGGGAAATGCGCACTGGTAGTCTCTGGAGCCGGCTTGAGGCACTCTACAGTGACTTGAGTTTCATGTATTGGGAGCAGGCTGAAGGCCTGTGGAGACCCGGCAGGGTGGGATAGGAGAGGAGATAGGCAGGGGAGGCCTTTGCAGCGTCCCTGCAGTCAATTGTTCAGTTGTACGGGTGATTGACTGCAGCGACTCTGCAGTAGCTGTAAATTTGAAAATAGGTTGTAAGTAGCTTTTGAGATGTCCATTGTAATTTTGAATGGTTGCTAAGTAACTGGTAGTAAGTAAAGGATTACTGAAAATATTTAGCTTCTTCATCCAGAATCACGTATAACAATAAAAATACTTTGTGGGTGGTATCAAAGTGTTTGTTATGATAGATAGCTCACTTCCCCAATAAAAAACTAATCCAAGTTTTGGGACAAGACTCAGTTCTTGGCTAGCAAAATTGAACCCAAAGCATATAATAGGACAAGGCATAGACAGAAAGGAAGAATGATGAATTGCAGATATCATAGCTACACATAAATTGCTAGTTTTTGGATGAGACCAATAATCTTATGAATAGGTTAACACATGTTGCAAAACTTTGTTATGATTTGCTGTTAAACTCTCTAAATTATAGTTTTCTTGAGTGCTATACAGCATTGCAAAAGCTGTTGCTATTTGGATAGAGGAAATATCTTGTGATATCAGATAATGCTCTGACTTGTGGTAAATACTATATTGAAGCGGGATAACCGTCTTTTGGGAAATCAGGAGACACGACCACGGAAGTTGGAGAACACAGGTTTATTTGCTAGCAAAGGTTCAGAGTAATAGTTTGGCAAAGTCTGAACCCCGGGCTACGCCCGGAGTCTATCTTTTAATAGGTTTTGCAATTCTAGCTTTACTGATACGTTACATTACATTTCCTTACACGTATCGAGGTACAGTACATCAAAACAGGATATAAAAAGAAGTTATCTATGCTGCATATTCCATATAAGGCTATATCTTACACCATCTGTTAGTTTCAGAACCCCTCACTTGCCAAATATTATGTTACAGAATAATATGATACATAGGTCATTAAGCATACAAGTACACTTAGCAAGATCTTGGTACTTTCCTAACCTTGAGATAGAAGCAAGTGAAGGTCAATCTACCAATACTTTGATATCATTTTACTGGCATTCATGCCCACCTGCGTCAATATAAAGCCACTAATTCAGCATTGGTTGGTTGGTTCACAAGCTTTGGAGAGATCTTGTGGATATCACCATTGTATTCTTACCTACTTGTTTGTACATACTAAAAATGAATATGCTGTTTGGGTGGCTATATGAATGTTTTAAATAAATAAATAGGATAACAAATCTTGTTATACAACAATTAGGATATCAATAGATTTTTTAAAAAGAGAAGACAAGAAAAAGCCTCTAGCTTTCTCTTTTTGTGCATCTGTTAACTTACAATATTTGTAAACAGTTAGGCTCACTAAGAAATCAAACTTTAAGTGACTATATTTACCATTCTATGTGATGTATGTATGGGTAATGTGAATGATGCAGGGTCAGCTATTTGAACACTGAAGGGCCCTCTCTATTCACATTATTGTAAGAAAGAAATGTGCTTGTTTGGAAGAACAGTGCTTGTTTGGAGATTATACTAAGTCAGCTAAATCACATCCTGGGTAATATATATCTATCTATCTTCTGAGGGGCCTAGTTGTCAAAGATGCAAGGACATCCATATGAAACAAAAAGTTACTTATTAACAAAGGAAGCCATAAATCTACGCATCAGCAATCACAGAACTGAAGAAGTGGTTTAATTAGGAAGTGTCAATTATCATGTAACAAATGTACGTTAACCATATGTGGAAAACTGCTGTGCTCACAAAATCCTTTGTCTTGGAAATGTATAAAAGCAGTTGTATCAGAACTCTTTTTGGTTCAGAATCCCAGATACAAATCTGGTTCTGAAACTGCGCAATAAAACTGCATCTGGCTGACCCAGGAATGCTGTTCAGTCCTATCATTCCATAACATGGGGACCATTCTTGCTTAAATTTGATTAAACTACTATTGTGAATATATACCTTTAATTTTGCCAAAATCAGAATGTTGTTGTGGAATGTGAAACTATTGAGATCTGTTAACTTCCCTATATTAGTGCTAGCATTTAGAAATTCTTAAAATACTTAAATGTGGGATAGAATGATAGCAGAATCGGTAGTAAAAATTTCTAGTAGTTCGGAGAACTGGTAATAACATTAGCTGGCCACACCCCTGAACTGGTCCCCGGTCCGGTGACCGCTTGCTTACGCCACCCACCTCATCAGAGTCTTTTTTTTTTAAAACTTTTAAAAGCATTTTTTCTACAACCTCTTCTGCCGAAAAAAATGCTTTTAAAAGTAAAAAAAAAAAGCCTCTGATGATCACGTGGCTTATTTTTCCTACAACCTCTTCAGCTGAAGAAGCTGTAGGAAAAAAAAAAGCCTTTAAAAGCCTCTGGCAATCCCAGCTGAGTTGCCTGATTATCAGAGGCTTCTAAAAGCATTTTTTTCTGCAACCTCTTAAGGTTGTAGAAAAAATGCTTTTAAAAGTTAAAAAAAAAAAGAGTTGGCTATGCCCACCCAGTCACATTACCCCCCACCAAGCCATGCCCACAAAATAAGCCACGCCCACAGAACCGGTAGTAAAAAAATTTAGAATCCACCCCTGAGCTGCATGGTTTCATTTGATGGACCTAAATGAAATTGTATTATTTCTTTTTTCTCCTCTTAGATTCCTGAAAATTAAAAGAACTTTCAGCACAATGGACTGGAACGTAGGGACAATCAATAAGATGCAAACAAGTGATCCCTTCTTGATGCCCCAAGTTCCTTCTGCTGCTTCTATTACATCCCAAACAAATGTGTTAATGCAGAATTTTTGTAATTCTGGAAACAGCCAAACCACTAATATTCCATCAAGTATGAAGTATATATTGACAAATAAACGACAATTTCGAAATAACAGGGCTTCTAAAACCTTAAGGCCAGTATTTCCTAAAGTAGCAGTGTCTAGAACAAGTTTTGGACTAAACAATAATTTTTACAATTTGTCACCATCTTCACTTTCCACCATGACAGTTCAAATGGCAGCTGATGTACAGAATCCAAATTTATCAAGGAACATGCAAATCTCTTCCTCCTTACCGTTACAGGGAAGTACAGTTAATTCTGTGCAAAATATGCATCAAAAGACAAATGCATATATGGACGTGGGCAGTCTCAGTAATCAGACACTGCAAAATTGTTCGAATTCTATGGGAACCTCAGTTTATCAGCAAGATCCTCTAAATACTTCATCTCCAAAAAGGGCCCCAACACAGATGTCCTACTATTACATGAATGGGCCTGCTACCTCTCACGCAGATGCTAGAGTGTCCCTTAACTCTGCATCAAATTATTATTTACCTCCTCAGCAAAATGTCCAATATCCTGATTACTGTTCAGCAAAGAAGTGCCCAAATTCAACTATTCCAGTAACAATGCAATCACAACTTTATGCTTCTGATCAAATAAATCTTCCACCATATCCAATTTATTCTCATTATAATTACAGGAATACAGTCCAAGCTACTAATATAAACTCTTCACTATCGGACTTGATGGTTCCCATACAAGCGAACCATGGACAATTTGTTCTGCAACAACCAACAGCAATTTTATCTAATGAAAAAGTTGAAAGTTATCATAATTCTCTGATTGATCAAAATAGCAATTTATATTCTGTTCGGCCTGATCAGAAATCTCAATCTCTGCCTTCCTGTACAGAAACAAATGTGGTAGGCTCCACTGCCTATAATGTAAGTGGACCAAAAACTACAATGCAGCTTTCTAATGAATCAGTAAAGTCATATGTTGAAGCTGAAGATAATTTTTCTAACAGTATACCAACAACTACAACAGTTAAGGTCGCTGAACCTTTGCAACAGACAAATCAAACTTTGCAGCTAGAAAAGAACACAAGTAATGAGAATTTATCTAAGGATAAAGTTAAAATAACTAGAGAGAGTTTATCACTAGACGTTCAAGCCTTGTATGAAATGAGAAATGCATTATTAAAACTTAAAGACAATTTTAGTTTAAAACAAAAAATATATTTATCTTCTCTACAGAGTGGGCAGACCTCCAATACGTCCATAAACAATCCAAATCCTAATTTATTTTCTCATAATACCAACCCATCAGTAGAATGTACTGCCCAACCGGTTCTCTCAGATAAAGTCACTCCAAGTCAGTTTTCATCTGATTCACACACTTCTTCAGTTGTACCACAGAAAACAAAGTATCATTTATTGCCAATTCTGTGGAATATGCTGAAAGGTACTGATGATGAAAATATGTTATTTAATGCTGATGTTGAAGGTGGAGATAAATACCAAAATAAGCATTTTATTGTTCAAGGTAATTCATGTACTGATTCAAATGATGATGCGTTTGGAAATCCTGTTAACACTGATGGAACTACTAAATTAAGCTATCAAATCTCTCCTGTTGGTTCTACTCAGGGAACAAGCATCATTAAACCTGCTCATAATCAATTGGAGAAAATATCAGCTGTACCTAACAGTGACTTACTTAATTCTTCTGAACAGAATAAAGATTCAGAAAGTGGTGGTGTTCAGTATTTAAATGATAGCGTTCAGAGCTTAGTTCAGAATCCAGATGTTTCTCAGAAATCATCCTCAATGAAAAACTCAATAAAAGAAGAACATGGTAATTCTACTCCTGCATGTCACATTCAGCATAGTGAAAATACTTGCCTTCAGAAACAAACGAATAGTGAAAAGATTGCTGATACGTCTAGTTCTTCTATCTCCAAAGGAGTTGAAGCTGTAACTGGAACTCATGGTTTAGAAAGAACTTGTTCTTTGGAAGAGCTGAAAACAAGCCTGGCTTTATGGAGAAAGTGCCTCCCAAAATCCTTAAATGAACTACTAAATAGAAATACCGAATCTTCCAGTGATGGGATAGATGGCAAGGGTCCTGCAAAAATTTTGGAAAACCTCCCCAATATATTGACTCAAAATTACGACACTAAAATTACAGTTGAAAGGACTCAGATTTATGGTTCTTCATCTTTTGAAAAAAATCTTGATGGAGTAAATTCCAATTTGCCAAAAGGCTCTGAACCTCAAGTAGCTGTTGTTACTCCACGAATATTATCAAAAAATAATGATGTGCAGAAAAATAATGAAATCATTAATCCAGCTACCAATATTGAAGAAGGCACTGTCCATACTTTAGAAAAAGTGATATCTGCAAAATCAGATAGTAACGAGGAAAAAAGAACTATTTACTCACCTATAGATTCCTATAAATATTGTGATTTAAATGTGCACCAGGGAACAGACAAATCCACAGGAAAAAATAAAATAGTGAAAGCAGAAGTTGGAACAAATCACTCTTTTGATTTAAATCAAGAGAAAAATTCCTCACCACTTGGAGACCAACATCAATGTGAACTGATCACTAATGATTTAACTGCATCATCTCAAAAATGTGTAACATCAAAAAAACATGGTCCAAATTTGGATGAATCCAACAATACTGCTGAAGTTGGGTTGAAAGACAGTATGTTGCAAATATCTAGTGTATGTACTCTTGTACAGGGTGATGTATTTTATAATTCGCAAATAGCAGACATCTTTAATACTAGCCTTTTGAAGTCTGGTTTAAAGCTTGAAACTTCAGGAGAACACATGCCTTCTCTACAACACAATGAGGATGAATCTGGCCTTTTGAAAAATGACCCTGAAGTTGGGATGAGTCTTTCAGAGGAAGGCGGCATATTGCTACCATCAGGAAGTTTATCCAAAGCTTTTGCAGGAAAACCTGAAGACTTGCAAACATTAGAAAACCCTCAGTGTGACAAAACCTCAGTGGAAACAAATGCAAGCAACTCTGAGAAACAAAAGAACAATGACTTTTTAGAAGTTACTTCACTTTCAGGGAAAAAAATAGAGCAAGATATATCTTACGGTTGCAATACAGATTTGTCCAATAACGAGATGTTTGAAAATCAGGAGAGTCTGTGTGAGACAAACAACATATCCAGTATTAGAAAAGCAGGTGACTCGGAGCATACCCTGGATGAAGGCAAGGAAGCCCATTTGGGAAGCAGCACTGAATCCTCTGTAACGTTTTTGAACAATCAGCTAACTGAGCTTTCAAAAGAATTTCCCTATGGAATTGGTTATTTGAATATGGCAAAGGAAATAGAAAACAAGGATTCTATAACTATGCTGACAGAAAGAGAAGATAAAGAAAATACTATGAGCCATGAGAAAAGTCTTGATCCTAGTGATGCAGTAGAGCAAATTAAAATAGTAATCCTAAATTCTCAACAGATGAGTGAAGTGTTTCCTGAATGCAGTCAACAATCCTCCAACAAGCTAGATAACCATGGAGGTGACCACATGAGAATGGATTTAAAACATAAAGATACAGGACACTACAGGAAGTCTAACCAGGACTTAAATGTTGACAACAAAGTTATTAAGTCTGAAAGACTTGGAAAAACAGAACGGACATACTGCTGCTTGCCAGGTTGGTTAGCTTCAAAATATAATGTGGAGCCTTGTTCATGTATGCTAGCTAAAGAACCTAGTTTGAAGGGAAAACCTGATTTGTATTCACAGTCTAAAGAGAGATCAAAATCCAATGAGTCTGATTGTAGCCTAAAAAATGAAGTACAGAATTCCATATTAGATACAGGCAATAATATCTTTCTTTTGGGAGATCAGAGTAACAAAGCTTTAAATAAAACTTTTGGATGTAAAGAAACTGAACCTCAAGTAAAGGAAGATAAACTACCCAAATTAGAGCAAGCAACTACTCCATGTTCTTCATTGAAAAAATCAAATTCACAAGAACCTAAAAAGCGGGATAAAAAACTGTCTCATTCTGCAGATTCCCAGTCTCTACAGAGAGAAAGAGTTGGAACTAATAAAATACGGAATCAGAAAAATGGTAGAAGAAATATCTCAAAAAGTGAAGCACAGTATCATTTAAATAGAGACTTCAAAAAGATAATTATCAAAAAACTTGCCAAAAAGAAATTGGAGAAAAAGTCTTTTAATAAAACTCTGAAATCAAAAATAGATACTGATCGCCACAGAGGAATAGAAACTAAGCATAGTATCAATTTTGAAAAATACAAAATTAAACGAGATACTAGTGAAACACACGTGATTAAAGGACCAAGCAGGAGTCAAAAGAGACAAATGATGAAGGAAAAAAACATTAAAGAATTGGAAACTCAGCCTAGTGAGGTCATGCCCTCTTCAACATTAAACAGTGTTAGCTTTGCTTCTGAAAAACATGAAAATTCTGAGCATAACTCTACCTTGGGCTCACAAGTACATTTAAATAAAACAAAATTGAAAGGTTTGGAGAAACAATACGGATACAAAAAAGTACAATATAATGAACCTATTTGTCCTAAGCAGCGTGTCGAACAAAATCTCACACAGCTTGTTAAAAGAATAAATCTAGAGAAATATGCATACAGAAAAGATAAGAAAAATGAATGGAAATGTCAAAGCTCACATTTCGATAATAGAATTCCTGCATCCCAGAGTAAAGGAGATAATCCTTCCAATGTATTTGAAGTTCACTCTCCAGTCAAAGAAGGCACATTGGATAGGAGTAACCCAGACAAGTGGTCTGTGAAATCACTTTCTGATAAAAAATGTTTTAAAAGAAAAAATAAACACACTGTTTTTCTGCAGAAGGAACAAAAGAAAAACTATTTGAACAGAGTGGCATTTAAACGGACTGCCCAGAAGACTATTCGTTTGACAAGCTTGGATTCTGTGCACTCCAAACCGCTTTGGCACGTGAAATCAAGTAATGGAACTGAGGATTCTGAACCCCACCAAAAAGGCAGCTCTTCCTCCCAAATGTCTGAAGCAGAGAGGCCACAAATGCTTGAATTCAAAATGTGTCCAGAAATATTATTTAGGAAGTCCACCTCTGAAGAACAAACTCTAGAAGCAACAAAGCTTCCTGAAAAAAACAGGATATCTGTTACAGGTACAGTTGGGTTTCCTTTTAATCAGCCAAAGTAAACCATAACAGTATTTTCTTTTTAAAATATTACAATTGCAAGCTAATCCTGCATTTATATTGCTATGTCTAAATTGTTAAATATCTATAAAATGCCTTTTAATTTGGCTAGAAAGCTTTTTTTAATATCCTTCAATCAGTAGAAATCTGTAGCAAGATGCTAAATATCTCAACACAACAGTAGCTAGTAGTATCTGTTACAGTTTGGATTTCATCTGGCTATCGTCTTGTTCTGATGGAAATTCCCTAAATTTCAAAAACTTAATTGTCAGAGTTTGTTGCAAAAGTCACTTCCAGAAAGTACACACAGATAACTGATTCAGCAGGATTCATTTACTTCTTCATATACATAATAACACGAGTAAATGTACAATACCAATAGTGGTTCTTCCAACGTGGTAGAGAGGACAGATTAGTTTCAGTTCCAGCAGCAGACTTGGAGCTTAATACGGACAAGGTGAACCACCTCTACAGGGCAGTTGAGCTAAGCCTAAGCCATGCCCAGGCTCCAAGCTGTTTCAACTCCCAAACAGCCCTCATTGGCTGATTTAGTTGCTATGACTATATATTGGCTATCCATGTTACCATGTCCTATTCCAGCCAGTCCCCAATGGCTGACATGTTGCCATGTCTATCCCAATTCAAGAATATTCTGACATTAATATAGATAGTAAAATAGCATATATTCATATAGTTTGTTTGGAGTTTTAGCCATTAGGGCAAATATAGATAGTCCTTGACTTACAACCACAGTTGAGCCCAAAATTTCTGTTGCTAAGCGAGACAGTTAAGTGAATTTTGTTCCATCTTACAACCTTTCTTGCCACAATTGTTAAGTAAACACTGCAGTTGTTAAATTAGTAACACAGTTGTTAAGTGAATTTGGCTTCCACATTGACTTTGTTTGTCAGAAGGTCACATGACCGCATGATATTGCAACTGTCATAAATATGAGTCCGTTTCTAAGCATCATAATTTTTATTACATGACCATGGGGATGCTGCAATGGTTGTGTGAAAAACAGTCATAAGTCCCTTTTATAAGTCCTGTTCTTACTTTGAATGGTCACTGAACGAACTGTTGTAATTCAAGGACTACTTCTATCTTAGCCATTGTACTATATGTAGTCAATCTGGCTCGCTTTTTACATGCTCTTATCAAACAATAAGCTTCTAATTCTTATTTACAGCAGTCAAAAGTAAAAGGGAAGATTGGTTAAATTACTGTCCTGTGAAAAGAAGAAAAATGGAAGAAAATGAAATTCAAGGTAACCATTAGCCAGGTAAAACTTAGCCATTTAATTTAGGAGGTGAGCAGAAGTTTCATCAACACCACTCAGATTGCCAAACAATACTTTGTTCTTCCTTCCATTTCTATTTATTTTGTGAGTAACATCCCAGCAGATTGATATTTTTGGAATTACTTTTGGTAGACTAATCTAGCTATTAAAAATGAGTTAGGTGGAACTAACACAGTTACCGTATTTTACCGTATTTGGAATTACTTTTGGTAGACTAATCTAGCTATTAAAAATGAGTTAGGTGGAACTAACACAGTTTACCGTATTTTTCCCCCCAAAAAAGAGGGTGAAAATCTGGATGCGTCTTATACTCTGAATGTAGCCCCACCCAGCTTCTCAAATGGAGGTTTCAGAGGCTGAAAAAAGCATCAGAAAAGAAGCTTTAGAAAAGAAGCTCCCAAACAGAGCTTCAGAGGCTTTTATTCTGAAGCTCTGTTTCAGAGGCAAGAAAAAAAAAAGCTTTTTCAGAAACAGAGTTTCAGAGGCAGAAAAAAAAAAAAGCAAGGCACAGAGCTCACAACCAAGGAATCTGTTACTAAAATTCACCTCTGGGAACAGCTGATTGGGGGTTTTCCGAGAGGCCGATCCACCTGCCAATCAGCTTTTTTCTTATTTTCCTTCCCCAAAAACAAAGGTGCCTCTTATACTCCGAAAAATACGGTAATCAATTGATAACAGGAGAGACTTGCAACCCTGCTTGTTGGCTTCTCAGAAAAATCTGGCTGTCTGTGGTGGATTAAAGATGCTTGGCTAAATAGACCTGCAGACAGAGCCAGATGGATTATTTGTAATTTGATTTTGAGGACTTTGCAGAAAACGTATTTGGTTTTATTTGATTACCTTTTCCAGGAGATAAAGGTTGCTGTTGATTTCAGTAGTTGTTAATGTCATTTGGCTTTGGAAGCATAAACCTTTGTGTTCCATGATACCAGTAAAAAGCTGTGAGATTTACCAGTGCACCCCACATGCTTTCCTGCAGGGAGAGAGTCCCAGTGTTAGTCTACAGATAAGGGAAGGGATCAATATAAGATAGGTGCATGGCAGCTAAAAGAAGATAAGATAAAGTTGCTACAAATATACGAGGGCAGGCTCACAGTCCCCATAGAGGAGGATGGGACAGAGTAGCCTTGTCCTGCTTACTTCCAAAGCTTTAAACAATTGAAACAATTCCATTTTTGGTTCATCCAGCCTGCAATCTGCTCAGAATGGTCCCACTGAATTTTTGGATACCATGCATTTGTTATCTGCATGAAGCAAAACACACATTCTGTTTGCATATTTCTTATTGTAAGACACCAAGCTAAAATAATGGGATGGTTTTGTTGCTAATCTTGCAGTTAATGATGAAATTCCACTTGACGCTGCAATAAAAATACTGGAAGGAAATGAAGTATTCCATGGGTCCATGAAGGATTCCAAAGCCACCTTTGAAACCTACCGGAAAATGCATCTAGAAAAAAGAAGCCGAAGCCTGGATAGCAGTCCCATAAGCTAGGATCTTTCTTTTATAAACAACATATTTTGGACTGCATGCGCTTACATTAATGTCCTAATGACTCAGGCCTGTAATAAGATGTAACTTTCATCTATGTGACCTTTCATAATTTATTCCATGCCTACCGGTATCTTAAGTTTGCTTATTTAAGTACGTAGATAAGCTCATTGTTGAATTCTGGAATGCGTTATAATTTCATTTCAACTGTTGGAGATTTTGTTAGGTACAGTTAAATTCAATACCTGGCCAGTTCAAAACGAGGCCAAATAGTTTACATTTTTATGTAGACGCTTTAAAGGAATGGAACTGTACTTTATTAAATGTTGTGGAAACAATTAACACATTAATAAATAAGCCTTAGTAGGTTTTATCAAGGAGCATTGGAGTTTATTAGCTGCTACCTGTTTTGTTGGGACATTAGAACCATACGAGAAAACCAACTTTTGCTTTACTGTACTGTAATCCATTTGCATACTGGGTTTTTGGGGGAAGAGGGTTCCAGGTAAAAGCAAAAGGGCTATTTTTGAAATGGTTGCTATGATTTAAATGAAAATATATTTTAAATTTTTCATTCAGAACCCTTTTAACAAGCATTTCATTTGGACTCTTCCAATTATTTTTACAAGACAAAATCCCTCAGTAAGCTATATTAGCTAAATGTAACAGAAATTTGTGCCTAGAAACTATTGTGGTGTTGAATGTTGTGCCTTTTATTGTTTGGCACTTTTGTTACTTTGTTTATTTTGACAGCAATATGAATTTTGAGTAAATGTTTAGTCATTTTCAAATGGTATTATTTGTTTACAGAATTAAAAACATGTTTATTTTTTACCATAAGTGTTTTTTGTGTATTTGTAAAAATTACTTGCTTAAATTTTAAGTTGGTTGGCTAAGGTTATAAATGACATCTTGTGCAAGGTGACTCATCTCCAAAATCTATTGTTTTAGTTCTGCTTTTATAGAGGTTTGCTTTTTTGACTGAAAGTTTACAATGCTTTTGAGCAAAACAAAACCAGAAACAAAACCACACAACATAATTAAATGATGCGTGCGAGACTTCCAGTTTGGGTGTGTAAGCACATCTCTTGCTACTCTCCAGATTAAAGGATTTTTCAAACACCAGGTTTCCACTTCAAAAGTCACCACTTCAAAAGTCACAGTAGGTGTGCCAGAGAGGGTTCTTCTAGGACCGTGATGGCACAGGTGGCACACGGAGCCATATCAGTGGGCACACAAGTGTTGCCGTAGCTCAGCTCCAGCATGCATGTGTGCGCCAGCCAGCTGATTTTTGGGCCTTTTGGTCTCACCAGAAGTTGGGAAATGGGCTGTTTCCAGCCTCCAGAGGGCCTCCGGGGGGGGAGGCCATTTTCACCCTCCCCAGGCTCCTAGAATACCTCTGGAGCCTGGGGAGGGTGAAAAACAGGCCTACCGGGCCCACTGTGCCATCACGTGCTAAAGGGGGGGGCGCATATGCGCAGGGGTGGGGCTCATTGAATTATCGGTGTGGGTACACACGTGGGTGACCTCCCTGTGCTCCCCTCGCTTTTGGCACACGACGGCAAAAAGGTTAGCCATCACTGTTCTAGGATCTGTATTGTTTTTCTGGCAATTAAAAGAGAAAAAGTGACAAGAATAAAACATTTTAACAGCAAACAGGTATGTGATTAGATGACTCAGCCTGGTATTTCCTTGATGGACACAAAACTCACCAGAGTTAAACAAAGTTCACCATTATTTTTCCAGAATAGAAAACAATACAGAATAGAAACACTTTTAAACTTTGTGAGATCATTCTCTGCTGAAAAAAAAAGATAAACCATAGAGCTGCCCAAATCATGATGATTCTATTGATAACTTAAATAAAAAGAAGTTCTACAAAGAAGTGTGATTATTGGCTCAAATTGCTGTGGGTAAAATGAATCCAATTTTTCTGCTTCCTCAGTTTATACAGTTCATCCAGTAAAATGAATCATTTCTCAAAATCCCTTTTCCTCCACTCTTCTTCGAATCTGCCTCTGTTCTTTTATCATTGAATTAAATGTATTAATTTCCCCTCAGACTGTTAATACAGAGCCTGTAGTACAGTGGTTTAAAGCACCCTGTTATTAACATCTATTAACATCTGCTGCTTGCAATTACTGCAAGTTCGAATCCCACCAGGCTCAAGGTTGACTCAGCCTTCCATCCTTTCTAAGGTGGGTAAAATGAGGACCCAGATTGTGGGGGCAATAAGCTGACTTTGTATAAATATACAAAAAGTATAAAGGCTATTGCTTAACGCACTGTAAGCCGCCCTGAGTCTCCGGAGAAGGGCGGCATATAAATCAAATTTAAAAAAAAAATTGCTGAAGATCTCCATGTTAGTTTGCAAACTGTAACTATTGAATGCCTTTAATGTTCATTCATAAAATATTGGATATTAATTGTAATTTCATTTTTGGACTTCCAATATGCATTAGCTTGGTTCCAAAAATAGCATTCAGTCCTATTCAATTCAAAGAGAACTGATACTGACTGGTCGCAGTTTCTTTTGTTAGAAGAAATGTCCATCTGGGTTCAGTTCCAAGTGGGGAGAAGACACTGAAAACATGGGGACTGCTTGGAAGGATGGTTTAATGGTGAAGCAGAAACACCAAGCACGTGTGATTCTAGGTAGCTGACCACATGGAGAAAGAGAGATATTTATACCTTCTCTTGGGCCTTGTCCTAGAGCTTCCTGTTCCTGTGCAAGAAATATATCCTATTAGTTGTCAGACTCCCAGGGGCAGTGGTGGGTTCCTCCGGATTCGGCCAAGCCGGTAGTGGTGACGATATGACATCACCGAACTGGTTCTCTTTGGGAGCTGGGCCCTCCCCCGCCCCGCCCCCCCCCCATTCTTACCTTTTATTTGGCCCCGCCAAGTTTTTGCTGCCTCCCAAGTCCCAGCTAATTGGCTGGAAGGAAAAAAAAATTTAAACTCTTGCCGTGGAGCTTCAAAGGGCCGCCCTACAGCTGATCAGTGTTAAAAGGCAGTGTGGTGATAGACCAGTGCGCTCGAAAAACAAATGGGTAGACCAGTGCCTCCAAAAACAAATGAGTAGACCAGTGCCTCCAAAAATAAATGGGTAGACCGATGCCTCCAAAAACAAATGAGTAGACCGGAACACTCCAAGAACAAATGGGTAGACCGGTACAGCTCTGCAAGCAGTAAAAAGCCTGGTAGACCAGTACCTCTGCTAAATGCTAAAGAATTGTCACATGACCACCAAACCATGCCCACAAAATAAGCCACGCCCACAGAATCGGTAGTAAAAAAAATTAGAACCCACCCCTGCCCAGGGGGCTATGCGGGGGTCCAGCTAAGCTTGTAGGCTGTCTGTCCCAGGCTTGGTTGAATCTTGCCGGGTGATGATGTAATGAAGAGCCTTGTGTTCTGAAAGGGCGTTAGGCAATTCCTATTATGGCTTAATGGCTTTTTCCTGGTTTGGATCTTGAGTGAGGGTTAATCCTATCACCCTGGAGCTGAAGGTCTTTTGTCTTGTAGATAAGATGGCCCAGTCTTTCTGGGGCTATTAACAAAGGTAGGGGCTGCTTTCCAAAAGCATGTTTCTCCTTTTCTCATCCAGGGAAATATAATATTCTGCGTTTTTAATATTTCCTAAAATATTTCATTCTTCTAAGCGGGGTAGGTGCTAACTTTCTTCATTTTACTTTGTAGATAATATATATTCATATCTGTATCTCCTGCAGAGGATGAGGTCCTGCAATAGGCTGCTGCTTCTATTTATTTTGTAGAGATTTTCTGATTCATTTTTAGCTGTATTTAGTTTTTAGTTTACTTTATTGTCATTGCGCCTCGTAGAACGAAATTAAATTCCATCTTCAGTGTACATTATAACTGTGGTTCATAACTATAACTGTAGTTATAACTAGTTCATTTTTGGTAAGTAAACCATTATTAAGTATGATTATATAATATTCAGATTAATAAGTTTAAGAATGGATTTTCACATTGATCGTATTTATTAACCATAACCTGCCTAGCCATTGATAACAATTCTGGAAGTTTAAATCCATACACTTAGAAGTTTTCAAAACTTGCAAACAATGAAAAAGGAAGCAGCTGATTTAATTTCATATGTCACAGGGCTTCCTTCTCACCCTCATCTTTTTGACAACTCCTTTGAAATCCACGCTATATGGGAAACTTTTTTTAAAAAGTAATACCTATTCAATCACGTTACTCAGTCTGAGTGATTAAAACCACTTCCTCTAAAATCTCATTGAATGAGACAAGAGTTATGAACAATGCTAAAACCAGATAGGAAACCACTTTAAACTTTAGTGACAGGCTAAAGATAGGAGTAAAAGCAGCAAAGAGGAATAATAGGGAAGACATAAAAGAATAGAAAAAATGAAATAGAAATAGAAATATAGTAAAGAAAAAGAAAAGATATATAAAGGAGTGAATCTCAACCTTCATCACAAACAGTATAAATAATTTTAGTAACTTTTCGCCTCTTAAATTACAAAAACGATTGTGTCTTCCCATATCCCCTCTATTTATCTGTAAACAAATCCATAAAATATTGTCATTTCAGTCTTGGTGTCAGCAAAAATTCATGAAGGGTTACCAAAAATAAAATGTTTATTTATTTATATTTATCATCTCCCTCAGAGTTAAACATATCTATTTTAACCTTGAACAAATTAGAACAACTTGATATTTCTCCCTTTTATTTCTAACAATCTTTATCTTTAGTCCTTTCATAGAACTTTATTTCTTTTCATTGATCTCTTTTCATTTCTTCTTTGTCTCTTCTCAGGAGATTCTTCAAGTCTTTTGTAAATCCCATATAGAAAAATTATCCCGGTTACTCTTGGTTTATTATTTATCCCTTTTAATTATTAAAACAGCAGGCTTCTTTTCTATGTGTAGTATAACATTTTTTTCCATGTAATTTTTGTGGCATGTCATTTGTAGGTCCTCTTTCAATTCAGTCTCTGTCTTGTTAGGTAAAACTTGTCCCTCTTCCATAACTTGTTCCTCTGTGAGATTGGTAGCACAGGAAAACTGATTAAAGATGAAATAATGACCTCTGGAGGTACCGTGATGGCGCCAGCTATGAGGAGGATGAGTTCGACCCTCAAACAGGGATGGCCCCATAATGCCTGGAGAGCCCAGGGCCCAAAGACAAACCACTCCCAGGCCTGTCTGGCATGGGGAGGGCAGTCAACTAGATGATAGCTGCCTGCATGAGAGGACCAGCTACCAAGGGCCAGTGATGATTAAAGACTACTGGTCACTTTGATGAGGAACAGCTGCCTCCCCCACCAGATCTTCAGCTGAGAAGAAAAGGGTGAGGAGCAAAGGGAGGCACAGAGGTTGTCAAGGTTACTCATAAGGAAGCAGCCTCGCCTTTCCTCACTTGGAACACCTAGTGTGGGGTGATTTAGGCAGGGGGAAGGCTGTTTGTCAGGAACAGTTGTTTGCTTCCTGGCCTTTGCAGACCGTGAATCTTGTTTTATGGCTTTGTGGACTCTGAACCTCGAACTTGCCTTGCTGACCCTAAACTTTGCCTGCACTCGGACTAAGCTTTGCATTTTTGGAATCTAGGACTTTGATTTGTGGACTAGGAATTGTGTTTGTCATTGCCTCGGGACTCAGGTTGTGAGTCTGTGTAGTACTGCTGTCGGGGTTTGGGTGGAGCCTTATTAGCCCCATTGGAAGGGTTGTCTGTCACTGTGCAATAAACTGACTTTAACTAGCATCTGCGCTTGTCAGCGTGATCCGAGTCAGAACAGATATAGGCCTTTGAAGTCCCATCCGTTCTTACTCTTGTCTACAGCTTTTGATATCATCAAATATTTACACTGTCGTTTAGAATTCCTTTGGAATTTATTATGCAACTGGACAATTGTGAAAACAGAGTTTTCACACCTCAAGTTGAAGGAAGAATGTAAATGCCACAGATATGCAGGCCATCCTGAAAGCAATTGTTCTTCCAAAAGCCAAAGCTGCATTGTTCTGAAAATAGCAGGAAAACAGATTCTGTAAGCCCATGCAGCACCCATGCAAAATAGCCTGCAGTCTATCAGAGTTTGTTGCAGCACACACAATCAGGCAAACAAATAATTCTGCAGGATTCAACTACATAAGAAACTTCTTTATATACAATACCATGCAGCAGAATTCAGCATACAATATCAGGAACACAGAAGCAATATTCATAGAAGTGAGTTATTACAGAGTAGAGAGATACAGAGGGTATATATTATACAGAGGCAGCCATTACAGAGGCCAAACCAACTGTTATAGACAGTTCAGCAAGTCCAAGCCACTCCCAGACTCCAAACTGTCTCTTATGTCCCCATACAAACAAATACTGTTTCAGTTTCCAAACAGTCCCCATTGGCTGACCCGTTACCATGTCTATCCAAACAGTCCTCATTGGCTGATCTGTTGCCTATTCCAGTCTATGAATATTCATACTCTGACACAGTCTTGAAATCATTACATTTTAATTTTCAAGTGACAGTTTTCACAGTAGCACACAACTTGTGTTCCTACAGCCAAGATCTATCCATGGAAGAAGTCTGAGGCAAAGCTAAGGAAGTAAATGTGGAAATTTCCAGATTATTGAACTATTATACATAACACTATTTTAGGACTGTTTTACAGTTGATTCACTTGCAAGAGCACTGTGGTGTGGAAGGACCTGTAGACTCAGTGTTGAAAATTAGTTGATAAAGATTCTCAATCAGAGAAGATTCTCTGGAAGTTGAGTCATGTCAACTGGATTTATTTTCTTGTTTGTTTGAAACAAGCAATTGATAGTACTGTTCCACATGTAATGACTTTAATGCATAAAAAAGAAAAGGAGCCCAGCCTTGGGTAACTCAAACTTTTGAGAACCTGCAAATAGTCTGTATCACTCTATCTCCCTGTTGAAGATGGAGACACATACTATTTTTCAAAGAAGAACTGGATTGGTGGAAGATACTCAGGCTTCAAAGACTGACATTTAAACATTTAGATCATTTAGGACATGACTGAAAAATATTGTATCTAGGAATATTGTATCTAGGTTTCGCTTGCTATCCATTATACATGTGGTTTTGTTCATACATATCATGCTAAAGCAGGGGTATCAAACTCAAGGCCCAGGGCCAGATCTGGCCCACGGGGTGCTTAAATCCACCCTGGAAATAGTAAAGGACCAGCCCACAGTGTCTCTGCCAGAAAAAACAGCTCCCAAGCTCTGTTTTGGCTGGCAGAGAGTTGCAGGACACCGTCACAGTCAAAAACAGAGCTCATGGGGCCACAGTCAGCCCTCCCGAGCTCCGTTTTCGCTGGCAGGTTACAGAAAGCTATGGCAGAGCTCTCGGGCTACCACAGGTGCCCCCGACATGAATGACATTAAGTTGGCCACGCCCACCCTGGCCATTCCTACCCTGGCCCCCCGAGATCAAACACAACCCTGATGCGGCCTTCAATGAAATAGAGTTTGACACCCCTGTGCTAAAGGAACTGGCAAATGCTTTGTGAATAGAACAGACATTGCATAGCCCTTATCATCCACCATTATCAGGGAAAGTTGAATGAATTAAAAACTGTTTTAGATTCACTAGAATCCTAGCTCAGTACAAGATAAACACATTCCAGCCTCAAGTTTTTGCTTTTACACATTAATATATAACTAGCCATTTCTATAACACCAAATCTTTCTGATCAACAAAACCAAGATCAAAGTTTCATTTTTTTCCCACACAAGCACAAATTCCAGAAGTGATATCCAAATAAGAACATATTTTCCTCTTTAAATAAAGTAATCAAGTTAACCATTTCTGCTTTATCTTCCTTGCTATGGAAATAACATGCATTTCTATTTGCACCTACTAATCTTTATAAATTGTCACCATTTTTATTTACAAAGCTGCTTATATTTTTTCAAATTCTTTGACCCTCCTTGTTTCCTTCAAAGTACTAAACTTTTTCAAAAACAAAAAAGGCACTTTTTTTCTTTTAAGTCAAAGCTATATAATACATCTTATTCTTTAACTTTAACATACAATATTGAACTTAAACTTCAATACTGCATTTAGCTCCCTCCCTCCAAACTACCCTTACAGAATAATTATTTTTTTCTGACTTCCGGTTGACATCCCGGTTGGATTGGACACACGGAGCAGATCTCCATGCTCCCATGCCGAGTTTGTGGGTTCCGGAGGGAGCCAAAGCTTCCCTGTAGGGGTGGTGAAGCAAAGAGGGGACACAGCAAAAAGAGGCGGTTAAAGATGGCTACTACAAAGCTGGGACAACCGAAGACTGGTGCTGGAGAGAAGTGGGTGAATGGTGTTGGAAGTGGGGGAGAGGATTTTTCTTTTGCTCTAAATTTAACCCCAAGAAATAATTTAGAACTATTTGCTCAGTACTATGAGTTAAAGTGATGTCTAAACATTTTGAGGCATTCAGAGGAAATACCTGACCAGAAATGAAGGCACAGGAGAGTAAAAAACAGATTCTGAAATAAATAGAAATTGGACTCCTAACTTTGGAAGATGTGGTACTGGGAAGGCATTTTAAATGCTGGAATTACTTACTTACAAAACTTACAAAACTTATTTTATGTTTATAACTGTTGTATATCCAAAATGATGATGGACAATGGACTAGTAAATTGAAATTTAAGTGGAGAGTGTCACCTGCCGACGAAAGGAAAAATTACAATCTGGGAATACCTATATGAAGAACAGTGAAAATGCCCATTGGATTACTTCTAGTTACCCTATGACTACTGAGATCCAAATATGAAAATGAGGAAAATATTCAATTAAAGAGACACTTGAATGTTATACTAGAAGATTGAATCTGTAAAAGGGATGTAAAGGAGCTTTTGATAACCTCTGGGACTACTTAAATAGAACTGATTGTTAACCTAGGGAACATAAAAAAACTGGGACTAATGCACTCCTTAAAGACTGAATAAATAGTTCTGGGCTGCTGGATAAAAATTGAATCTTTTAAAATAAAATGAGATACTTAAGGAAGAAATTAGTGGAATTGTGAAGGAGATGCACTTACTTTTTTAAAACACAAAATACATGGACAAAGGATTTAACAAGATTATGGAAAAAATTGAAAATACCATACAAGGGATGATGAGCAAAGACCAAGATGCCCAGGAAAGGGAGGAGTCAACAGAAGAAATGAAAAAGGAAGAAGATAAAGAGGAGGCAATAATGCAAATGATAGTGATTGATGAATTGAACCAGAGGGAAAATATATTAAGAGAGTGGGAAGATATGTTTGAAAGGAAGACAGGGGCTTGGGTAGAAATGTTAGAAATTAGGCAGTGGAAGAGGGTAGAGGTGGGAGGAATACCTAGCCTGAACATCCAAAAAGCAGACATAAGGGAAAGATTCAAGAGAGGAATTCAGGAGGCAAGGGGAAAAAAGCATAGCAATTAAAGTATTGAAGCAGCAAGAGATGATGGATACTGTAGATCAGTGATGGCTAACCTTTTTGGCATCACGTGCCAAAATCGGGGGGAGCGTGGGGGGTTGCAGGTCCGTGTGCCCACATCCATAATTCAATGTGCCCCGCCCTCACGCGCATGCGCACGTGACCCCCCCACACTTCCCCCTGCTTTTGGCATGCAATGGCCCGGTGGGCCAGTTTTCCCCCCTCCCCAGGCTCCAGAGGCTTTCTAGGAGCCTGGGGAGGGCAACAACAGCCTTCCCTATCCCCCTGGAGGCCGGAAACAGCCAGTTTCCCAACTTCCGGTGGGACCGGAATGCCTGAAAATCAGTTGGCTGATGCACCCTGGAGCTGAGCTAGGGCAACTCACATGCCCACCAATATGGCTCCGCGTGCCACCTGTGGCACCCGTGCCATAGGTTCGCCATCACGGCTGTAGATGATTTCTCTTTTGTTGTTGTTGTTCTGAGTTGCTTTTTCTCTTCTCTCTCTCTTTTCCTTTTTTCTTTTTTTTAGGTAGGTGACATGAATAGAAGTTAGGAAAGAAAGAAAAAATCTTAATAAAGGGTGATAGGATAAAAAACTAGAAATAATAAATAATAAAAGTGGTATAAATAAGAGAAGGGGGAATATTGTGTATATATTTTTGTTTCATAAAATGAAAGTAATAAGAGAAAACGTGGAATATTATTCACACATTTATTTGCTATTTTTTATAAAAAATAAAAATAAAAAACTTGAAAAAAAAGAATAATTCTTTTTTTCTTTTATAAACATCCTTTTTAACATAGAGTTTTTCTTTAAACTGATACATCATTTTCTTTTACTTTATCGTAATACAGGTATTCTCAAATACATTTTCAATAACTTTTGCATACTTTAAGAGTAGCTTAAGCATTTTATATATATGTGTGTGTAAAAAAAATACATTTGCAAATTTTGGGTTAAACCTTTCTTTCAGTTGCACATATCAAGCAGAGAAAAATACATCCTGATTCCAGCTAACTCCTTAAGTTTAAGTCACTCCTTCCAGCTTATCTTCATGGAGTAAAATCTTTTTCTGCTCTGGAGCTATCAAAGACTTGTAGTCCTTACTTTTTATCATGAGATCCTCAACCTTGTTAATGTCCTTAAAGAAAAAGTTCCACATTTGTCTATTTCCTCGAAGCTCTTCTTTCAATTATGTTGAGAGGTTTACATTTGAACCAAAGTAGTGAGGGTAAAAATGAAAGATAATATCTGGCTTTTCCAAAACTGCAATACATTCCACTGCATTTTCATTTTCAGCTACTTGTGAAGTTGGGGGGGGGGGGGCAGTTTGGTAACATTCTCCACATGTTTGCATATCAGAAGTACTTTGAGAGGATTTTTTTATCCACAGAGAACAACTAATCCACAAACTGATGTATTTTATTTAGAGATCTTTCAAATATATCTCTAATACTTTGTTCCACCATCTTGGCTTCCTCTTTTAATCAGAATCAAAAGATTTTATCCACCCACAGCTGAGAAGATCAAGCTACTAGTTACTACAATAGTAAACTAAAACCACAAATTTAACCTTTATCTTTTTCCTTCAGTTCCCCCACCCCCAACTCTCGGCCCACTTCTTTATTTGGCTTGCCTTAGCAGCCTTCTTCCTTGTTCTTTAAAACAAAAAAAAATCCCTAAAATGGTACAGGTCTTCAAAAAGATATAGCAAGCTGTTGCTAGATAGGGCCTCTTTTAAATTGACAAGATAGAATAATAGTCTTTGAAGGTGATTAAGATAACTTATTGTTGGTTTTTACTTCTCTTCAGCCCCTGAACAGATTGCAGCCCCTCTCCTCCCAGCTTTTGGCATGCAGACAGCTTTGGAGTTCAACTCCGAAAGCAATCTGCTGGCTTACAGCTGTATTGAAGGGTCTCGAGGGGAAGTTCTTTGATACACCCAGACCAGGTGGATCATAAAAACTGATGGGATATCACTCCGTTCAGTTAAAAGGCAGAAGAGCAACACTCCAGGAAGAAATCCTTCAAAGATCTCTCCCTGTGCGTGTGTTCAGTTAGCCATGTTCCCAGGAAGTCGATGTCCCCAATAAGTTTGAAGGAAAATGAAGGCAACCGCAACTCCTGAGTTCAACACAGGATGAAGGCAAACATGACTTCAAGTTCAAGGCAGGACAAAGGCAAAATGCAACTCCAACAAATTCCAAGCAAGTTCCAACAAATTCCAAGCTAACAAGAATCTTAATAGATTCAAGACAAAGGAACAAGGTTATTTCCAAACATCCACAGCCAGTCGGATTAAGGGAGGTTATCTCCATCATCAAAACCCTAGTTAATTAGGTGCCCACTGGTACACCTTATTTAGAGAGGCGAGACCCAAATCCGGATCCATTTCATTCCAACGTATTTCCTCATTTTGTAGCCCTTAAAATCCTATCTGACCTTGATTGCTGAAAATTGACAGAGTAATTCCCATTTTGAGATAGGAAACACATAAATAGCATAGTTCACAATCTTTTTGTAATAGTTCTTACAAGTGCAATTTCCTGCTAAAGCGTCCACACGTTTCCTAGAAAAATTGCATTCCAGGACTGACAAGTTCTACGTTGGAGTAGAATAATGACTATTCCCAGGTTTTGGACAGGATGTGAAAGATTCACAAAACTCCATCCCAACAATGATGAAGCAGAAGACAACAAAGACAAGAGTAGGTAAAATAAAAGATACACAATGTGCTGAAAAGGATTACAGGATATTATTGCCAGTTCCACTAGATGACAGTATAGTTGCTGCATTCTGTATTAGGGAAATTTCTGTTTATGAAAGCTATTTTGTGTTAAAGGCAGGATGGATTTCTGATACATCAGAATAATCCATCCTGGCATCACAAGGAGTTAGTAACATTACCCACAAAACCTTTAACAAAATTAACTTGCTTCATAGCAGTGGGTGAATGTGTAAAATAAAGATTAAAATCACCCCATATGCTATGCAATCTAAGTTGATGATTGACTTTACATTTAATTGGAATGCAGGCTAAACAAAGTAACTTTAGTCCTTATATTTATGTTCATTGCAGCATCCCCCAGTCATGTAATCGATACTTGGGTACTTAATAGCTGGCTACCAATAAGCAGAGTCAACTGAGAAGCTGGCCTTAAAATGGCAAGTGGCAGTCACATGATGTCTTATTTAACAACCTAAGGGATTTGTTTGACGTCTGTAGGAAAAGTAAGGTCATAACATCACAATCCTGTGATGCTTTGCTTAGTGTTGTCAGTCCCAGCTGTGGTTGCTAATCCTTTTTCGGACAGGATGACAAACCTCAAATTTTAGATGATCTCATGCTGACTGGATGTATAAATAAAATTTATCTTGATTTAAAAAAAAAAAACCTTCCCCAATCAGTTACCGTATTTTTTGGAGTATAAGATGCACTCTCCTGCCCCTTCTGGCGGCGGTGGCGAACAGGCAGTGGCGACAAATCTGGAATGGGTGGGAGTGGCGAACAGGCGACAGCGGTGGTGAATGGACAGCGGTGAATGGGCCACAGCGAATGAGCCGCAGCGGTGAATGGGCGGCGGCAAACGGGGCCAGATGACTACTGGATGGATGCTGGGAGGCAGAGACAGACTTTTTTTCTTGTTTTCCTCCCCAAAAGCTAGGTGCATTTTATAGTCCAAAAAATATCATATATTCCTTTTCAAGCATGGCAAAACTGGCCTATACTTTTTTCATTTCCTTGAGGAGTCATTCAGAAGGTAACTTCAGCCTTTAAATGATTCCTGGTTTATGTTTTAGACTCAGGATGTAAAAAAAAATGGAACATTTTTATTGACAAGGCACCTTCAGTTTCCTTAAAGCGGGTGCTTTTTGCTCTGTTCAATCAAACTGTCGGATTAAGGAGGAGGATGAATGAACAAGCAGTTCCCTTGTTAAAGATGGCATTGCGTAAACATACAGCCACCACTCATGTTCAAACTTACCTAAAGTTGTATTAAGTATCCATTAACATTGGGGAAAAAACTCTCGGGTTTAATCCCTTGAGAATATATAAACATGTCTGAGAACTTTACCCTGCAATGAGCCATTAACTTTTGTGCATGTGGCCCAGTGGTGGAATTCAATTTTTTTTACTACTGGTTCTGTGAGCGTGGCTTGCTGGGCATGGTGTGGCTTGTTGGGCGTGGCAGGGGAAGGATACTGCAAAATCACCATTCCCACACCACTCTGAGACCAGCCAGAGGTGGTATTTGCTGATTCTCCATGTCAACTTGCAAAGCTTTCAAGTTGCCATGAGCAGGAGGGAGGGAGAACTGATGGAGCTGATTGATTTCCCCAACTGAAACTACATTCCACAGATGCTTTCTTACCGCAATCAGTAGGAGAGTGTTGGGTTTCACAGCCAGCCGAAGTGATTATTTGGAGAATGTGATTTATGACATGGCCAGGGGAGAGACAGGGTCATAGGGGAAAATAAATCTACATGGGATTAGTTCTAACTGTATCCGAATATTGCCGAAATGGTGCTCCTAATAAATAACTGTATTTCTTTTGAAGTTTGGCTCGTGGTTCATGAATTAATTAGGGCATCTTTTGGAAACTTCACACTCCAAACTACTCAAAATTTCCACTACCAGTTCCCCAGAACCTGTCAGAACCTGCTGAATTTCACCCCGATGTGACCTCATTCCTGTCTGCAATCAAAATTCTGATCTAACCAAACCGTGTTTTGCAAGTCCTCTTCCAAGTGGAGCTGAGACGTTGAATTGAGGGCTATGTATCAGGAGATGGGTGATTCCTTTTACAGTCTGGTATGAAGTTGGACAATTTGGCTGATCATTCTATACCCATTAATATAGGAGAAGAGCCATGTACAATGGGTATAGACAGCTACATGGCAACCAATCAATGCCTTGGTCATTGGATAATTCAGTGGCAACATTTTTCGATATTATGAGCCCTGGTGGCCCAGTGGTCAGAATGCAATATTGCAAGCAAACTGTCCACAGCCTGGAGTTCAATCCTGACAGGGACCAAGATTGATTCAATCTTCCATCCTTCCAAGGTCAGTAAAATGAGGACCCAGATTGTTGGGGGCAATATGCTGACATTGTAAACCACCCAGGGAATGCTGTAAAGCACTATGGGATGGTATATAAGTCTAAGTTCTGTTGCTATTTTTTTCCAGGTTTTTAAACAATGCAGCATCTGCAGCAAGTCCAATATACACATTGCACATTTGATGAGAGGGAATGAGTTACAGCAGCCTTGCAAAGTAATTCATTATTGTTGTGCCCATTTAGAGGTGTGGGTAGAGTGGAACGTAACCCTCTGAGGTATATTCAAATGTTTTTATCTATGTTCAGGATATACGGGAAATGTAGTATGTATTTGTGGGAAATGAAGTGATTGGTTGCCCTGTAAATTCATAAGGGCTGCAGGAGATTGTGATAGAGCCATGTAGGCAATGAAGCAAGTTTACAAGTTTCTTTTCCTCCTGAGTAAGGCCTCTTCTTCTCTTTTGGAGCAGGGCTTGATGCTAAAGCAATACAGATGCAGCTGTTCAGCAATTAGTGTACTTTCAATATTGTAATAAAATCCTAATACGAAGATACGTGAGTCTTGTGCATTATTTAAAAAGTAGAAAGAAATTCGAAGCTAAATCAGGAAGCATTATATAGCTGAAGGCAGGAAAATATTAATTACCGTATTTTTCGGAGTATAAGTCGCACCTTTTTCCTCCCTAAAAAGAGGTAAAAATTCTTATAGACCAAATGTAGCTCCGCCCACCCACTGGCCCCCACCCTTTGGCCTCTGCCTCCCAGAGTTTACCTCCTTGTAGCAAGCAGCAAGAAGAAACAGCTGGTTTCAGCTAATTAGCACAAGTTGTATGTTGGTTCGGACTCCTGACTCTCCACTGTTTTGCTCTCCGCTGTTTTGCGCGGGCCTCTGCTGCTTGCTGCAAGGAGGTAAATTGCTGGGAGCAGACTTTTTTTTTCTTGTGCTAATCAAGCTATGCTGAAAACGAAAATGAAAGTAAAGCACGCTATTTGCTGTTTGCTGCAATGAGGCAAAATTTCTGGGAGGCAGAGGCAGAATTCTTTTTCTTGTTTTCCTCACCAAAAAAGGTAGGTGCGTCTTATAGTCTGGAGCATCTTATACAGAGGTGGGTTTCAGCAGGTTCTGACCAGTTCTGGAGAACCGGTAGCGGAAATTTTGAGTAGTTTGGAGAACCGGTAGTAAAAATTCTGACTGGCCCTGCCCTCATCTATTCTCTGCTTCTCAAGTTGCAGCTGATCCGGAGAAAATGGGGATTTTGCAGTAACCTTCCCTGGAGTGGGGTGGGAATGGAGATTTTACAGTATCCTTTCCCTGCCAGGCCCACCAAGCCACGCCCACCAAGCCATCCTATGCCCACCAAGCCACGCCCACAGAATTGGTAGTAAAAATTTTGAAACCCACCACTAATACGGTAATTAATTACATTTATACCCTGCATTCTCTCCTGTTCGAAGAAATGTCCTTCTGGGTTCAGTTCCAAGTGGGGAGAAAGACACTGGAAACATGGTGGCTGTTTGGAAAGAAGGTTTATTGATGAACAGGATCACATGGTTTCCTGAGCTGAGCAGAAAAGGGCAGAGATACTGAGAGCGCCTTGGTTTTATGCCCTCTCTGGGTCCCACCCTAGAGTTTACTGTTCCTGTATAAGAAATGCATCCTGATTGGTTGTCAGACTCCCGGGGGATGGGGATCTTAGCTAACTTTGTAGGCTGTCTGTCTCCCAGGCTTGTTTGGAGCCTTGCTGGCTGATGTAATCTTCCCAGGTGCCATGTGGTGAGATCTGTTACTAGATGGGTGGAGGGCTAATCCTATCTTTGTTATGTAGAATTAATGTGAATAAATTAGGAATCATACAGGGTCAGCTACATAAACACTAAAGGACCCTCTCTATTCACATTATTATAAGGGAGAAATGTGCTTGTTTGGAGATTATATTAAAGTCAGCTAAACCCCATTATTGGTAATATATCTTCTGATGAGGCCTAGCTGTCACGGAAGGACAGCCATATAGAAAACATCTGAGAGGCCTCACTGTCAAAAGACACAAGGACATGTATGTTGCAAAGAGTTACTTATTACCTAAGGACAGCAATAAATCTCCACATTAGTAATTACAGAACTAAGGAAGGTTGTCTAGCTAAAGATAATCTTATAAACTAGAAAATAATGGTTTAGTAATTAGGAAGTGTCAATTATCATATAACAAATGTATGTTAACCATATATGGAAAACTGCATGTGCTCACCAAATCCTTTGTCTTGGAAACATATATAAGCAGTTGT
This sequence comes from Ptyas mucosa, assembly GCA_012654045.1. Taxonomy (NCBI): domain Eukaryota; kingdom Metazoa; phylum Chordata; class Lepidosauria; order Squamata; family Colubridae; genus Ptyas; species Ptyas mucosa. The sequence goes on from WNWU01000037.1 coordinate 12,306,382, forward strand.
ATCAGAGCTTTCCTGGGTTCAGAATATCAGGTACAAATCTGGCTCTGAACCTGCGCAATAAACTGTATCTGGCTGACCCAGGAATGTTTTTCAGTCTTCTTTTCCATAACAGAATGGACTGGCTCCGGCCTTAATGGCCCATTGATAAAGGGGGGTGCGGGGTTGAGTTTCTGCCTCCCTTTTTGGGGAAATATTCTACCCTCTTAATATTTCCTAAAATATTTCATTTTTCTAGGAGAGGGGTGAGTGCCAACTTCCTTCACTCCAAAATGACCTCAATGTAGATAACAATGCCTTAATCTTCCTTTTCAATATTCAGGATTTTCTTTTTTTAAAAACAACAACAACTGGATTAGGCATTGATTTGTTTGTCTGGTTCATTATATTAAACCCTATTTTAGGACAATCAGCTGTTGTTGTTTTTTTAAATTCAGTTTGAGTATTTGAGTTGACTCCCCCAAAAAGGAGAAGAATTAGTACTGTATATACTCGAGTGTAAGCCGACCCGAATATAAGCCGAGGCACCTAATTTTACCACAAAAAAACTGGGAAAACTTATTGACTCGAGTATAAACCTAGGGTGGAAAATGCAGCAGCTACTGGTAAATTTCAAAATAAAAATAGATACCAATAAAATTATATTAATTGAGGCATCAGTAGGTTAAATGTCTTTGTTTTCAAAGAAAAACAGTAAACTAGCTCTGTAAGTGGAAAAAAGGATCAACAAAAACAATATGGTATCAACAATAACTTTAAAAGTACTGTATATGAGTTGGGTAGCTGTATAAATTTGTTTAATAAATACAATGGGAAAGGTCTCTGGGGATTCCAGAATTTACATGGCACTAATTGGATTAGTGGACCCTCCCCATGCCCCATTTTACCTTTAGCAAGCCTCCCTGCAGCCAAAACGGTTGCAGGAAAAAAAGGCATTTTTCCTCACTCGAGTATAAGCCAAGGGGGGCTTTTTTCAGCATAAAAAATGTGCTGAAAAACTCGGCTTATACTCGAGTATATACGGTAATTTCTCAAGATCAAGTTATCTCTCCAGGTCAACTTGCTGAGAAATACCAGAAACTATATACATATTTTTTTTCCATGTTTAAAAATTAAAAGTGTGACTAAACACAAAATATGAAGCAATATAAATGTAAAATAATGTAAAAGTTAAATAGTGTTAGCTGATGAAAACAACAATTCATCAACAATATGAAAATAAGCAGTTTTAAACACTGCTAACCCTACTGCTGGCCTTTAGATATAGCACCTAGATTTATATACTGCTTCACAGTGTTTTACAGCCCTCTCTAAGTGATTTACAGTGCCAGCAAACTACCCCCAACAATATGGATCCTCATTTTACTGACTTGGGAAGGATGATGTTACGGAAAGAAAGACTGAAAAACATTCTGGGTCAGCCAGATGCAGTTTATTGCGCAAGGATCAGAGCAGATTCATACCTGAAAGTCTGAACAAACAAAGAGCTCTGACACAACAGTTTATATATGTTTTCAAGACAAAGGATTTGGTGATCTCATACAGTTTTCCATATATGGTTAAAATACATTTGTTATAAAATAAATGAGCTCATGCAGTTGTTCCATATATGGTTAACATACATTTGTTATATGATAATGGACACTTCCTAATTACTAAACCATTATTTTCTAGTTTATAAGATTATTTTCAGCTAGACTACTTTTCTAAGTTCTGAAAGTACTGATGGAGTTTTTATTGCTGTTCTTAGATAATAATTAACTCTTTGCCCCATACATGTCTTTGTGTCGTTGACAATGAGGCCTCTTCCGTGGCTGTCCTTCCGTGACAGCTAGGCCTCCTCAGAAGATATATTACCACTAATGGGGTTTAGCTGACTCCAAACAAGCACGTTTCTCCCTTATAATAATGTGGATAGAGAGGGTTCTTTAGTGTTCATGTAGCTGATCCTGTATGATTCTTACTTTATTCACATTAATGGAAGGCTGAGTCAACCTTGAGCGGGACAGAATCTAATTGAATTATCTTTACATAATGTTTGCATAAGGGCTCCCAGATGAAGGAGGAAATTTGAATTAATTAACCAAGTGAACTAAGTCTCTTTCTGAATACAGAAGATCCTGGATTTAATCTCTGCTCAGGACAGATCTGACTGGGAAAGTTCAATCTGATTCCCCATATGCTGTTGCTCTTAAAGAAAACAGGCATTAGAATGCTGTGTTTACTTATCAAGCAAATGCAAATGTTGCTGATACAGTAGAACAAACAGGAGTAGGCAATGCAAAAAGCAGGAGCAATAAAAGGAGAGAATGAGTTAGTTGCATTAGGAACAATTGTTTTATTGGACTCCATGAAGAAGCAAACAGGTAAAATAAACCCTTAGAAGAAATCTTTCACCAATTCCTTTTAAAAAAACGGCTTCAGAAGCTTGATTTTGACTTGGTGCCTAATATATGTCAAGGAACTCTGTGAAAACAAGACACACAAAGGAAATCAGGGAGCGAGAAGGAGGAGAAGTTTCTTGCATGATGTCATTTTGCCATTTGCACAAATAGCATGCAAAAGGGGGGAAGGGATAACACTCGGGGCTTTTCAGAATCAAACAACTCTTTTGTATTATAAAGAAGACACACCAAACTTGCTTAAAGACAGCTATGTTTTCTTGGCACAGAAAGAAAAAAAAATGCCAATTGAAGATTTCTGAGCTGCTTTTTTATACTTCAAAATTCATGAAAACCAGGAATTGGGATGAATGCTAACCAAGAGCTAATTGGAGTTGCAAATCAAAGATCTCCTATCCTCCTTGCTTAAAACGGACAGATTCCAATGTGAATTCATTTGATCTTCTTGCATCACATTTTCTTCTTGAGTTGTTTTGATGTCTGAAAACAACCTTGATGCAATTTGCTGGGGCTACTCTGGAAATTGCTGCTGGCTGCCACTTGTTGCAAATACCCCTTGCCCTTATTACCATTATATTTATTACATGTTAGTCAGTGGTGAAATGTAAAATTTGTTACTACCGGTTCTGTGGGCGTGGCTTGGTGGGGTATGTGTGTGTAATGTGACTGGGTGGGCGCGGCCAACTTTTTTTTTTGGTAACTTTTCAAAGCATTTTTTCTAATGCTTTGAAAAGCCTCTGCCAATCAGGAAACTCAGCTGGGATCGTCAGAGAGGTTTTTTTAAAAATACCTCTCTGCAGATCAGGCAACTCAGCTGGGATCGTCAAGAGGTTGCAGAAAAAAAATGCTTTGAAAAGTCTCTGACGATCCCAGCTGAGTTGCCTGATCTGCAGAGAGGTATTTTTTTTAAAAACCTCTCTGACGATCCCAGCTGAGTTTCCTGATCGGCAGAGGCTTTTCGTCGGAAGAGGTTGTAGAAAAAATGCTTTTAAAAGTTTTTTAAAAAAAGCCTCTGATGATCCTACGGCTCAGTTGGGCATGGTGCGGCGGGGGGGGGGCAGGGATTTTTGCTACCGGTTCTCCGAACCACCCGCTGCCATCACTACCGGATTGGGCGATCCGGTCTGAACCGGGAGCATTTCACCCCTGAGGTTAGTGCCTTTCTTGCTATCCAGCTTGCTTTTCTGGATTCATCTGGGGCATTAGCAAAAAAACCAGAGCAATAGCAAACCAAGTGCACTTTTGTTGCAGGAATAATGAGACTCAGACCTCGGAATCAAAAGGAGTTGTATTTATTTGCGCAAAAAGTTCAGAGCAATATAGCTGTAGCAACATCTGAACCCTTTCTTATGGAAAAACAAGCACTTATATACTTTTCAAAAGTAGCGAAACATGGAAATATAGCATATCAGCGTTGATTGGTTATATTATTTATAGCCCCCTGTTGCTCTGTTAAAGAAGCTCCCCCTTCATACAGAATGAGGTCACAGGTGTCTTGCAGGAAGTACCTAGGTTTCCAGCAGTTCGTTTGTGGATACCTTAATGCTTGTATAACTGTGAACTTGAGGTTTGACATTTTCCATTTCCTTCACACATTTTATTGCCTAAAAAAGCAATCTTTTATAACCTTCTTTTTGTTCTACCTCACTTTCTTCAATTTTTGGAAGGAAAATCTGCTGCAGGGAGAAAGGTGTCAGCTTTGTGTCTTTCACTATTTCAATGGTGGTGAGTTAATCCTATTATGTCCTAAAGGTCTTGTCTATCCTTCTTAATCCCATCAATTGAAGGGGTTTTATTTATGAATAGATTGGCCCAGTCTTCCTTAATGGGCACAAAATATCCATCTCTAAAGACTTGAGGCTTCTGCTGGAGGCTATTAGAAAGACTGGGGATGCTTTCTGCATTTAAGAACACTCCTCATATATATAATTCAGTTCACTTTCCTTCATGAACACTAGAAGAGGTCATTGCCGAGCACATCTGCAAAGAAGTATGTTCTGTAGAAACATGGATTTTCCCTGGTTCAGCTAGCCCTTGGTTTCTCTACATTCAAAGCAGTGGTGAAATGTAAAATTTCTTAGTACCATTTCTGTGGGCGTGGCTTTGGGGGGGTAATGTGACTGGGTGGGCGTGGCCAGCTTTTTTTTTTTTAACCTTAAGAGGTTGTAGAAAAAATGCTTTTAAGAGCCTCTGATGATCCCAGCTGAGCTGCCTGATCATCAGAGGCTTTTTTTTTAACTTTTAAAAGCATTTTTTCAGCCGAAAAGGTTGAAGAAAAAATGCTTTTAAAAGTAAAAAAAAAAAAAGCCTCTGATGATCGCGTGGTTCAGCTGGGCATGGGGGGGGGGCAGGGATTTTTGCTACCGGTTCTCCAAACCACCCACCGCCATCGCTACTGGATCGAGCAATCTGGTCCGAACCGGGAGCATTTCACCCCTGATTCAAAATAGCCTTCCAACAGCTTGAATAAATCTCATTATTTAAGGTTTCTGAAAACGCAAAGTCAAGGTTGAGTGAATGACATACGTCTGATTCAAGCATACCCCACCCTACAACTACAACTTGGAACAAATATTTTAATGGATCTGAAAGTCTTGTTTTGAGGAACTGTGGTCAAAAATTAAAGGTTGCCTTAGCAAACTACTGTATTTCTGCACTAAGTATCAGATTGACCAGATTATCTATAAACCTCTTCCAACTCATTCATTCATTTTATTCTATGGCTGTCATGTTGACATCGCTAAGTGTTTACTGAATGATGGAAATAGAGAAAAACAGGACTGTTCTTGGATATTAGAAGACATGCTACTGAATTCCTTCCAGCTTGAGCCCTTTAACATCTCACTGTTGGAAGTTAAAATCCACCCCTCTCCTAGAAAAATGAAATATTTTAGGATATACTAAAAAGGCAGACTATTTCCCCTAAAAGAGAAGTAGAAACTCAGAGAATCAGGAACTCATTCCCCATACCTTTGTCAATGGGCCATTAAAGCCTCAGCATCCCATCTGCAACACAAAGGACCCATCTAGGAACAGAAACTCCCCACATGGCACCTCGGACGATTACATCAGCCAGCAAGGCTAGCTATGATCTCTGACAGCAACCAATCAGGATATTCTTCTTGTGCCCCAGGAAGTTCAAAGCCCAGAGAGGGCATAAAACCCAGGAACTCTCAGCATCTCGCCTTTTTTCTGTTCAGGAACTCAAGCCATGTGATTCCTGTCCACCATTAAACCATCTTTCCAAGCAGTCTCCATGTTTCCAGTGTTTTTTTCCCCACTTGGAACTGAACCCTGAAGGACATTTCTTCCAACATCACTCAACATGGAATGGCCAGCTCTTCTATACTTTCTCAGAATTTTTCTTTTTTTCCTCTCTCTTTGGAACGTCCTCCCTTTCCTTCCTTCCTTCCTTTTTTTTTTTGGCGCTGTTTTTGGCATTTTCATCAGAATTTGGAAAAGAAGAACTTTGAGACTACAGAAATGGTAGACATAACATTTTCCAATGTTTAGAATGTGTAAATATGTTTGCATTAAAAATAGATCTAGGAAGAATTTAATCTCTGTTTCCCTTATTTGATAATAAGTCATAATGATTATCATTCATTTTGATTTATCGATCTTAGTCAATTATATATCCTGGTGGCACAGTGGTTAGAATGCAATATTGCAGGAAAACTCTGTCCGTAGCATGTAGAGTTCAATCCTCAAGGTTGACTCTACCTTCCATCCTTTCAAGGTTGGTAAAATAAGGACTGAGAATATTGGGGGCAATATGCTGACTTTGTAACCTGCTTAGAGAGGACTGTAAAACACTATGGAGCGATATATACATTTAAGTGCTATTGCTTCATTTATTATTCTTTAAATGTATGGATAAGGGGACACGGTGGCTCAGTGGCTAAGATGCTGAGCTTGTCAATCGAAAGGTTGGCAGTTCGAATCCCTAGTGCCACCTAACGGGGTGAGCTCCTGTTACTTGTCCCAGCTTCTGCCAACCTAGCAGTTCGAAAGCACATAAAAAATGCAAGTAGAAAAATAGGGACCACCTTTGGTGGGAAGGTAACAGCGTTCCGTGTGCCTTTGGTGTTTAGTCATGCCGGCCACATGACCACAGAGACATCTTCGGACAGCATTGGCTCATCAGCTTCGAAACGGAGATGAGCACCGCCACCTAGAGTCGGGAATGACTAGCACATATGTGCGAGAGAAACCTTTATCTTTATCTAAATGTATGGGTTGTTTTATATCATAATTTCATTTACAGTACTTTCTTCTATTACTTGTCATCAATTTGGCTGTTATCCGAAGGATGTGGTGGAATCTTCAGCTAGAGTGGGTGGAATGAGCTGCCCCTAGAGCCGTGATGGCGAACCTATGGCACGGGTGCCACAGGTGGCACATGGAGCCATATTGGTGGGCACGTGAGCTCAGCTCTGGCACACATGTGTGCGCCAGCCAGTTGATTTTCGGGCCTTCTGGGCCCACCAGAAGTCAGGAAACACGCTGTTTCCAGCCTCCGGAGGGCCTCTGGTGGGGGTGGGGAAGAGCTTCCCCACCCCCACCTAGAAAGGCTCTGGCACCTGGGGAGAGCGAAAAATGAGCCTACCGGGCCCACGAGCCATCACATGCCAAAAGCAGGGGGAGCATGGAGGGGCGGGGCGCATAGAATTATGCATGTGGGCACATGTGCGTGTGACCCCCCCACACTCCCCACACTTTTGGCACGCAATGGCAAAAAGGTTAGCCATCACTGCCCTAGAGCTTCATCTTAGCCCCGACCTGCGTACTTTTCGCCGCGCCCTTAAGACCTTCTTGTTCCAGCAAGCCAGACTGGCCTAATACGAATTTTAAATGGGTGTATGTGTGTTTTTAATTTACAGGCCAAGTTTTATGTATTCGATTTTAATTGGTTTTAAATTTTATAAATTCATGTGTTTTTAATATGACTGTACACTGCTCCGAGTCCTTCTAAACTAAACTAAACTAAAAAGTATAAAGAGGGGGCCGAGCTTAATGTCCTTGCACAGCAGAAAGCAGTGCAGACTTTATCTGTCCCAGAGTTCCTGAAGCCTTATCTGACTTTTCCAAAGGGAATGCAGTCAGTCTGGTGAGATTCTTCTAGATAAGCACTGCAGCAATAAAGAAGTAACTTTGATCAATTCACAGTATGGTTTTGGTTCCTTATGCCTGCCTAGAATTTTAAAATCATTTCCCTTACTGGTGTGCTTATCAAAGGTCACCCTCTATTAGCTTATTAGAACAACTCAAGATAAAGGAATAAAAGAACTTGGCTTTCCATAATGATGACTGCAATATTCCATATCGGCTATTTACAATAGCCACAATTTTATACATAATTAAGCAATGCTTAGCTGCACTGGATACTTGCTATAGTGGAAAGGTGGAGTACCCAAAGGATACATACCGGTAAGCCCCATTTGGATTCAACACTTTTTAATAAGCATGTTCAAGATCAAAATATGGGTAACATAAAAGTGGCACTTCTATTAGTGTATGAGTTGTGATGGCGCAGTGGTTAGAATGCAGTACTGCAGGCTACTTCTGCTGACTGCCGGCTGACTGCAGTTTGGCAGTTCGATTCTCACCGGCTCAAGGTTGACTCATCCTTCCATCCTTCCAAGGTGGGTAAGATGAGGGCCCAGATTGTTGGGGGCAATATGCTGACTCTGTAAATCGCTTAGAGGGGGCTGTAAAGCACTATGAAATGGTATAAAATAGCACTTAAGTGCTACTGCTATTAGAAAACCCATGATCCACTGGGGCATTGTTCCTTACTTAAACAAAAAACACAGAATGTAATCACTGGTGGGTAAAACGGAAGAAGAGACTCCCTGCCTTCTTCCCCATTTTTGTGGAAAGCTGGCAGGGAGTGATGTAAATGATGAACAAAAGATTGTGGCTGACCGCAACAGTGTAATAGCGCAGCAGTATGATGGTGCTGAAGTGGCCACAATTTTACACATTTCAACCAGTAATCGTGCTGGATTTTGAACACAGGTTGTAATTCAGCACATTTCAGGTACGTTGATTAAAAAATGGTTGCCCTCTGATGCACTGCTTCACTCAATTGAAGGTTTCAAACAGACAAACAGGAAAGTTTTAGGAGTATATAGATTACAACTAACTTTTGTGCAAGAATGGATGTTATCAGATTTTCTTCATCAAAGATCATGACAGCTCTTAATGTTAAAGTAAAGGTAAAGGTTCCTGTCGCACATATGTGCTAGTCGTTCCCGACTCTAGGGGGTAGTGCTCATCTCCGTTTCAAAGCCGAAGAGCTGGCACTGTCTGAAGACGTCTCCATGGTCATATGGCCGGCATGACTAAACGCCAAAGGCGCATGGAACGCTGTTACCTTCCCACCAAAGGTGGTCCCTATTTTTCTACTTGCGTTTTTTATGTGCTTTCGAACTGCTAGGTTGGCAGAAGCTGGGACAAGTAACGGGAGCTCACCCCGTTATGCGGCACTAGGGATTCAAACCGCTGAACTGCCGACCTTTCGATCGACAAGCTCAGTGTCTTAGCCACTGAGCCACCGAGTCCCCTTTAATTTTTTTTTTGTTGATGTTTTCAGATTTTCTTCATTAAAGGTCATGACAGCTCCTAATGTTAGATCCCCTCTAAAAACAAAACAAAAACAAGCTCCACCCCATATGAAGGCTAATATTTTCCTATCTGTGTCTGGAAATTTTTCAGGGTTTTTTCCATGACCAGGACTGGATAATAATTTTTAAGGTTTTGTTTATAGGTAGAAGTTATACCAGAAAGAGTTCATTTGCTGTATTTTAAATTTATCTGATTAAGGTTAAAATGGTTACATTGTTATCCCTGGTAACTTTGATTGGATTTTTACTGACTAGATTTGAATGATGAGGTTTGGAGGATTTCTTTAATGATAGAAAATGTGATATAAAGATATAAGGGAGGAATTGTTGTTTCTGGTGAGGGAAACAAAAAATATAGCCTATTGATCTATTGGAGGTAATATGGCTTGCCGTATTTTTCAGAGTATAAGATGCACCTTTCCCCCCCCTAAAAGGGGGCGAAAATTTAGGTGTGTCTTACACACCGAATGTAGTACTGCCCATCCACTGGCCTCCACCCTTTGGCCTCTGCCTCCCAGCAGTTTACCTCCTTGCAGCAAGCAGCAAGAAGAAACAGCTCGTTTCAGCTTTAGCACAGCCTAATTAGCACAAGTTGATTGGATCGGCTTCCCGACTCTCAGCTGTTTTGCGTGGGCCTCTGCTGCTTGCTGCAAGGAGATAAATTGCTGAGAGCTGATTTTTTTTCTTGTGCTAATCAAGCTATGCTGAAAATGAAAATGAAAGTAAAGCAGGCTATTTGCTGTTTGTTGCAACGAGGCAAAATTGCTGAGAGGCAGAGGCAGAAGCCGATTTCTTTTTCTTGTTTTCCTCACCAAAAAAGGTAGGTGCGTCTTACAGTATGGAGCATCTTATACTCCGAAAAATACGGTAGGTGGAAAGTAACAGGCACCAGGGAAGAGACATGAACCAAAGCCTTCAGCTAGAATGATTTCATAATGTAATAGACCTATCTGTAATTTTGCTAAGCAGTTGCCATTGGTGTAATATAATGTTGCAAAGTAGGTAGTTTCATGAGTATATTTGGAACTAGAAGGATGAAACCATGAGAAATAAAGAACTGAAAGTAACAGATGGATGGAGGTTTCAGATGTACGTGGGTGTATGTGGAAACTAAATGGCCAGTAAGAAAGAATAAGGAAATGGGTTATGAAATGTGGCAAGAAAGTGTCCATCTGTGTGTGTGTGTCCATTAGAAGAAAGGTATAAAAAGTGGAGCTCGATATCAGCTCAGGGCCACTGGCCTATAGCTATCCTTGTTGGATCTGCTATGTCACTGGACCTCATTGCAATGGGTTATTAATGTAAATCAGGGGTGTCAAACTCGATTTCATTGAGGGCCACATCAGGGTTGTGTTTGACCTTGGGGGGCCAGGGTTGGTGTTGTCACTGCGTTTTTGTATTTGCCAGCTGTGCTTGAACTCTGCCACTTTCCGTAGATGCCCAGTCTCTTATCTCTCTAAGCTAACTGTGCATCCTCCACATTCCTTCCATTCCTTCATCTTAACTTCTTTGTTCTCTTGCCGAGAGGTCCGACAGGAACGTTGTCAAGATGTAACTAATTAGCTACTAAGAGTTATCTTTATTTTTACTTTTACAATAAAATGAGTTTTCTTAGAAAATACTTCTTCGGGTTTGTTTTCTCAGAGTATGCTTGCAAGGAGAGCCAACGGTCCAACCTCTAATCTGAGGTGTGATTGTCCCAGAGCCAGGATGGGATCAATCAATGCCCTGACAGGTGTGGCCATGGTGGGCGTGGCCAGCTCAACATCACTTGTGTCGGGAACACCTGTGGTGGTCCAAGCACTCTGCCAACAAAAACAGGCTCCTGAGTGCCGTTTCCGGCTGCAATGGCCTCCTGCAACCCTCTGCCAGTGAAAACGGAGCTTGGGAGGGCTGCACGCTACCCTCCCAAGCTCCGTTTTCGCTGGCAGAGGCACCATGGGCCAGTCCTTCACTGTTTCCAGGGCAGCCCCGCGGGCCAGATCTAAGCACGCCGCGGGCCAGATCTGTCCCCCAGGTCTTGAGTTTGACACCCCTGATGTAAGTTATGTTACGATGCTTGTTCATGTTCCAAATTGCTAGTAAAATAAACCTCTGAATCTTAAAGTAAAAATTATTGCCTTGGGTTGCTGTCTTTTGTTTTGTTTTTATCAAGTTTTTCCAGCACACAGGTAACCCTTAATGGGCTTTTGCTGATTAGGATGGAATGCTGAGATTTTAAAGATTTGTTTATAAAGAGGTCAGTTAAGGGATAAAAAGATGGTTGTGTTTTAAGATATGGTGATCAGTTGTTAAAATTGTTTATATATGTTGGGAATGGGGGGGGGGGAGAGAAAATTACTTTTGTTTTTCTCCTTTATTTTATTTTTTATTTTTTTCTTTGCGCTTTTCCTTGTTCTTTTATATCGTATGTTAATTTTCTCTGTTTGTGTTAATATAATAACATTAATTATTCCTATAAACAAAGAACTCAGCAATTCTTCTGTTTTCTCTTTCAGAGCTGTAACAGCCCCTCTGCCCAGGGGTGGGCTTCAAAATTTTTAGCAAGGGGTTCTTTGCCTGGTTGCTAGGGTAGGCGTGGCACTGACTAGGGTATCGCCTAATCAGTCTCCTGCACCATGGTGGCGGCGGGTGGTGGTGGTGTTTTTGTCCTCCCTGTGCTCCAGAGGTTTTCCTCGAGCCTCCAGGAGGGCAAAAATGGCCTCCACAGGCTCCGGAAGCCCTCTGGAGGATGGAAACAGGCCTGTTTCCAGCCTTCCCGAACTTCAGATAGGTCCGTTTTTCACCCTCCCTGAGCCTCCACGCATGCCCTGTACTTACCTGCATCCAAAATGGGCCATGTGGAAACTCCTGGGAGGGGCAGAGTGGGGTGGGCGGGGCCAGCCAGGAGTTGGATTTGTGGGTTCTCCGAACTGCACAGAATCTCAGCTAGAGGTTCTCCTGAACCCCTGCGAACCCCCAGCAGCCCACCCCTGCCTCTGCCCCTCCACTTCTTTTTGATTTAACATCAATCTTCTCTTTTTCATTCACCCCAAATGTGTAGCAAAAAGGTGCTAAAATTGTCTTATCTTTTGTTTCCATTCTATCACTGTTTACCTTGAAAAAACTTCAGTATGTTCTGGTTTTGCTTAGTTGACTTTTTCACAATAATCCTACAGAATAGGGCTGCAGAATATGTGTAACTTTCCCTACATAAGTAAATACAGCTTTTTCGCCCCCCTGCTGCAGAATACTGTTGTTGCTTGTTGGAATTATCAAATCGCTGCCATGGATGGTGAGCAATCTAACATGCTTTCACTGGCCCTGATCACCTCTGGCCATTTCAGATTCTGAACAGGACCGTTTCCTCCTCCATTCTGCATCAAGACATGGATCTACATTGACAAGCTTCTTGATGTGATTGCGTGACTTGCTTGCTAATCAACCCAGCAGCCTCAGACTTTCCCAATACATCAGTGAACGGACAACCTTCTCCTTTTACCTTGACATCTTTCTCCCTGCTTAGCTCTCAAGCCACAGGAGGAAAGAAAGATCTCCATGCTGTCTATTAGGCGTCCCAGAGCTTCTCTTGACAGGTACATTCCATACTTCCAGCAGCTTCTAACAAAGACTCAGACTGGGAGGTTTTTCTTGTCTCAATGAGATGCAAAACAGCACTGAACAATAAAAGCCCAGGCAAAAGGTTGGCACCCTGAGCTTGGCTCATGAAGAGATGTCAACAAAAGCCTGAAACAATTTTGTTTTGTGTACGTTATTCTGCTTTTATGTTCCTAAAGTGAAACACCGTTTGATGCGTAGACACAGTGGTGGCATAGGCATGTTGACAGGCCAACTGGAGTAGCTTATTTATTCATTTGAAAAATATATATCTTGCCTTTCCTCTGGGAGCTTAAGGAAATATACACAGCACTCTTTTTTCTATTTTTTTCCCACACAAGGACACCATTGCGAGATAGGTTAGGGCAGAGGTCTTCAAACTTGGCAACTTTAAGACTTCTGGACTTCAACTCCAAGAATTCTCCAGCCAGCATAGCATGTGCAGAAGCATTTTCATGATGTCAGGGTCAGTGGGTGGGGCCTCCCGCCAGTTTTACTACCGGTTCTATAGAACCGGTGCGAACCGGGGGCAACCCACCACTGGTTCAGTTCCAAGTGGGAAGAAAGACACTGAAAACATGGAGACTGAAAGATGGTTTTAATGGTGGACAGGACCACATGGTTTGAGGTCCTGGGCAAAAAAGCACATGGTTGAGAGAGAGAGAGAGAGAGAGAGATTTATACCCTCTGTTCGGCTTTGAATTTGAGCTTGTGTTCTGATTGGTTGTCAGATTCCCATGGGCCCATGCAGGGATAACTTTGTAGGTTGTCTTTTGAGTCCCAGGCTTGGTTGACCCTTGCTGGGTGATGATGTAATGAAAGGGCTATGGGCAATTCCTACTATGTCTCTGCCTGAAGGAGATCTTTATTATGTAAAATGAGCCGAGGTGGCGCAGTGGTTAGAGTGCAGTACTGCAGCTACTTCAGCTGACTGCTAGTTCAGCAGAACAGCAGATCAAATCTCACTGGCTCAAGGTTGACTCAGCCTTCCATCCTTCCGAGGTGGGTAAAATGAGGACCCAGATTGTTGGGGGCAATATGCTATTTAGTATACTGTCTTTGGTGTAAGTTGCCCAGAGTCTTCGGAGAGTGGGTGGCATAGAAATATGGCTAATAAAATAAATAAAATAATAAATAAATAAATAGACTGGCCTACGCCTTAGTGGCCCATTGTTAAAGGTGTGTGTGTGTGTGTGTGTGCTGAGTTTCTGCCTCCCTTTTAGAGGAAATATTCTGCCCTTTTAATATTTCCTAAAATATCTCATTTTCCTAGGAGAGGCGTTGGTGCTAACTTCCTACACTATACCACCTTGGCTCCTGGTGGAGTAAATTAGAACTTTTTTCTTTAGAGTCCATGTCAAATAATGACATACATTTCTCTTTTGACCAAAACAGAACTCAGAATAGATTTTAGAAGCTGCAGACAAGGAACAAGGTGCATGCGAAGAAAAGCTTGACATGTCATTTCCCTTTAGCTGTTTTCGGCTCAACCTGGACTCCTTCAGATGCTGTGTGGGCGGATGGGAGGTGGGAGATAAGATCATATACCTTTTCTTTAGACGCTGGAAAGCAAAGCGAGGGAACGCAGGATTTAGAGTTAACATAGATCAAGAGAAAAAAAATCACTTCCCAGATATTCCTTTATCAAAATATAAGGCATACGAAGTTTGCTTTCCGTTAGAAAGAAGCAAACGAAACATAGATTCTGTACGTTTTTAAAATTCCCTTTTCTTATTATTATTCTTATGAAAATCAATGCAAAGATAATTTAAAAGGTGCAGTGGATGTGGTCCTTGAAATGGTATTGTAAGAAGCCTTCCCACCCCCAGATTAAAATATTAATCTGGGGGTGTTACTTGGAACCCTGCCACTTTATTCTTAATATTAAAAAGAGGCAGGATAGAATATTTCCCCCAAAGGAGAAAGGGAGAAAAATCTTAACAAAGGCAGAAAGCAGCCCCAGTCTTCCTGCCATAGAAAACAGCTTCAAAGAAGCCTGAAGCGGCTGACCTTTAGGAATGCAAATTTTGTATCCATTCAGAAAGACTGGGCCAATCTATTCATAAACCAAACACCTTCAGCCACTGCTCCAGCCTTCCGTGGGAATTGATGGGATTAAGGATTTACATTCCATCACCCAAATTCTAAGGTTAGGACATGACCTTTAGGGCATAATAGGATTAACCCACCACCATTGAAATAGTAAAAGACACAAGGCTGACTACATTGCGCAATCCCCTGGAGCATCTCAATCACAAAACCCCAGAACCCTATAAAGATCCATCCACTCACTCAGCCATTTTGTCAGAAACATGCTGCTGTCACTGAAGTTTCTGGAAACCAAATAAACAGAGACCTTCTTTCCTTGTAGCCAGCCTCCATTGACTTTTTTTTTAAAAAAAATTATTTGTCCTGGACTGGATTTTTCTTCCAACAATATGCAGGAGCATTTAAATATATCTAGTGTTATATTTTAATGCTATTTTTTCCATTCAAAATACCCTAAAAACTATAGTGACTGGGTGACCTTGGGCCCATCACTCTTTCTCAGTTCAACCCACCTCATAGTTGTTGTGAAGAAAATAGGGGGAAGAAAAAGTACAGGTAGTCCTCAATTTACAACAGTTCATTTAGTGACCACACAAAGTTGTAACAGCATTGAAAAATGACTTATGCCCATTTTTCACAGTTACAACCTTTGCAGCATCCCCATGATCATGTGATGAAAATTAAGATGCTTGGCAACTAGTTCATATATATGACCATTGCTGTGCCCCGAGGTCATGTGATCACCTTTTATGACCTGACAAACAAAGTCAGTGGGAATCCAGATTCACTTAATAGCCAGATTATTAATGTATCAGCTGAGGGATTCACTTAACAATTATGGCAAAAAATTGTGGTAAAATGGGGTAAAACTCACTTAAATATCTCACTTAGCAATAGAAACCTAGGTCCAATTGTGACCAATTGTGGTCATAAGTTGAGGACTACCTATATTTAGCAGAAAATCTTCATTTCAAAGCCTCAGAGAGAAACACTATGTAATTCAGAATACTGTGAATATTTTATGTATCACCCCCTCTCCCTCCCTCCCTCCCTCCCTCCCAGAAATAAAAATAAACCTATCAGGTGGCTTTTCAAACTTGGCATTCAGAAGATTTTTAATATCCTTTAGATCACGGCAGTGGTGGGTTGTCCCCGGTTCGCACCGGTTCTATAGAACCGGTAGTAAAACTGGCAGGAAGCTCCGCCCACTGACACCAACGTCATCAAAACGCTTCTGCGCATGTGCAGAAGACTGCGTGGCTCCGCTGCAAACCGGTAGTTAAGGTAAGTATAACCCACCCCTGGATCACGGGTGTCACCAACTCGCAGCATCATGTTGCTGTCATGTGACATGTTGCGACGTTTCTTCCCTTTGCGGAGCTGGGGTGGGCGTGATGCAACTGGCCCGTGGGCCACACCTGCCTGCTTTAAATAGTTAAATAAACAATTTCTGAAAGTGATTAGAAGCAAGTTTAGTGAACTTAGTGTCCTTTAACAGGCTCTATTACAGTTGTGAACTTAAACCCCTTGTCTGCTGGTACTGAAATGGGTGGGGGAATCACTGTCCTGCAATCTCCTCATGAGAAGCAATCCTCCAGAGCACACATGGGTGATCTCCTATCCTCTCCTTGTCCAGAGAGCTTCTGAAGAACCGGTCTAGTCACCAGACAGGCAACATATTAAACATAAGATAAGGTGCCAGAGAGCCCAGCACAAGGCAGACCCAAACTTTCTGGTGTGGAGATTAATATTTAAGAATGTGGTTTCAGTCGGCCTCATCTCCTGTTGTTTGACTTGGCCTGCCTGTTACTTGGTGAGGGATCAGTTGTCTAATTTAGATGGTCACCTGTACTTCCCCAAACAGAGGTACATGCAGTATATATTGGTGCTGTGGACGATTTGGTAAGGAGCAAATTTTTTTATTACCGGTTCTGTGGGCATGGCTTGGTGGGTGTGGCATGGCTTGGTGCACATAGCTTGGTGGGCGTGGCAGGGGAAGGATACTACAAAATCTCCATTTCCACCCCACTCCAGGGGGAGGATACTGTAAAATCTCCATTTCCACCCCACTCCAGGGGAAGGATACTGTAAAATCTCCATTCCTTCCCCAACCCACTAATCTGCTTTCCAGCTCTGTGTGCAGGGCAACAAAAGAAGACCCAGCCAATCAGCTGGGACTCAATCAGCTGGGAGTCAGAGAACAGACTGGGGCAGGGCCAGTCAACAGTGGTTTTTGCAGGTTCTCTGAACTACTCAAAATTTCTCCTACTGGTTCTCCAGAACTGGTCAGAACCGGCTGAATACCACCTCTGGTAAGGAGGATTAGTGAGGCGCCTGAATTTTCACCCCATGAGCAAGTCAAAAGTAATTCATTTCTTTTTCAACTTATCTATTTATACTTGTACTTGTCCCAGTGTAGATAACTGACCCAAAGTTGAATCTTCTACCTACTATTAAGATGCTCCCCAAAAGTACATCTACAAAGACTCAGACATACCCAGATAATGATGTTCTTGTCATTTGGACTAAGGGAAAATGCATGATCAAAGCAAAATATAAAAGTCAGTCAAGGACACCTGCAGTTTGGGAAGGAAGGTTTAAGTGTAGAATGGGTTAGAAGGTGCTTCATTTAATTGGACCAGCTGGGGGTTGCCTTCTGCCTCCGTGGAGCCTCTGGCAGTAGAGTGATTGATTATGTGCCATCAAGCCATTTTCAACTCCTAGTGACTACATAGATAGATTTTTTCTCCATGATCTGGCATTAGAATGAGTATGTATTTGGCTGATATTTCCCTTATACTTCTCTGTGAGTACTTTAAGTCTTGTAGCAAATAAACATCGTAGTAGTGAATCCTCAAAGAACCTCTTAGCTTTGGTTGGCCACTGCTAGCAAGCCACAGTGTACTGGCATACTATAAATAAAATATTACCCCAATTCAAAAAAGCTAAATATATCACTTTTTGCTTTCCCAACCCTACTTCACAAGCACAATAGTTAGCCCCAGGTTTTCCCTGTGATTGGAAGAGGCAGTATTTATTCCATAGCAACCAGCTTGTTAAAATAGCAGGTGAAGCCTATAGGCTGTGCTTTCATCCCATCCCATGCTGATGGATAGACGGAATGAATCTCAGCTTCTATTTATAACACAAGCGGAACTGTACTCACAGTTTAAACAAAGATGAAAAAAATATATACAGATTTAAAGCAGCACTGTAATTTCCCCACTGCACCGTCCAAAGGAAAGAATGGGTATGAATCAGAGATATAATGACAATGCAAAATATGCTGCTGTAGTATTGTTTATTTCAACAAAGCTAAGACATGTGCATGATTGTGCAGTGAGGCTGTAGGGACTGACTTTGAGAACTCTTTATTTTGATATTTTTGTTTCATATGGCATTTTGCATGATCTACTCCTAGGGTATCAAACTCAAGGCCTGGGGGCTGGATCCAGCCCATGGGGTGCTTAGATTTGGCCCCTGGGGTTGCCCTGGAAGCAGCGAATGACTGGCCCGCAGTGCCTCTGCCAGCGAAAATGGAGCTCGGGGGGGGCTGCATACGGCCCTCCCGAGCTCCATTTTCACTGGCAGAGGGTTGCAGGAGGCCATCACACTGGAAATGGAGCTTGGGAGCCCGTTTTTGCTGGCAGAGCGCTCGGGCTACCCCAGGCGCCCCCAACATGAGTGATGTCGAGCTGGCCACGCCCACCCTGGCCACGCCCATCCCAGCCCCCCAAGGTCAAACACAACCCTGATGAAATCGAGTTTGACACCCCTGATCTACTCTATACTGTATTTCTCTGTCATGCATTGTATTAAGGCAGGGGTCAGCAACCCGCAGCTCTGGAGCTGCATGTGGCTCTTTCATCCCACTGCTGCGGCTCCCTGTTGCTGGTCGGCTCCACAATTATTAGGGCTTTCGGTTAGGATAGGTAGAGGAAAAAGGATGCCATGCTAGGAAGAGCCTATGATGGGGGAACCGGACTTCCAGTCAGCTCCAGAATTGAACGGGGGCTTCCGATTAGGACCTTTGTGGCTCTTCGAGTGTTTAAGGTTGCTGACCCCTGTATTAAGGAATGGCTTGATGATACGTTGTCAATTAGCTAACATATTTGCTTTACTTCCATAAGGAGGAAGCCAGGGGGACATGATATATGGTCAAACAAAGTATATCTGGTAACTTAGATAAGTGGCTGAAGATCAAGATTGTAAACACCTGCAAGGATGAAGCCGCCATGGGCAATATCATGAGATGGACTATCTTGAGGGCTTGAACCAAGACTTCTTCCCTTTGCATCTAAGGACCTTCATTAAGGTTATGTGAAGAGTGTTGTCGAAAAGGAAGGAAGGTTGCATAATTTGTGTGACGTGATCTTGAGATAAATAAGGGAGTGTGTGTATATGGATCAATCTGGAGCAGAAAAAGCCTAGCTGAAGGAAGTAAGCACCAGTAGGAAAACCCAATTCCAAGGATGTGGTTAAATTGCTTGAATAACAAGAAAAGGCAACAAGACTTTGTAGGGTAGGGTGACACTGAGAGGTTCTTCAACACTGTCATAATGTAAAATCTTGTCTAGCCATATCCTGCTTCCTGCATCTTTAGCCTATCTCCTTGACAGACCAGGGGAAATTGAACATAGCATTGCAGAATCATGGATCTTATGGATTATGGATCATGGAACCGTTTAAAACGTACCAAACCTGGTAAGACCATTCATCCAATGCAGGGATGGGTTCTACTTACCTTTACTACCGGTTCGCAACGGGAGCGCATGCACTTCTGCACACGTGCAGATCACCCATGATGACATCGTGGTGGGTGGGCGGAACCTCCCGCTGGTTTTACTACCGGTTCTATAGAACCGGACCAAACCAAGAGCAACCCACCACTGATCCAATGCTTTATTGGAGTGTTTAGCAGAGAGGAATCCTGAACAGGTGCTCTGAATCAGGAATGAATGTACGCTAATCCTGTTCTCTGCCAGGAGTTCAA
This sequence comes from Ptyas mucosa, assembly GCA_012654045.1. Lineage (NCBI taxonomy): Eukaryota > Metazoa > Chordata > Lepidosauria > Squamata > Colubridae > Ptyas > Ptyas mucosa. The sequence continues at coordinate 12,326,049 of WNWU01000037.1, forward strand.
TGCTGACCAGCTCAAGGTTGACTCAGCCTTCCAAGGTTGTTAAAATTAGGATCCAAATTGTTGGTGGCAATAGGCTGTCTTAGAGTGTTGTAAAGCAGTATGAAGCAGTATATACATCTAAATGCTATTGCTATCTGATACTATAAATTACTCATAAATTTAAAGGGATGCAGAATGAGAACCAGATGTTGGGGTTTTAGTAAGGGAGCTTTTTGACCATGAGATGTTGGCTTGACCATTCACCATTTGTGGGGAAGCAGTTAATCTGTTGAGTTGTCCATTGTAATGGCAAATTATGTAATAAGCACAGGAATAAATAAACCTGTGGGATTATTAGATTCAAAAATAACGACAGTTTTCTGAGTGTGTAATTCAGGATTGGGAATATTCCTGCGATCTGACAGGAAACACCTTTGGGAACGAAAGAGAAGAAGTCATGTGGCTAAAAGAGAAGGCATTTTATGAAGAGACTGATATGGCACTGGGAAACAAATCTCCTCAAAGCAAAACATCATGTTTTATGATGGCATAAATACTGATAGTCACTCTGTTTTCCATTTTCTACTCTCCTTTTAATATTTCCCTTAGAAGTAACATTACCTTTGACATTTCTGACTTTGCAGAATGCAGAACAAATATAGAACACCGCTTTGAAGTAGATCAATCTACTTGATCAGATTAAGTAGGCCTAAACAAAATTCCACATTACTTATAATTGCACAGAACATAAGAACTTCCATGATGGATCAGGTTGAGACTCATCTGACTAGTACAGCATCTCCTTCTCATAGGGGCCAAAGCAGTGGTAGAATTCACATACTTTACTACTGGTTCTGTGGGTGTGGCTTGGTGGACATGGGGTGACTTGGTGGGTGTGGCAGGGGAAGGATACTGCAAAATCTCCATTCCCACCCCACTGCAGGGGAAGGATACTGTAAAATCTACATTCCCACCCTACTCCAGGGGAAGGATACTGCAAAATCTCCATTCCCACCCAACTTCAGGGGAAGGATACTGCAAAATCTCCATTCCCACCCAACTTCAGGGGAAGGATACTGCAAAATCTCCATTCCCAACTCAACTTCAGGGAAAGGATACTGCAAAATCTCCATTCCCATCCCACTCCAGGGGAAGGATACTGCAAAATCTCCATTCCCAACTCAACTTCAGGGAAAGGATACTGCAAAATCCTCATTCCCTCCCCACTCCTGGGGGAAGGATGCAAAATCTCCATTCCCACCCCACTCCAGAGGAAGGATACTGCAAAATCCCCATTCCCTCCCCACTCCTGGGAGGATACTGCAAAATCCTCATTCCCTCCCCACTCCTGGGAGGATACTGCAAAATCCCCATTCCCTGTAAATGCATCCTTTCCATCTCGTTTGTTTTCCTGCATCTGGAATTCGGAGGCATCTTTGCTTCCAACTCAGAGGATACAAGACCAGCAGCGCTTCTTGGATTGTTCTTCAAGAGTTTATCCAAGTGTATTTGACAAGCATCCAAGTTAGTGGCTAGAACCTTCCTTTATGGTAATGAATTCCAGAGATTAATTTTGCACTGGGTGAAAAAAAAAATGCTCTGTGTCTTTTAAATGTTCTCCCAGACAGACAGCTTTAAGATTTTGACAGAGAAAAAAAACCTTCATGACCATTTTCTCTATGTCATACGCATGATTTTTTAAAATGTTTTGATCAAGTCTCCCTTCAACTATCTTATTATTAAGCTAGGAAATCCCTGCCATTCTAATCTTTTTTCCTAAGGAAAGCATTCAGGCTGGCTGATAATTTTAGTAGCCCTTTTCTGTGCTTCCCTCCACTCCACTTTTTTACATGTGGCCATCAAAACTATGCACAGTATTCCAGATGTGATGGTCTCCTATTGTAAGGGCATTACAAGGTTGGCATTTTAATTTTCATGCCCTTTCCTAAGGATCTCCAGCATGGAATTCACTTCCCCCCCCCCCAATTTGCTTCCTTTTTTATGTAAACCAGGACAGGATACACCCCTAACATTCATCACTATATAGTTTGTTAAACTGTGTCTTGTGGGGGAAAAAATCCCAATGGTTGAGTTCACACAACCCCACCAAGCCCAAACCAATCATATTAGGGCTCAGCAGATTGCAAACCCTGTCCATGCCTCAACTGCCATCTTGGGTGGGTTGCTTTGCCCTTCGATTTATTCAAATAAGGAGGACCTATTATATGGGAGGGGGGATGGCCCTGACCAGGTAAGGAAACACCTGGATCCTCTCCATTCTCTTAGTGACTGGCTGAACACCTACATAGGTCCTTCTTGGAACAGGATTCTGAAACGAGGGGGCAGAAAGCTGGAATAGAGGAGCGCAGCCTTTCTCCACCTGCTCCTTTGGTTACAAGTGCAGAAAGAAAGATGCCCTGAGGAGGAGGAGGAGGAGGAAGAAAAGGTGCCGCCGTCATCGGTCCCGCTGTCCTTTCACCCACCCTGCACGTAGAAGAGGGAGGAAGAGGCCGGGGAGGCAACGGTGGCATTCTTGGATGGTCGCTTCCCTGCCTGTGCAGCTCTGTTTGGTAATAGGTTATCTCCTTCCTTCCTTCCTTCCTTCCTTCCTTCTTTCCCTCCCTCCCTCCATTCCCCTTTTCCTTCCTTCCTTCCTTCCTTCTCCCCTCCCTTCCTTGATTCCTTTTTTCCTTCCTTCCTTCTTTCTTTCCTTCCTTCCCCCTTCCTCGCTTCCCCTTTTCCTTCCTCCCTTCCCCTTCTTTCCTTCCTCCCTTCCCCTTCCCCTTTTCCTTCCTCCCTTCCCCCTTCCTCCTCCCTCCCTCCCTCCTTCCTTTTTCCTTCCTCCCTTCCCCTTCCTTCCTTCCTCCTTCCCCTTTTCCTCCCTCCCCCCTTCCTCCCTCCCTCCTTCTTTCCTTCCTTCCTTCCCCCTCC
>WNWU01000037.1:12329058-12353596 GCA_012654045.1 Ptyas mucosa
TCTTTCCTTCCTTCTTTCTTTTCTTTCTTCCTTTCCTCCCTCCCTCCATTCCCCTTTTCTTTCTTTCTTTCCTTCCTTCCTTTTCCCCTGCCTCCCTCCATTCCCCTTTTCCTTCCTTCCTTCCTTCCTTCCTTCCTTCCTTCCTTCCTTCCTTCCTTCCTTCCTTCCTTCCTTCCTTCCTTCCTTCCCTCCCTCCCTCCCTCCCTCCCACTGGATTTCGTGGGGACTAGGAGGCTGAAGCTGCACCATATATAGCCAGGGCTGCTGCTTTATTGATTGACTTGCATTTCCAGCATCTCCCCCGCCCCCTTTGGCGCTGCAGCGGCGGCAGCAGCAGCAGCAGCCGGGAGAGGGAGAGAGCGAGAGGGAGGGAGAGAGAGCGAGAGCAGGTGGACAGTTGCGAGAGAGACTGCGGTGAAGCTGCCCTGGAGACATGGCGGACCGGTGCCTCTGAATAAGCAAAAATTGAGCGCGGGGGTGGGGTGGGGGAGGGCGGCGAAACAGGCGCCCTCCCGAGTTCTCCTTCTCCTCCTTCCACAGCGCAATTATGCTGTCCCTCTGTGGAGCGGCCGAAGGGCAAATGGTGCAGCAGCCTTGGGGGGCCTCGGACTTCTTCCCCTTACACCTTCTTCTTCATCTTGCATCCCATCCTCTCCCTTGGCCTTAAGCTGAGGTAGCTGGCCGCTTCCCAACAGCATCCCAGGGCGAACTGCTGTCCATCCATCCATCCATCCATCCATCCATCCATCCATCCATCCATCCGTCCACCCACCCATCCTTCCTGTGGCTGCCTTCATCCCTCCCTCCCTCTTCCTCCCATCTGTCTCCATCCTCCTTTCTTCCTCTCATTCTCATTCTATCTCTTTCTCCTTTTCCTCCCTTCCCCCACACCTCCTCCTCCCCCTCCCCCTCCCTGCTGCCACCATCACCACCACCCTCCAAAGCTATGGCTGCAGAAAAGATCTTGGAGACCCTGGATCACTATAAATCGGAGATCGAGCGGCTGACCAAAGAGCTGACCGAGACCACCCATGAAAAGATCCAGGCGGCTGAATATGGGCTGGTGGTCTTGGAAGAGAAGCTGACCCTTAAACAGCAGTACGATGAGCTGGAAACGGAATATGATGTCCTCAAACAGGAGCTGGAGCAGCTGAGAGAGGTGAGTTGGCTTGGAAAACCCGGCTGATCTCATCCTTCATTTCCCCCCATCTCAATATCGTACCATCTTTTTTTTTTGCTTGTTTGTTTTCTGTCTTGATTCCTGGTACATGTCATGTGTGGCTGAAAAAAAAAGAAAGGGAAGGAAAATATCCTTCAGATCTCCATGCTTTGTGATATGTTCTGAACCATTTCGTCTAAAAAGAAGTGTCTTGTAGGCCAAATGTAGTTCCTGAATCTGGATCTGTAAATGTGTGCTAAGACTGAAATGGCAGTGATTCATGCAAGATACAAGGACCAGCACTGGTCAACAAAGATGCTTAAAAGTTATTAGGGATCTGATATTTTAAATGTATTACTGATCAAAATATGGCAATACACGCACTGCTTAACTATGTGTAGGCTCAACTTTGGTTTTTTTGATATTTGAGGGTAAACATGTATATTGCACTGAATAGCTTGGTTTATATTCAGGAAAATAAACATTTAAAAAGAAACACGAACATCTTTACATTTAAAAAAAACTGACAATTCTTTGTTTGTTTTCTACATTTGTTTTCATCCTTTTATAATTTACCTGTCAATGGGATCCACCATAGGCAGCCATTTCTGCCTAGGAAGATGTATTTGATCTGGGTCAATCAAGTTTGCCTTAAAAAAAAATCTAATATGTAGGTAATCTGTGCATGTCACTGAGCAATCTGTATTTTTGTTTTGCATATTATTGAAAAGATACAAGCAAAGATTAATAATCCCATAATGCAGATTGCTGATAAGTATTTACGATAAATTAATCAAACGGTGAATTCTAAATTCATATTTATTTGTGTTCATATATTCTATTTTACAAATAATAGAAACCTAAAGGTGAATTCTGGTATGTGGGAATAAATATAGCACAATGAAATATATGTGCTCAATTTTGACACAAGTGCCCACAAAAAACATCAGTAGTGACTCAAATGGCTGGTTTCTTCTCTGAATATTTATTTATTTAATTGATGTTTTTTAATCCTGCCTTTATTACTTTATAAGTAACTCAAGGCAGTGAACGTATATAATACTCCTTTCTCCATCAGTTTTCCCCACAAGAACAACCCTGTGAGGTGGATTGGGCTAAAAGAGAGCGATTGACCTGAAGTCACCTAACTGCCTTCATGGCTAAGGCAGGACTAGAACTCACAGTCTCCTGGTTTCTAGGCCAGCACCTTCACCACTAAACCAAACTGACAATATTCTTTGGGTTGTGGACTCAAGTGAAAATTTGTTCCCCGAAACCTTCTGGGTCCTGGCTTTAAAGTTTAGTAGAAATTCCTTTACGTGTCAGATGTGTTGGACTACAACTCTCATAATTCCCACTGAAGATAGTGAACTTGTTGAAGAAAGTAACTATTGCTGATAGGGACAGAAATTCACCCACAGGGCTGTTGTAGGGAAAATAGAAGGTGTCCCTTAGTCATGTTCACTGGTTTTTGACTTCTTTATAAAAATAATAAAAGTGGGATTAAAAAAACATATTTAAAAAAGATCTAATATACTAATATACATCTATGCCATGAAGCCAGCTAGATGACAGCATCAACCATATGACTGATCTTGAACATTTAGTAGGACTGGCTTTGATCAGTATTTGATTTGGAGACCAACCTGGAAATACTAGGAACATGGGTGAAGCTGGAAGTTGAAAAACATTTTGCACATGATCAGTGGAAATGACTTCCCCACCGTGGCCAGGAAAGCTACATACATGGATTGTCCATGAAGTCGTCATGAGTTGAGTTAGACTTGAAGGAGACTTTATGAAATAAAAGTGACATCGACGTTAGTTACTATGGTGAAATGTATTAGTAGGATATTAAAGGATGGAGGGGTTTTTCTGCATACTTGCTTGGCAGAGTGTAGTCTGGATGAGAAAAGGATGAAGAAGATAAGTCCTACCACTAGGCATATGATAGCTCCAGGGAAAAACAAGGCCTTGCTGAGTAGCTCATCAGGAGCAAGAGAATGACTAGGCAGGATGGCATGGAAGAGGACGACATGTACCGTATTCATAAACCAGGAAGTGAAGATAAAAGGAAGATCATTTCCAGTGGCCACCTGAGTATTGAGTAATGAAGAAACTTCTCAATTGCTTGGAAGAGAGGTAAATCCAATGTGTTCACTGCTGATCTCCAAATATTCTGGCTGTAGCAATATATACGTCATTTGCCTTCATGAAGAAGCATCAGGATGATGCTTGGATGCTGTTACATAAAGAAGTCTCATTGCTCCTTTTTTTAGAAATGGCAGAGGTAATTTTATAATTTTACAGATAATTCTCAGCATTTTCATAAAATAGTACAGATAGTCCTCGACGTATGATCACAATTAGCCCCGACATTTATGTTGCTAAGTGAGACAGTTGTTAAGTAAATTTTGCCCCATTTTACGACCTTTCTTGCCACAGTTGTTAAGTGAATCACCGCAGTTGTTAAGTTATCAGCACAGTTGTTAAGTGAATCTGGCTTCCCCATTGACTTTGCTCGTCAGAAGTCGCAAAAGGTGATCACATGACCTCCGGAACACTGCAACCGTCATAAATAGGAGTCAGTTGCCAAGCATCTGAATTTTGATCATGGGAAAGATGCAATGGTCGTAAGCGTGAAAAATGGTCATAAGTCACTTTTTTCCACGCCACTGTAACTTTGAATGAACAGTTCACTGAAGAGTTGTAAATTGAGAACTACCTGTAAATTCTGATATTAAAATCCATCATAGCAAAATAATGTATATAAATAGGATAGACCAGGGGTCAGCAACCCGCGTCTCTGGAGTCACATGTGGCTCTTTCACCCCTCTGCTGCGGCTCCCTGTCACTCAAAATATACATCACAACCGCCAATGTGTGATACCCGCAGGCACATGGTTTAATGAGCTTTTCGACCCCCAGTAGGCCAACCATGGATAAATCCAAGAAAAGAAAAGTTTCAGAAGAAAACAGAATGTTTAATTCAACTACATATGCTAGTTCTGTGGCTGCTCAGGAAATAGTCAGGCATGGGAAGGGTTTTGTGGCTCCCGGTGTTTTCTTTTCTGTGGGAAACGGGTCCAAATGGCTCTTTGAGTGTTTAAGGTTGCCAACCCCTGGGATAGACCAACTAATGTTTTGCTTAAAACATGCCCACAGTAAAGAGACATGCATTGGTTCAGTGCAAAGTTCAAAAGAAAAGTCACTGAGCCTATTTTGTAAAGTGACACTCATATTTCTTCTGAAACATTTTCTCTAAACACGATAGCATCTCTTAAAACAAAGTGCTTTCTTCATGTCTTTGGGTAAATCCCATGCAGATACATTTACATTTACTCAAGTGATTTCCTTAAAGCCCGTAAGCGTTCTTTAACTAACTGATAGCCTTATTTATATACACTAAAAAAAAAAGCAATGTGCTATTTTTTTTAGTTGAATTGATTGTGTTAAAAATTAACTGGTCTGAAATACAACCAAGTAAAATGGGTTTGAATTAATAGCTCGATAAACCTTATCAATTTTGGAAGTAATCTCCTAATTGGATTTACCCTGTGATAATCCAGTCTTAGCATTGCGTCTATACAATTTACAATACGTATTATAGAGATACACAAACCCTGTAAAGAGTGCAGGGAGAACTTGCACAGCTTATTAGTTTTCTACTGCTCGTAGGTTTTCTATTGGGTGAAGTACTTCTGAATATATAAAGCAAGGGTGTCCAATCTTGGCGGCTTTAGGAATTGTGGACTTCAATTCCCAGAATTCCCCAGCCAGCCATGCCTCTGAGTGATTATATTTGCATGTGTATTCTTGCACAGCCACTTTGCACACCCTGCAGAGGCAGCTAGAAGTAATTTAAGAAGCAGCTACACTAACCAGAAAAAAAAATACAGCTTATTTTTATTGGCGTGAAGTTATTCTGGTATTGTTGCCATAAGGTTGTTCGCTTATTTATTCATTCATATGTTTTGTAAGACTGCCCAACTCAAACGATGAGGCTCTGGGTGATGCCTTTTTTTGGATAATCTTCTCTTCACCTGCTGCATTCTTGTGTCTATTTATTTGTATACTTAACAGTCCATCACGAGAATTCTGGGGCCTTCTTGGATCTGTTACTTCCTTGAGGCTGCATTCTTCAGCCCCAGTGAATTCAGCAGGACTTCATTTTGTATAGAAACATCTACAAACATCATTTTTTAAGCTTTCTGGGGAAAGCAGAGCAAAGAGCTGCTGGTGCGGTGTCAGCATCTGTGTCATTCCGTACGGGGATAGAAAGTGGTTGATTTTATTGGGCTTGCTGATTGAGCCTCGACACAGTGAACTCCGGTTGTTGAGTTGGTCTTATATTTAGTGGCTGCCATTTAGCCTTGGTACAACAAAGTCCTCAATTTCGTTGCCATTCATTTTTTTTCTGATCAACATGAGACTCAGCAGTGCCAACACACTCGTGTCATATCAATGTTGTTATGATAGAATTTTACTCTAATATCATATATACATATACACATAGGGGTGAAATCCAGCAGGTTCTGACAGGTAGCGGAAATTTTGAGTAGTTTAGAGAACCAGTAGAAGAAATTTCGAGTAGTTCGGAGAACCAGTAGAAGAAATTTTGAGTAGTTCGGAGAACCTGCAAATACCACCTCTGGCTGGCCCCAGAATGGGGTGGGAATAGAGATTTTGCAATATCCTTCCCCCAGGAGTGGCGGGGAAACAGGAGATTTTGCAGTATCCTTCCCCTGCCACGCCCACCAACCCACGCCTACCAAGCTACACCACGCCCACCAAGCCACGCCCACAGAACCAGGAATAAAAAAAATTGAATTTCATCACTGATATAGACATGCATACACACATATAGATGCACACAAAGACACATACACACACCACAAACACATTGATTGATTGATTGATTGATTCATTCATTCTTAGATTTTTAATGATTATGTTTAGCAAAATTCTTCATAAGAGTTGTGCTTTGAATGAAGAAAGCATCCACCTTAGCCTGCATAGAAAGTTTAACTTCAAGTAATCTCAAGGATATATACCTACTCCCTAAACCACAACTTCTGTTAGAAATGATTAAGCAGGGAGAGTGCAGAAGCTTCATATTGTGATAAGGAACACCCAAGTTACTTGAATGTGCGTATGTTCTAAATGGAAAACTGCCATGCTATATATGGTAACATATACTGTATATTAGCAAGCTAATGAATATGGATCTCTCTCTCTCTCTCTCTTCTTCCTTCCCTCCCCCCCAACACCAACACCAACAAAAACATACAAACATACAGACACATTATTCATTGTTCAGGGCACTTTGTGATTTGCCTCAAATCATCATGTAATGAAGTTTATAACATTCTGCTCAGCATGTTAACCATTTCCAATATGTTTTGACCTCTGGCATTTCAGTGTCCTGAGAGATCTCCCCATTGATGTACCACGCACAACTTGTAATACTGTCCTCGTGTATGGGTCTCCATACTCAGACTATGGGATAATTTTGAAGCAACATGACTGGTTGCCAGTACAGAACAAGTTTATGGCTGTAGGAAAAATACTATGCAACATCTAATTCCAGTAGTTAAGTCAGTTTAAGACAACACCAATTAAAAATACATGAAGACGTAAACGCATCCAAATAATTTGCGATGAAAATGATAGCATAATAATAAGGTAAAAGTTCCCCTTGCACATATGTGCTAGTCGTTTCTGACTCTAGGGGGCGGTGCTCATCTCTGTTTCAAAGCCGAAGAGCCAGCACTGTCTGAAGACGTCTCCGTGGTCATGTGGCCAGCATGACTAAATGGCAAAGGCACACGGAACGCTGTTACCTTCCCACCTAAGGTGGTCCCTATTTTTCTACTTGCATTTTTTACGTGCTTTCGAGCTGTTAGGTTGGCAGAAGCTGGGACAAGTAATGGGAGCTCACCCTGTTACGTGGCACTAGGGATTCGAACCGCTGAACTGCCGACCTTTCGATCGACAAGCCCAGCGTCTTTGCCACTGAGCCACCGCGTCCCTTCAGCATAGTAATACTTCCCCTTTAAAAAGTCATCACAATTCACCATGGCTTAATGATGATAAGTGGGACTTCTTTGTTAAGCAATGTGGTCATAAAGAGAAAAATCACACAACTATGCCCATTTACAATGGCAATCCCACCAACTTTGGGGACAGTCCCTTTGTCTGATGCTGTTGTAACTTTGAATGGTCATTGAATGAATGATGTTAAGTGAAGATTTCCAGGAAAAAATATTTTACAGATTGGAAGGTCCTAGAAGTGACTAGAACATTCTGTAGCATGTATTGAGGCTAAACTAGGTCTGATGTTACATGCATTGATTAAATTAGTATGCATATTAAAATGCAGCCTGTAGGGTTTTTTTCCCCCCTTTTGCAAATAGGATTTTCAGGATTTGCCAGAACTGTGGGCTGTAGAAAAATTTAACTCCATTTTTAACCTAATGCTGTCCTTCTTTTAATTGCCACTTATATTTTTTAAACTTCAGCTTTGGTTCTAGTCATACAGTTGACATGTTTAGTTTTGCTCTAGAATTTTTTAAAAAATATCTGTTATTCAAGAATGCATACTTCCTCCTTATGCCTATTTATCTAGGAACAGTGGTGGGATTCAGCCATTTCGCACCACTTCGGGAAAACCGGTTGTTAATTTTCTGAGCAGTTTGTGGACTGGTTGTTGGAAGAAATCATTAGGGTAGAGAACCGGTTGTTAAATTACTTGAATCCCACCACTGTCTAGGAGATATGGTTGTCTTTTTCTTAAGTCTATAACAGGGGTGGTATTAACTTACCTTCGCTACCAGTTTGCAAATGTGAGCACGCACGTGTGCACACTTCGCTCACAAGTGCCACCTGCGCGCATGTGCAGAGCCTTCCGCACATGCGCAGAGCATCAAAAATGGGATGTGATGACCAGGGGTAGGTTGCTCCTGGTTCAGACCGGTTCGCAAGAACCGGTAGTAAAACCAGCGGGAGGTTCTACCCACTGACCCGGATGTCATCATAGCTTCTGCGCATGTGCATAAGAGTGTGCGTGAGCACGATGCGAACCAGTAGTAAAGGTAAGTAAATCCACCCCTGGTGATGACGTCCAGGTGGGTGGGCGGAGCCTCTTGCAGCCGTTGCTACTGGTTCACTAGAACTGGCTGAATAACCCCATGGTCTATAAATGATAACCCCCCCATCCACCCCCAGCTTCAGAGACCTTTCTTCTATTTTTGGTTTCTATTATTCCTTGCATCAGAGACTGGAGTATACAGGTAGACCAAGTTTAGTAATCACAATTGGGACCAGCAACTTCGTTGTTAAGCAGAGCGGTTGCTAAATGAAACCACAACTGTGCTTGCAATCTTATTTCAGCTTTCCTTAGCTTTGCAGACCTGCAAAAGTCATAAATGCAAGGCTTGATAACAAAGTTGCGTTTTCATCACCATCGTAACTGTGTAGGTCACCAAATGAGGCAGTCGCTAAAGGAGGACTCCATAGAAGAAATCTGGATGCAGAGGGCAAAATATGCAGTGCAGATGCATAGCATCTACCTGGAACACCTGAAATTAAATATGTGTTTTCCCAGGATTTTACAGGAACTGCAGAAGATAGCTGCATAGGAATAGATTAGCTGTTTTAAGCTGTTCCTGCTAAATGTTATGGGCATACCCACAAATCACATTTTGTCCTTCAAATCTGGATTACTGCACAGCCCTACAGAAAAATATCTAAATAAAGCTAGATATGTGTCAGCAGTTCTCTGAACTAAAATTGTTGACTTGGGAAGCAATATATTTAGACTGTGGAATGCCATTTACTACACAGCTTTGGATTTCTGTATAATGGGGCAACTGATGTATTCAGCCTTTTCCCTTGAAGCCTAAGGAATGTTCTGTTTTAAATGAAAGGATGCAATTTCTAATTTTTCAGGGGCAAAATCTTCAAAATCATGTAAGACTTATGACTGGGAGCAAAATTGCAGTAATTCTGTCAGTTTCAGGCAGGAAAATACTCTATTGTGCGCTGCCTCTGTGTGATGTTTTCAAATTTGAATTACATAAAAGGAAAGTGAGTTTTTAAAAATCCTGAACATTTTTAAAAAGGATTTAGACTACCTTATGAAGGTGGTTTTGTGCAAAGGTTACATGTACATACACATCTAGTCAAATTTAAGGAGGTTTCTCTGAATAAACGCTTTAATGCCTTTAGCTTATTATAGCATCTGCAGCAAATGGCAGCACTACTTGATCTTTGGTCATTAAAAAAAAAAAGCTTAAGTCGGATCATACGTGGCTAATTTTTGGGTGGGTGACTACCAGCAATTCCAGGTCTGCAGTATTTGGATCTTGAAGCAAGAATGCTTAATATTTTGCATAGCAGATTTTCCTTAAAGTTGCAGCTTCTTTAAAAAACAGCTGACTGATACAGAGGATGCTCACACTGGATTCAGAGTATTAGGCTTACCTCAATTAACGATATTAAAAAAACTCTTCACAAATAGATTACCAAGGAAACAGCCTCAATTGGCCAATCAGTCAATTTATTTTGTTCCTTGACCAGCGAAACAGGTCTTTGAAAAAAGAGTCCGATTTAACTCACTGAATATCAACCTATAGGCTGTATATAGCAGAGAAACCTAGTCTAAATTCTAATAAGCCTCTGGATCCTAAAGTGAAATGCTTTGTGGCATGTTGTCTATTCAATTTCTACTGAATGCAGCTTTGTTGCTAATAATTTTGGATTTTCCCCTGACAGTTATCTTCTTTAGCCATTATCTTTTAGAAGCTCCTGGCCTAACAACAATATATATTTTATCTAAATTTGTCTAATAATCCTTTAAAGATGTTCAGATTATTTTTTTTTCCAATTTATATGCCGCCCCTCTCCGAAGACTCAGGAAGAGATTAAAGGCCATCAATACATTTGGTTGAGTAGGCATAACTTCTTTCTTACTTTATCCTAATTATTTCATCATTCAGTTTCAGAGTTTATCCTGTGCCATGCAGTGGTGGGTTTCAAAAATTTTTACTACTGGTTCTGTGGGTGTGGCTTGGTGGGCGTGGCAGGGGAAGGATACTGTAAAAATCTCCATTCCCTCCCCACTCCAGGGGAAGGTTACTGCAAAATCCCCATTTCTTCCCAATCAGCTGGGAAGCAGAGAATAGATGGGGGAGGGTCCAGTCAGAGGTGGTATTTACCAGTTCTCCGATCTACTCAAAATTTCCGCTACTGGTTCTCCAGAACTGGTTAGAACCTGCTGAATTCTACCTCTGGTGTCATGGTATAATGATAAATATTTTTCTGTCCTTTGCTTTATTTCTATTAAATTGAATCATTTTTCTATAACTTTTGTTGTCTTCTATATCATTTCTAGCAATCTCTCTTTTTGATGTGTTCATGTGTTACTATATGTTCATGTGTTACTATATGTAGTCAACATTTATGGCCATATGTAGAGTGTTCTGCCCCAGCTACGGATCCCAAAGAACACAGCACACACAAAGTTTGTACAAAACTTAATTTACCAAAATAACTCAGTCTTTTTCAAAACAAAGGCTGTTTAAACTTTCTTAACAGCCTACAAGAAACTAAAGATAAAGTAATCACAATCTTATGAAAGTTGGCCGAAAGCCCAGAAGCAATGTGCAGAGAATCCAGACGCGAAGTAGAGTGAACTAAAGTTGTTCCCTACAACTTGCTTCAGTCAGCATTCCTCCTTAAATAGGCTAAGGGAGTGGCCAATTAGCCCCAAGCCTTACTCTCGAGGAGACCTCCTCCTGAGGAGCCACTCCTGCCTTTTGGCAGCTTTGTGCACCCGTGCATCGAGAAGAGGCTCCTCCTCTTTGTCTTCTTCACTTAAAGGACCTTCTGGAGGTTCTGAAGGCCCTGGCTGAATCCCTGCCTCTGGCACCACATCTTCTCCAGCCTCCTCATTGTCCGACTCAAGTGCCAACTGCACAGGCTGCTGGCGCAACACCACACCAACCTCCTCGCTGTCAGAATCAGCTACAATCCGCACAGGCCGCTGACGGGCCACAACATTGAGACCCACAGTTGCATAACTGTGATTTACGGCATTTTTGCTGAAAACCAGCGGTTATGCTCCATAGCAAATAATGGGTTTGCTTAATGACTGCGAATTCACTTAATGACCATGGTGATAGACTTAACAACCAACACAAAAAATTAGCTTGGTTATGTAATAACCTGCTTTGCATTTGAGAACATTTTGACATCTTGGGAACATTTTGACTGTGTATTATACTGGTAGTACGGTAATATATTATTATTGTTGGTCTTGTATTCTCATTCATTGCTTTTATTATTCATATTTTGTTTGTTTTTTTGAAAGCATTTGACCCTTAAAGAAATGAGATGCAGTTCTTAATTACATTGCTAATGCCTACTTTAATTTCTACCATTTGAGGGTTTCAATGAACTTTTTCTAGTAAGTAGGATCTATTTTCATCTTACTCATGAATCACAGTTACAAAAGCTTGATCAAAAATTCCGGTTTGGCAAGTGGCATTTCTTTATGATACTTATTTGATACGAGAGACATCTCAGATTAATATCATCATGTTTCAGGAACTATGATGTGGCTCAGTGGGCAAAAATTATATAATTAAAGATCAGTAAATCAGTACTGACTCTTAAAAATCTATGACCTGGAAGGCTTATAAAGAGAGCTTTTTGCTTTTTTAAAATAATGAATGACAGTAAAACATAATAATTTGCATTTACTGTGTGCTTTTTTTAAAAAAAAATTGGGTTAATATCCTATTTCCCCCAAAATAAGACATCCCCTGATAATAAGCCCAATCGGGCTTTGAGGGCATGGCAATAAGGCCAAGCGCTTATTTCAGGGTTCAAAAAAATATAAGACAGGGTCTTATTTTTGGAGAAACATGGTATTAAAAACAAAGCATAAGAATACATAGATTACATTAAAAAAAATTGCTAAAATGTTCCCACCATAGATGCATGGCTGCAAAAATTGATGGATTTAGCAGAGATGGCTAAATTGACCGTTTTGATCAAAGCAAGTACTTTTGTTCCTACTTGAAAACCACTTCTGGACTTTCTGCTATAGGTGGGGAAAAAAATGAAACTTTGATTTTGGGTTTTACTAATTAGACTGATTTGTTGTTATAGAAATGGCTAGTTTATACTATTATGGAAAAGTAAAAACTTGAGGTTCGATGTTAATGTCTTATTCTACTGCAATAGAGAGAGTTGGGAGTCAATGCCTTTTTTTTCTTTTCTCCCTCTCTTCCACACTTCTCTCTTCTCCTTTCCTTCCCTTTTGTTTCTTACTACTTGCTTTTGTATTTTTATATTTTATATTATAAGCTAATAAAGAAAATGCATTCTAAAGAAAAATAAATAAATAAAAAATAAAATTAAAACATTGCTAACATGGTAATCAATAAGAAAATGGCTGTTAATACATGCCCACAGGTGGTGGGCATGGTGTGGCTTGGTGGGCATGGCAAGGGAACGATACTGCAAAATCCCCATTCCCTCCCCACTCCAGGGGAAGGATACTGCAAAATCCCCATTCCACCCCACTCCAGGGAAAGGATACTGCAAAATCCCCATTCTCTCCCTACTCCTGGGGGAAGGATATTGCAAAATCTCCATTCCCATCCCACTCTGAGGCCAGCCAGAGGTGGCATTTGCTGGTTCTCCGAACTACTCAAATTTTCCGCTACCGGTTCTCCAGAACCTGTCAGAACCTGCTGAATTTTTCACCCCTGCTGTACTCCTCCTTCCCCCTATTTTCTTTACCACAACAACCCTGTGAGGTGGGTTGAACTGAGAGAGAGTGATTGGCTCAAGGTCACCCAGTCATTATAGTTTTTAGGGTATTCTGAATGAAAAAAATAGCATTATAATATAAGACTAAATATATTTAAATGCTCCTTTTATCAGAAAATGTAAAACAACAAATGGCAAAGCTGAATATTTTAGAGTTTTTGTGAGTACACAATGTGGAGTCATATTGGCTTATTGAAGCATCTGCAGCTCCTAACATGAAAAATAACAATTGACGAAGGGGAATCTACTTCAGGAACCATCCAGAAGGCTACATGATTTGTAAGAAGAAAGATCTGCAGTATTTAATGGCCTTTTAAATGGAAATGTAAGTCTTGAGGAATGTGGAGGATTTTAGAATGAATTATTGTCTCTTCTGGAATCCATCACACTGTCTTCCTCCTCCGTGTCTACATTTCTATTTTGATGTGCGGATTTTTGCTTTGGTATTTGTCTGAAATTCTTCTGTAGTTGATTCTGACTACAAATCTTTCATTGCCTACACATACATACGTGCAAAAATGAATAAAATTCTAGTGGCTTCATAGAGCAGGGAAACAATCTATTTCTGATCTTAGTGCACATTGGTATTAGCAACTCTTAAAGTAATAGAGTTAATTATGTAAATTAGTATGGAGTCATCTGTCTTTATGAAGGACTGAAGTAAACCTGAACTTCCAGACAGTATTTATTTATTTATTACTGTATGTCTTTCTTTTAGCTTAGTCATCTGACTCTACAGGCAATAACATACAAATCTACAATATAATGTGAGAAGACACCTTTTCTAGAAGAATGAAATATTTTAAGGGGTATTTTAAAAAAGGCAGGATAAAATATTTCCCCTAAAAGAGAAATAAAAAATCTTAAGAGAGACAGAAACTCAGAGCCCCAGCTCCCTGCTCCCAGCAGATATTTTGTGCCCATTAAGAAAGACTGAGCCAGCTTATCTACAAAACAAAAGACCTTCAGCTCCAGGGTGAAAGGATTAAGATATCACCCTCCAGGACATATTAGAATTAACCCACTAAGACACAGAGCTTACTACACTGCACAATCTCCTAAGGACTCCCAGAAACATCAACCAAACTTAGCTCAGATAAACTCCTAGGACTGTGATGGTGAACCTATGGCATGCGTGCTAGACGTGGCACACAGAGCCCTCTCTGTGGGAACACGTGCCATCGCCAGCTGCTCTTCTGGGTTCCGTCGCATGCAGTAACCAGGAAGAGAGCAGCTGGCCAGTGCACATGCGCATCGGCTAGCTGCTCTCTTCCGGGTTCTGCTGCTCCAGAAATTGTGGAAAGCCACAATTTCCTACTCAATTTATGGGTCTGATTATCTGATCTATCTGATGCCCCTCCTGTCGATACTTTTTCAGATAGCATCACAGTGAAATTGATCAACCTTTGACTTCCACTCTCTAGAACATGAGTTGAGTAGGAAGAAATCAGCAACCCGAATAGAAATTGTGGAGAATATTTGTAGCTCAGGTTTGTCCTCTGAGCTTCCTGCTTGGCTCCTGGATGTTTCATTACCAAACTCGATGGTCTAAGCTGGCCTCCTGCACCACAGTGGGAGGGGGCATTTTTGCCCTCCCCGGGCTCTGAAGGCTTTCCTGGAGCCTCCGGGAGGGCAAAAACAGGCTCTAGAGGTCCTCTGGAGGCCAGAAATGGGTCCGTATCCAGCCTTTCTGAACTTCCAGTAGGCCCGTTTTTTTGCCCTCCCCGAGCCTCTGTGCGCGCCCTGCACTTACCTGCATCCAAAATGGGCCACGTGGGGACTCCTGGGAGGGGTGGGGCGGGGTGGGAGGAGCCAGCCAGAAGTGGGATTTGGGGGTTCTCCGAACTGCACAGAATCTTAGCCACAGGTTCTCCCCAACCCCTGCGAACCCCTAGCAGCCCACCCCTGGTCCTGGGTGATCGGTTGGTCTTGTGACTGGTTCTACCAAGGGGTCCATCAATAAACATACTGACATTGAACCAGTGTATGAACCAATAAGGAAGCGGACCATCCGAACCACCAATCGATGACAGAACCGACCACCCCCTTCAGCTGAATTTCGCACCTCACAGCAAGAAGTCAGAAGTCACAAGACCAGAACCAGCCTTGTGAATCAACCAGCCTTGTGATTCAGTCGATCTAGTGATTCAATCAGTCCTGTGATTCATCCAGTCGCAAGGCCAATCAACCACCCAGGACCTATATAAATGAACAAGACACTTCACACACCCTCCAAAACAAAACAACCCCCCCCTTCTCCGCTGAAGATAATACCTAGTTTGGTAACAAAACGTCCGGGAGCCAAGCAGCAAGCTCGGAGGACAAACCTCTGCCTAAATCAGCAACCAGTATTTCTTAACTAACATGTTTGCTAATTATATCGCATGAGGTAATTCTCCGCGGGTTGGAGTTTGTCCTCTCCATTCACGTTAGCTCAGATGGGCTTAATCTCTCTTCTCCATGGAAACAGTTGCCTAGGCCAAGGCTCCTGTGTTTTCACTTTTTTTTTTTAGAGTACATGTAAGAGGCACTTTCAGTCTTGAAGAGGATTTGATGTGTGCCTCATTATCTGCCCAATTTATAGTCTGGG
The DNA here is from genome assembly GCA_012654045.1 of Ptyas mucosa. Classification (NCBI taxonomy): domain Eukaryota; kingdom Metazoa; phylum Chordata; class Lepidosauria; order Squamata; family Colubridae; genus Ptyas; species Ptyas mucosa. Next base: position 12,344,649 of record WNWU01000037.1, read on the forward strand.
GTTCAATTCTGGTATACAAGTGGTCTTTTTAGAGAAGCATCTGAAAGATTATCTTGAATTTCAGGTCTAAATGAAGCTATAGCTTATTTCCCCAGAAAATGACCATGTAAAGAGGTTGGTAAGTATACTAAGTAAAAAGAATTATACATTACTCAAGCATGATTTTTTTAAATAGAGCTTTGGGAGGCTTCAAGATATTCCATGATCAATATTGAGTAATACAGTAGTGAGTGAATGACCTCATTCAAAATATTTACCTTTCTCTTTGGCATATATAAAAGCTAGATAGAAGCCAGATTGCTGGGTCTTTATATCACTAGTTGGGGCAGGGCTGAGGATGTCTATTGATAGGCAGGAAAACCTTTAATTGCATGGTGAGTGATTACTGTGTCAGCCCCCAGCAATCTGCTGATAGCCAGTCTTCAGTATTCAAAACACGGCCAGTCTTCAAATACTATAACTCATTAATGTCAATAATGGAAAAAACGAGAACTTCTCAAGGTCTTTCTCACTGAGGTTCTCCCATGGCACGCCGGGTTCTTTGCGCTGGCATGCAAAGCCAATTAAGCACGCGAGACCGGAAATCTCTTTAATAACTTTATTCTGAAGAATAAAGGATATTCCTTTCCAAATCAAGCATCCGATTTGTTTTAAGGCAGGGGTTTTTAAAGGTTTACAGTAAGAAATTATGTTATTGACAACTGCAGTTTCGTCGGCTAAAGGTAGATACTATTAATCAGAAGACGGGCAAATGGTTGCTAAGGAAATATGATCTGACTGGTTGGGAGTGTCTTGTTTATTCTGTTGCTGGCACAGTTAACTCTTGTCTCGTTCTGTTCTGCGGGGGAGATTTCTACTGTCCTTTGGGTTTCAACTTCCACTAATTAAACTTCTCACAGTACTCATTTGTACTGATAAGGTGCTCTGGAAAAGGAATTTGGCCATTGAATTGTCTGCTTTCATCCCAGCAACCCATCAAGGTCAATGTGGGACCATGCGTAACATTTCTGAAAACAAAGGAATGTGATGTATGGTCCCACATTGACCTTCACTATCTAATTTTATATCCCCCTCCCTATTCCATCACTGATACACGTGTGATTGGACACAAAAGGAATTTGTCTTTGGGGTATATGCTCTCAGTGTACATAGGGAGAATAAAATGCATTAATCAAGAATAAAAAGATACAACACTTAGTGATAGTCAAGATTACTAATAAGCTATCAAATTGTACTAGGAAACAAATAAAAACAATATAAATTGAAAGATACAAGCAACATGGTTATAGTAATAAGTGGGAAGAGATAAATACTAATAAGGAAGAAAAGAATAATAGTAATAACAGTTTTAGTAAATTATTTGACAGTGTTGTGGGAATTAGTTGTTAAGCAGTGATGGCATTTGGGGAAAAACTGTCCTTGTGTCTAGTTGTTCTGGTGTGCAGTGCTCTATAGCAGTGATGGCGAACCTTTTCAGCACTGAGTGCCCAAACCGGACCATGTGTGCATACCGGAGCGCTGGAAACATAAAGACCAGTTGGCTGGTGCACTGGCACACATACACTGACTGGCCAGCTGGTGTTCACACGTGCCGGAAACCTGAAGACCAGCTGGCTGGCGTGCATATGCCTGGTTTTTAGGTGTTTTGGGGGGCATTTTCAAGCCATTTTTGGGGCCATTTTCTGGGCTGTTTATGGGCCATTTTTTGAACTGTTTTCAGGCTCTTTTTGGCCTTTTTTTGGCTGTCTTCAGGCCGTTTTCCGGCATGCCAGAGCCCGTGAAAACTAGTTAGCCAGTGCATATGTGCACGCCGGAGACCAGAAGAGCAGCTGGTGATGATGCATGTGCCCACAGAGAGGGCCCTGCATGCCACCTCTGGCACCCATAGGTTCGCCATCATGGCTCTATAGCGTCATTTTGAGGTTAGAAGTTGAAACAATTTATGTCCAGGATGTGAGGGGTCTGTTAAATATTTTCACAGCCCTCTTTTTGACTCGTGTAGTATACAGTCCTCAATGGAAGGCAGGTTGGTAGCAATTGCTTTTTCTGCAGTTCTAATTATCCTCTGAAGTCTGTGTCTGTCTTGTTGGGTTGCAGAGCCAAACCAGACAGTTTTGGAGGTGCAGATGACAGACTCAATAATTCCTCTGTAGGATGATAAATTATCCTCTATCTATCTATCTATCTATCTATCCATCCTCTATATATGGATAAATTATCATCTATCATTTAATTCTTTCTAATTCTCCAAACAAAATAGACCTAGTTATGTTTCACAGCAGCAATGGCTGGGTGCTCACAAGTTAAATTATCCCAAACAAATTATATTGCGGCTCCTGAAATGAACGAATAGAGGTTCTTCAACAGGAGATTGTGAGTCCAAGTTCTGCCTTAGACATGAAAGCAGGTTGGGGACCTTTGGAACAATCACTCTCTTTCAGCCCAACAGGGCGATTATTGTAGGGCAAACAGGAGGAGGAAGGTCTGTTGCATATGTTTGCCACCTCCAGTTATTTGTAAAAATAGCACTTAGACTTATATACCGCTTCACAGTGCTTTATAGCCCTCTCTAAGCGGTTTTACAGAGTCAGTATATTGCCCCCAATAATCTGGGTCTTCATTTTACCCACCTTGGAAGGATGGAAGGCTGAGTCAACCTTGAGCTGGTGAGACTTGAACTGCCGAATTGCAGCCGGCAGTCAGCAGAAGTAGCTTGCAGTGCTGCATTCTAACCACTGCGCCACCACGGCTCAAAAATAATAAAGGTGAGATACAAACAAGCAAACAAATCAGAGGTCAAGATCAGAAAGCATCTAATATGGTTTTATGCATCACCTGCAATCTAATTCTTTTGAACAGGCCTCTGCCACTGAAGCATGACTTCCATCACCCTGCTGTGGTTCTTTCTATGTTCTTTAAATGCTTACATTTAAATGTTTTTCATTGATCTGTGAAATTAGCCATTGACTGACCATAACTTTCTAGGCCAGTTTTCCATCTCTGTCTGGAAATTTCAGGGATTGTATTTTGAATATTCTGCATGCAAAGTGCATTAGAAGAGCCGAGGTGGTGCAGTGGTTAGAGTGCTGTACTGCAGCTACTTCAGCTGACTACTAGTTCAGCAGATCAGCGGATCAAATTTCACCGGCTCAAGGTTGACTCAGCCTTCCATCCTTCCGAGGTGGGTAAAATGAGGACCCAAATTGTTAGGGGGCAATATGCTATTTAGTATACTGTCTTTGGTGTAAGCCACCCAGAGTCCTCGGAGAGTGGGTGGCATAGAAATATGACTAATAAATAAATAAATAAATAAATGGTCCATCAGTGTTCCTAAAATATAGAGAATATGGAACAAGTGTTTAGTAGTGATAGCCCAATCTGGCCTTAGGTTCTGCCTCGGTTTACCTTCCCAATAAGCAACTGAGTTGGAAAATCATTTGAAGGCAGTTTATTAGGGTACCCTGATAAAGTGGGATCTCTCTATGAAAAAGGAGCGAGAGAACCTTGAGCTCCATGTTTCACTCCTTTTTATAGTTAACACAACAAAGAAAATACAAGAGAAAAATTGATTGGACAGGATAAAAGTAACCGCCGCTTTGCATAGGAAATCAGTTACATCAGTCAACAGTCAAACCTGTTAAACATTTGCATCCCATAATATCACACATGTTCATTAAAATGAGGTCTGACATCAGAAGAGACATAAATTGTAAGGAAAAAGGTTGTTTGAAGTTCACAAAAGAGATAAACCAGACCAATCTGTACTAACAAACGTTTTCTTATCTGGAGCTAGTCTCCAGCCTGTTTATCAGTTTTGGAATGTTAAAAGCCAAGAAATCTGAACATCTTTTTAAAAGAGCGTTTTGGAAGAAATGTCCATCTGGGTTCAGTTCCAAGTGGGGAGAAAGACTCTGGAAACGTGGACACTGCTTGGAAAGATGGTTTAATGGTGGACAGGATCACATGGGTTTTTTGGGTCCTCGGCAATATGAGCACATGGGTATGAGAGAGATTTATACCCTCTCTTGGGCCCTGCCTTAGAGCTTCCTGTTCCTGTGTAAAGTCAGGTATCCTGATTGGTTGTCAGACTCCCATGGGGTTATGCAGGGTAACTTTGTAGGTTGCCTTGAGTCCCAGGATTGGTTGAATCTTGCTGGGTGATGATGTAATGAAGAGGGTTTTAGGCAATGCCTTTTATGGCTGAGGGCTAATCCTACCTTTGTTGGATCTTGGGTGAAGGTATTTGCTTATGAATAGACCTAGCCATCTCTTTATCTCTTAAGTGCTGACATCTGCTGTGTGCTATTGAGGAGGGTAGGAGCTATTAAGAGTGAGTCTGCTTCCTGCCTTAAAAAAAACATGTTTCTCCATTTCTCATCCAAGAAGATATAATATTCTGCCTTTTTAATATTTCCTAGAATATTTCATTCTAGGAGAGTGGTGCGTACTAACTTCCTACAATCCCCCCTTTTTGCCAAAATATGTGAGTGGAACAAACATGTTATTGTTAAAAGATTAAAAATTGATCAGATCAGGAAGACTTGATGGGTGCCTTTAATTTTTCAGATGCATTGATAGAGGCAGCAGAAAAGGTTTCCTTCAGTGGCTCCCAAAAGGAGAGCTTTCAACCATGAAGGTCTAGCAGATAGGGCAAAAGTTCTGGAAATAAATTTACAGTATCCAATTTTCCATGCCAATTATTTTATGATGTTAAATATCCCTTTTTGTGAGCTTCCAGTCAGGTTTCAAGCAAGCACAAGTCCCAAAATTCTTCACAGCCATGGTTTTCTTTTAAATAACTACAGGCTGTCCATTTCCAAGAGTTAGTTACTGAACTTGCCTTAATTCTTATTTTAGTGCATCCAAGATTTGTGAGTCCAAATTGAGGTTACCCATTGTGCAATCCAGGCTATTTAGTATTTTTAAAATTACACACAATGAGCCTTGGAACTCCTACTAATGAGACCACCAGTGCAACATATCCTGCTTTTACTGGGCAGCATCATTTGTGAGGCACAATCAGGGCTTGGGGTTTGGAGATCTTTTTTCTGCTTCTTCTTCAGTGAGGGAATTTCCTGAAGGGGATGCCCCTCCCCCATGGAATTAGCAGGGAGATATGACTGTTTGGGCCTTAGTGCCACAGAGCAAAAAAACAAAACAAAAAACAAGCTAGGAGAAGCTTTGTATGGGGTGAAGGGGATAGCCTCAGTCTAATTCTGAATGGAGTGTGTCTCTGTGTCTCTGTGTCTCTGTGTGTGTATATGTAGCCACTTTTACAATACAGGCAATACGAACAGGCTGGACAAATTTCCCTCCCATCAGACAGAAGTTCAAGGTGTTCAGAACTTGCTGTGGCAACCACTCCCAAATACAATTCCTACATGAGTCCATTTAACTGATTACAATATAAATGAGAGAAGGAAAACCTTACAATGAATTTCCACTCTCCCTCATAGTCTTTACAGCCTTTAGTCTTTTACTTGTCCATCTCAGGGTCCTTTCTTTCATTAGGCATTAGGCTTGGCTTGGTGGTAAGGGTGGTCAGTCAGGCTTGGGAAGGTCTGCTCCACTCTGGTTGCTGCGATGACTTTCAGGTGGAGGGCTGGATCCAAACCCAATTCTCTGGCTTAAATGAATGGAAGGTCTCTTCTGGAGACAGCATCTGGATTTGTGTGTTCTGCTTCCACAGGTTTCAGAGTCTATGTAGGGCTGAAAGACATGAGAACAAGGCTTCCGCCCCCCTTTGTGGGTGAGGAAAGGCATTGTAGGAGAATAAGAGATAGAGAGATAGAGTGGAGGTGGGTAGATAGCTTTCAGGCAGGATTTAAAGAAGAAAAAAAATCAGTACTGCAGTTATTAAACAGATAGACCAGTTATAACAAAATGGGGACATCACAGATGAGAAAAAAACTGGATTCACATGCTTTAGAAAAAGGATGGACAGATAAAACCATACAGTAAATGCAAGAATGAAACTTTTCCTGTAAGTGAACTTAAAACATTCTCTTATAACCTTGGACTTTTCTTAAAAGTACAGAGAGAGAACGAAAAAAAGAACACTTCTCTTTACTCTGTTTTTGTTGGCCAGACAAACACAGGGCAAAGGCGCCTTTTTTTTCTTTTTCTTTTTCTCTCCCCTCATTGCTTCAACTTTTTTTTCTTTTTCTTTTTTCCTAACAATTTAAAATTCTTGTCTCTAGGGATCAAATACATTTAACAGTTGCAAGTATCTTAAGGACATACAAAGCCTTAGACACATATATACACACAAAGACAAGAGAAACAAAACAGAAAGGGAAAACAGACACCAGCCATTCCCACCAGTTCACACACACCGGCCATTCCCATCATAAATCTTAGTTAAATTAGAAAAGGCACAAATCTTAACAAACATATTATGTGGTTGCATGGAAGACAAAGAGGAAAAAAGAGAAACAAACAAACAAACAAAACCTCCAACACTCCTATTTATATATTTCTTTTAAGTACCTTTATTTAGCCAAATTGCTTTTCTAGCCTCATCCCTGAGCAAAGCCCATTCTTTACACAATTTGCTCACAACCTTTTCCTAAATCTCCTAGAGGGGTTTCTTCACTACAGCTCGAGCTACAGCTTCCCATGTTCTCTCTCAGATGTGGGGTTCACTTTGGCTTAGCCAGGCCTGCCGCCATCAGTTTTCAGACAAAAATAGTCTGTGAGGACTTTGGTTCCCTCTCAGAGTATGGGCACCTCATTTGTAGGGAACACTGCCATTGGTTTTAGGACAAAAAGGGGTCAAGCAGTCAAGTACGGTCACATCCTAACATATAGGGCTTTGTTCAGTGACTCCCCAGCTGGTTACTCAAAATTCAACTCTCTCATTCATTTCCCTCCCGATTCCATTTCCACACACTCTCTCCTTTCCCTAATAGAAGGTCCTATGCTCTGTCAAATCCCCCATGCTCTCCAGACTGTGTTGGTAGACCAGAGTTTCTATAGTTAGGAAATGCACAGAGGGAGCAAAATGCAGCTGTGATTGGGAGAAGGGCTGTCTCTCTCTCACACACACACAGGCATACACACATTTCCCACGGTTTTCTTGGCTTTAAAAATTAAAATTTAGAGGTACTCACCTTTTTTTCCAAGCAGCCTTTAAGATCAACACTCAAATCCCCTTCAAAACCTTTGTTCCAAATGGCCAAGGTCTAAGAAAACTCACCCACAGACTCAATGGGTCTGCTGCCGGCAAGGGAGGCTTACCTGGGCTAGGTCCATTGGTCATGTTAGCTTAGAGTCCCATCTTTGGGTACCAAATTGCTGGAAGAAATGTCCATCTGGGTTCAGTTCCAAGTGGGGAGAAAGACACTGGAAACATGGAGACTGCTTGGAAAGATGACTTAATGGTGGAAAGGACCACATGGGTTTTTTGGGTCCTGGGCATATATATATATACCCTCTCTTGTGCCCTGCCTTAGAGTTTCCTGTTCCTGTGTAAGGGCAGGTATCCTGATTGGCTGTCAGACTCCCATGGGGCCATGCAGGGGTAACTTTTAGGTTGTCTTGAGTTCCAGGCTTGGTTGAATCTTGCTGGGTGATGATGTAATCAAGAGAGTTTGGGGCAATTCCTATTATGATTGAGGGCTAATCCTACCTTTGTTGGATCTTGGGTGAGGGTATTTGCTTATGAATAGACCTAGCTATCTCTTTATCTCTTAAGTGCTGATGTCTGCTTTGGGCTATTGAGGAGGGTGGGGGCTATTAAGAGTGAGTCTGCTTCCTGCCTTTAAAAAGACATGTTTCTCCATTTCTCATCCAGGGAGGTATAATATTCTGCCTTTTTAATATTTCCTAGAATATGTCATTCTTCTAGGAGAGGGATGGGTGCTAACTTCCTATAAGAGAAAATAAATCAAATTAAAATACAAAGTAACTAAGTTAGTTAGCAAGTTTCAAAATCCATGTCATGTACTCCTCAGTAAGTAGGCATTCTCTTTGTTGCTACACTATTCTATGCTTTAAAGATACCCCTGTTTTATATATATATGTCTGCTAGATAAGATGGAATTATTTTATGAAACCTCCTCTGACTTATCTACAACTCTGCCATCAGGATTGTTGATCTCATGATTTGAATGATATGACCCATCCTAAAACTCCTGACCCAACCACTTAGTTCGATTTCTGGTAAAGGTATTAGCTCTTTAGAAGGGACCTATTTTAATAGGACTGTCTGTATTAAGAATATGGATAGCACCATCTAGTGGTTGGAGTCTTGCTTATTTATACATCATTTTACAATTAAGCACAAGCCGCATTTTTAGAAGGATATATAATATACCTAGCAGAAAGATTTTATAAATATTTATAAACATATTATTATAAATTATACACAGCAAAAGTATTTGTCACTGATAACTGAAATTGAGTCATGAGAATACCCTGTGTCCATTCTTTGTGGAAGAATTTTTGTCATTTCCCAGTAGAATCATCTGAGGTTTTCCAGGCAGTTTGTCCCCCCCCCCCAAATTGTATTCACTTGAAGGGCATAAATGCCTGGTACAATATCCTCTCCATCTCTTCCTCTCTGGGCAGTTCACTTTTAGTTTTCATAAACCGATGCATCAATTTGCATCATCGGTGCCTTCCGCCGTGCCCTTAAAACTTTCTTTTTTCAACAAGCCGGGCTGGCTTAACAAATTTTAAAATAATTTTAAATTGATCTGTCATTTTAAATTTGGGGCCAAATAGATATATATTCTTTTAACTGTTTTTAAATGTTTGTATTGTTTGTTTTTATTTGGCTGTACACTGCCCTGAGTCCCCAGGGAGAAGGGCGGTATATAAATTCGAAATAAAATAAAATAAAATAAAATAAAATAAAATAAAATAAAATAAAATAAAATAAAATAAAATAAATAAAATAAAATAAAATAAAATAAAATAAAATAAAATAAAATAAAATAAAATAA
>WNWU01000037.1:12367104-12386869 GCA_012654045.1 Ptyas mucosa
CCCCCCCCGAGCTCTGTTTTCACTGGCAGATGGTTGCAGGAAGTTGTTGCAGCCGGAAACGGAGCTTGGGACCCTTTTTTCGCTGGCAGAGCGCTTGGCCACCACAGGCGCCCCCAACATAAGTGATGTTGAGCTGGCCACACCCACCCCAGCTCCCTGAGGTCAAACACAACCCTGATGTGGCTCTCAATGAAATCGAGTTTGACACCTCTGCCTTATCGGAATCTAGTTGCTGTGTGTGCTTTAAAGTTTGGGGGTTGAATTCCAAGATTCTAGGTGAATCATACCAATGAAGTCAATGATTAGGATTTGTTGCTTCTCTGTAGACCTTGATGGCAGAAAAAGGTTTCAAATTCCTAGTGTAATTTAAGCAGAAGCAGCATACAAGATTAACTTGCTCTTGTTAGCAACTGTTCTGTCCCCGTCCCCCACACGCACAAACCCACACAGTCATTCGAGGGTTAAATAATTTACTGAATCCAAAATCTCACCCGCACAGTGTCAGTCTTGTTGAAGCATCAAAAGCAGCACTTTTTGGAATAATTTTGTCCGTCACAGAATTTAAACGGCCACACCCCTCCTTTATATAGCCTGTGGGGTGTGGTCCAGTGACTCAGCTTAATCCCTGGCACGCCTCCTCTTCTGCTGTGATCGTTTCGCAAGCCGACGCTGACGTGGATCCAGCAACAACTTGTCTCCCTCCTCACTCTCCAACCGATCGGAGACACCTGGCTCCTGGCCAATCTCCTCTCCTTCGGCCGACATCTGAGGAATTGTCAGAGAGGAGGGGCCGGGGGAGGGAGGCCTGGCCGGCTCCTCTCCTTCATGTTCGGAGTCTTCTTCCTCCAATATGATGGGCTCGGGGGTCGGAGCCACAACAGCAACAAAGCACAAGGCTAAATGCAAGAGACCACTTGAGACAGAATGATAAAGTTGTGGCCTTGTGGATTTTTATTGTTAGTTCTTACATCCAGTTGATATGGCCAGTCACGGAAGACTAAGCCGTGGCGGTGGCACAGTGGTTAGAGTGCAGTACTGCAGGCTACTTCTGCTGACTGCCAGCTGACTGCAATTTGGCAGTTCGAATCTCACCAGGCTCAAGGTTGACTCAGCCTTCCATCCTTCTGAGGTTGGTAAAATGAGGACCCAGATTGTTGGGGGCAATAGGCTCACTCTGTAAACCGCTTAGAGAGGGCTGTGAAGCATTGTGAAGCGGTATATAAGTCTAAGTGCTATTATTGCTGACCTACCCAAATTTAAAGGAATTTGGTCAGTGAAACGGTTGCTAATATTCAGCATAGTTTTTTCCCCTCTGGACTTAATAGCTCCCACAGTTTATGAATACATTATCTACTTTCTTTTAAAATAGTCAACATGAATCTAAGGTAGGGGTGTCAAACTCACGTCGTCATGGCGGCATCATGTGACATATCAGGACTTTCCCCCTCTTTGCTAAACGGGGCGTGGGAATGGCCAGCGTGTGACGCATTCAGCCCATGGGTCAGGATTTTGACAGCCCTGGTCTAAGGAGTAAAGGTAGTCTTTGACTACAACCATTCCAAGTTACAACTGAGTAAAAAGTGACTTACAACTAATCCTTGCACTTATGACTACCAGCATCCCCATATGATCAAAAATTTGGATGCTTGGCAATTGGCATGTATTTATGACAGTTGCAGAGTTCCAGGCTCTCCTGATCACTATTTGAGACCTTACCAGTTGGCTTCCAACAAGCAATGCCAATGGAGGAAGCCACATTCACTTAATGACCTTATGATTCATTTAGCCGCAGTGATTCACTTAAGAATGGTGGCAAAAAAAAAGGGTTATAAAATCAGGTGCCACTCACTTAACGACTTCATTGCTTAGCAATAGAAACTCATAAATCGAGGACTACCAGTTTGATTGTAGGTTTACTTATTTATTTAACAGGCTCTTATTTTAACCTTGCAGGCATTTGGACACTCATTCTCAGTCCACCGTAAAGTAGCTGAAGATGGTGAGACCAGGGAAGAGACGCTCCTTCAGGAGTCGGCATCCAAGGAAGCTTATTACCTTGGGAAGATTTTAGAAATGCAGAATGAGCTGAAGCAAAGTAGAACTGTGGTTACCAACGTTCAAGCAGAGAATGAACGATTGACAGCAATTTTGCAGGACTTGAAAGAGGTAAGTCAGGTTAAGAACATGTGACAAGGAAAACAGATTATAATTTAATGTAATTTGGAAATACATGATTGAAAGATAGGATCAGTGGTGGGCTGCTGCCGGTTTAGACCGGTTCTAGCGAACCAGTAGTTCCGATGATCAGGTGTCCCCACCCATCCACCCCTGCCCTATCCTGTCCTATATTTCCTTCTTTCTGGCTCAGCTGATTTGTGCGGCAAGCTGATTTCTGTACCTCTGTTGTTCTGTACGCTGTACTGGGGCTGCTGTAGAAGGTAAGCAGCTGAGCTTCAAATTGCTGTATTTTGAACATTGCATGCATGCTCATTAGGCGTACAAGTGCGTTAGGTGTGCGTGTGTGTTAGGTGTACATGCGTGTGAAGCGTGCGTGCGTGCGTGCGTGAAGCACGTCATCACAGAACCGGTTGTTAAACCAGTTGCAGCCCACCACTGGATAGGATGCAGACGTTGTCTGAACTGGATTTACTCACATATTCTTGTTTCTCAAAAAGTAGCTACAGCTTGACATAGTGACCATTGAAAATTACGATGGATCCCCCCAAAATATACTTATAACCCAGTTCCAAGGCTTGATGGCCACTTACAGTCATGTGACTGTATTTTGGTCACTTGTCATGTGGCCTGCATTTATAGTTTGACACATCCTATGGTCACAGGATAACGATTTATGATGTTTTTGCAGAAGCTTGGTGTTTTATGGTAAAAAATGCACCATCGCAAACAATGGATTTGTAGAAGACCATGGATTTGGTTAACAGATGTAGAGATTTGATTAATGATTCTGCAATAAAGGTCAAAAAATTGTAATCAAGTAATTTCAATGCTGCTTGTAATTTTTCCTATACAGAAATGTTTCCATACGTGAGATTAAACACCAGAAAAATATATATACTCACTAATTCGATAGACAACTCTGATGTACAGACAAAGAGAATTTATTGGAATGTGTTTGCAAAGGCAGGCCTCCACATCTCTTCCCAAGTTGGATTGAGATCGTGAAGTGCGCTTTTCAAAGTTTCAAACAATACTTTTATACCTTTCCCCCCAGTATACATCATACCTCCTTCCCCCCAGTTCCTGCCTGTTTACATCCTGCATATGTGTCCAACATGATTCCTTTTGGTTATGGCTTCTTTTATTTACTGATTTCCAATTTCCTGTGTTTTGGAGTGATTGCTTTTGCTAATTTACAATAGGATGCACCTTATTTCTCTCACCCTTTGTGGGTGAGCTTTCTTGAATATTTTGGTCAAGCTGACACATAATAATTAACCTTTTTCCGTTTGTGGCTTTTCCTTTGCCTTGTTACTGAGGCTTTGCAATAGAGCCTTTATAATTTCTTTTATACAATTAATACATTCTATAAAAGAGTAACTTTTTATCTTTTCTTACACGTATATATAATGTTTCAAACATCCCTTATTGTCTTCTAGTTGTCACACAGATAATTTTGCTTTTAAATCTACAGACAATAAACTGGAGAAGGACCAGAAACTAATTAATTTCTTGCTTTTAAATGACCTAATTTTTCATTGTACATAAAATGAATGGATCAGATAAGCTAAAGTTGTCCAAAGGAGCCAGGTTTAATTAATTATTTTAAAATGATGTGAAGGCTGAAGTACCCAATTTGAAAGAACTTCCGGTGTGATTAAACTGGAAGTAAATTCTTCAATCTTTGCCTAGAGGTTTCTTGGTATTTTTCCATAACAGTAAATCATGTTTAAACCGGGCAATTAAGAATGCTTCTAACTGATAAGATTATAAGAATTCCTCTGGCCTGGCCCACAAATGACAACATTTCAGGTTACACACAAACCTGTATTTTTTGAGGAAGGTTAAAAATACAGAGAGGAAAGTGGTATCTCCCTTACTCCATGGCGGCTGGTACTGACAGCATACTGCTATCGATTTGAACATCACATTCTGTCATTAAACTGTCTAGCCACTTGGATTTATCTAGTTCTCTTTTAAAACCATTTAAATTTATGACCAGCAGCATTTCTGCTGGCAGCAAATTCCACAGTTAACTATGTGTAGTATTTCTTTTATTCATCTCGAATCTCTCCATATTTAGTGTTAATTGATGGTTTTGAGTTCCAACATGTATATGAGACATAAATTTCTGTTTAGTCACATATCCGTATTATGCCTGGTTTTATCTGTGAAAAGAAATTATTCAATGATCTTTTGTGGAAGAAGGAAAAACAGCGTCAAGCCTGAATTTGATTGGGGTATGAGATTGTTTGTATCCTTGGGCATCCTAGCATGAATTCAGTTTGACACAGCTTGGAACTGGAGGGGGATGGAGCCTTCAGTCAAAACATCATTCCTAGTTGATGAGTCAACCACATTCCACCTCTGGCTGAGAGATGTCGCTGAGCAACCAGCTCTATGTGACAGTTGTTTTGGAAACTTGAGAAACTGAAACTGAAATCGGAGTGAAAAGCCTGGGAACTTCAGTACTGGCTTTTCACCAGTAGCACCAAGATGATGTATCTAAATAAATTTGTTCTTTGAGAAGAAGCAATGCCTTGGAGTTCGATTTGTGATGGGTGCATTACTCGGAGACTGACAAACAGTAGTTGGTAATCATGGAAAAATACAAATAAAAACATGTTGAAGAAATTGTCCAACATTTTTTTGTTAATTAGATGTTAAATACTCACCTTATTGGGGCTTAAATGTAAGAAACATCTCAATCCTAATAAAATAACCCAAACCAATTTTATAAGGATTTCTATTTATCTTCTGATAATCTTATCTGCATGCAGCAGATCTGGCCTCATGTCCTAATTACACCCAGAGTAGGCTACAGCAGGGGTTCCCAATCTGTCGGCTGTGGCTGTGAGGCTTTTCCAACTGGGCTGTGGAAATGGCCAGCGAGCACATGCGCGTACACGCACATTCTCACTTCCGCAAGCAGTGAGCGAGCCGGTGTGCGCATGCTCCATTTGTGGGAGCAGCAGGTGCACATTCACAGCACTTGTGCAAATGGAGCCCTGCATACGTGCCTTAGCTGACCAGTTGCATGAACCATCCTCCCCCCCCCCACCAGTCCACAAAGCCAGAAATGTTGGGGAACTCTAAGCTACAGTACTGAATCTTTGTTTAAAAGGCTTCCTACTAGGTTAAGTTTCAGATGTTCCAACCACTTACAAAATGTCAGTTATAAGATAGGTGAAGGAAATGTTACACCTATTTATTGCTCGGTTGAGTCACTGCCCTATCATCTCAAAACTACATTCAAAATACTGAGTTTTAAAACTCTCGATTAAGTAAGCAATAAATTATTTGAATGAGCACCTATGATTAAGGCATCGGGATAGAAACTGGGAGACAGGGAGTTCTAATCTCATCTTAGGCACAAAGCCAACTGAGGGATCTTAGGCTAGTCGCTTTCTCTCACTCCTAGGAAGGAGGCATTGGCAAACCACTTCTGAAAAATCTTGCCAAAAAAACTTCAGGGACTTATCCGGGCAGCTTCCAAGAATTGGACACGACTAGTGAACTATTACAAATTTATGAAAGTAACTTTACTTGCTTACATTGATAACATACAATGAAGTATGAAGTTCATAACATTTTTAGTGATGACCTTTGTCTTCTGGAATTTTCTCTGATTCTTATCACTTTCAGTTTTCAAGTTTGGCCTTTTTAGACTTTTGTTAAAGAGAATATCAGTCCATTAAGTTGATGTTGGAAGAAATATCCATCTGGTTCAGTTCCAAGCCCGGAGAAAGGCCCTGGAGACAAAACGGAGGCTGGAGGCTGATTGGAAAGAGGGTCCATTTATTGATGAAGCAGAAGTACATGGGTGGTTCTGGGCAGCTGACCACATGGAGTTGAGAGTGAGGGATTTTTATACCTTCTCTTGGGCTTTGCACTTTAACTTCCTGTTCCTGTGCAAGAACAGGTATTCTATTAGCTGTTGTAGTGGTCATAGCTAGCTCTGTAGGTAGTCTGAGAAGGTTGGTTGAAGTTTGGAGTCTGATGCAATGTCATTAGGAGATTGTGCAATGTAGTGAGCTCTGCTGCTAGTTGTTGTTGTTAGTTGCAAAGTCGTGTCCGACCCATCGTAACCCCATGGACAACATTCCTCCAGGCCTTCCTGTCCTCTTACCATCCTCTGGAGTCCATTTAAGCTCATGCCTACTGCTTCAGTGACTCCATCCAGCCACCTCATTCTCTGTCGTCCTCTTCTTCTTTTGCCCTCAATCTTTCCCAGCATTAGGCTCTTCTCCAGTGAGTCCTTCCTTTTCATTAGGTGGCCAAAGTATTTGAGTTCTGCTGCTAGTGGGTTAATCCTATTATGTCCTGGAGGGTCATGTCTTAATCCCTTCACCCTGGAGCTGAAGGTCTTTTGTTTTGTAGATAGGCTGGACCAATCTTTCTCAATGGGCACAAAAATCTGCTGGGGGGAGGGAGATTGAGTCTGCTTTCTGTCTTTTAAGAAAACCATGTTTCTCCACTTTTCATCCAGGGAAATATAATATTCTGCCTTTTAATTTTTGTCAAAATATTTCATTCTTCTAGGAGAGGGGTGGGTGTTAACTTTCTACACTGAGTTTATTTTTTTATTTTTTTTAATGGAATGTTTTAAACATTATGTTTTTATTACCACTATGCTGCTGATTTCAATATTGTGTTAACTATAATTTTTTTTACAATCTAATTGGCTTTAGATAATTTTATTTTACAAATTAAATGATAAATTGGTTTTCCTAAATTGAAAATATAGATTTAATCTTGCCTATTCTTTTGGCTACCTTTATGTCACTTTATTGAAGAGAAAATAATCATCTGAAAAGACATACAATGGAGATCATGCTATGCATTATAATGAATGCCTTTACTTATCTACTTGTTTCCCTGGAGGTTAATTCTGAACCTTAATTCTCTTTTTGACTAAAATCCCAAACCTCATTATTAGTTCTTGGCTCTGGTTTTCTGATTTAATGGGTTCTTCTGTGACTTGCCCTACTGGTCTTAGGAGAAAAGGAGAATATGGAAAGGAGGTGACAGTAACTTTAATTGCATTATTCTGTGCTAGGCAAGCTGTTTATTTTTAATAATTCTCAACAGTCTTCCTGTCAGCATTCAGGAAGGGGATAGAAAGGTTATTTGGAGGTCAAACAGCAGTATGACTCTTTCATTGTAATGGTCAAACCCACTGTTAAGCTTTAGGATTGCGTGTGTTTGGTTCTTTTAGCTGACCAGTGCTTTAAATGCTTCAGATATGTAGGAGTTTATCTTTAATTGCAACTTGCCTATGTGCTTCTTTAATCAAAGAAATAATACTGAATGGATATCATTGAATTGTTTTGTTAATCTTATCTTATAAATATGTATGTTCTTCCTTGAGGCCAACATATTACCGTATTTTTCGGACTATAAGATGCTCCGGACTATAAAACACACCAGCTTTTGGGGAGAAAAACAAGGAAAAAAAATCTGCCTCTTCCTCCCAGCATCCATCCGGTATTCATCTGGCCCATTTGCCACTTCTGCTGTGGCCCATTCTAGAACAGCTGATTGGCGCCACACCAACTCCCCTCTCCCCCCATGCCACAATATTCACTGTATAAGACGCACAGACTTTTCCAACCACTTTTTTGGAGGAGAAAAGTGCATCTTAGGCTCTGAAAAATACAGTACATATGTTCTTTTCAATAATATGTTAATTGTTCATTTGATTTTTATAAAATTATTATTATTCATCGCACAATTAGCCAGATGTTCAGACCAGATTTGGCATTTTTGTCCGTCTGTCGAGTCCTTCCCAAGAACTCGGGATAGGCATTATTATTATTTTTATTATACACTACAGTGTGAAATCACACCGCCAATCAATTCTTCGGCAGCTGATGTTGGCCTTCATTTTCATCAAGGTCTTCCCCAAAATCTAGAATATTGTAATGTATAGGTTTGTCTGTTCGGATCCAAGTATTGGCCCAGTCCAAGACTGTTTCTGTTACTCAGCACAATATTTATTTGATGGTTTGTTTGTTTGTTTGTTTATTTAATTCAATTTATAAACCGCCCTTCTCCTGCTGGACTCAGGGCAGTGTACAGCCAGAAATAAAAAACAATCAATACAAACATTTAAAATTTAAAAGAATTATAAATTTTGGCCATAAATTTAAAAACCTCATAGCTAAAACCCAGTTTAGACAATTCCAAAATCTTTTTTAAAAAAAGGGGGGGTTATGCCAGCCCTGCTTGTTGGAAGAGAAAAGTTTTTAGGGCACAGCGAAAAACCCGGAGATCTGATATCCTGCGTATCTCTGGAGGCAGGTTGTTCCAGAGGGCGGGTGCTGCCACAGAGAAGGCCCTCCCCCTGGGGGTCACCAGCCGACATTGCCTGGCCGATGGCACCCTGAGGAGTCCCTCTCTGTGGGAGCGTACTGGCTGGTGGGAGGCTATTGGCGGCAGAAGGCGGTCCCGCAAATACCCAGGTCCGATGCCAATCAGAGGTGGGTTTCAGCAGGTTCTGACCAGTTCTGGAGAACTGGTGGCGGAAATTTTGAGTAGTTCAGAGAACCAGTAGTAAAAATTCTGACTGGCCCCGCCCCCATCTATTCTCTGCCTCCTGAGTCCCAGCTGATTGGGAGGAAATGGGGATTTTGCAGTAGCCTTCCCCTGCCACGCCCACCAAGCTATGCCCACCAAGCCACGCCCACAGAACCGGTAGTAAAAAATGTTGAAACCCACTGCTGATGCCAATGAATTAACACAGGATAGAGAAAAGTAGCGTTTAAACACTTTATTTCTGCGTAGAACCAAACGTCACACTCGGGACTAAAGTCCAAATCAAATGTGCCAAAATACAGCCTGGTACAGACTTTTATACTGTTTTGAAATAAAATAATTTTATGGCACATGTAAGCAGGTTCCTTACACAATTGCTTACTAAAATCCTACTGCCCATAATGTGTGTAAGGGTATATTTCATTAATTAAGCTCTCCATCTCTGGATATGCTTTTTAATTTGTTAATAATAGAAGTTTATCACACTTCCAGACTCATGCCCAGATGTCATTAATCACAGTTTAAGCTAAATGTCACCTTACCTTCCTGTATCCTAATGGGTAAGTTTTTAAGCAAGATAGCAAGACCCGCATTCCTTTAGGCTTGTAAGATCATATCTCCTTATCTTAACCAACAGTTCTAGCTTGTGGTCTCCACTGGTGAGTAGCTGAGTTTATCTAATCATAACAGCTAATCTTAACAACATTTATCAAGGGCACAAATAAAATAAATAATATAGCATAGTTTTAACTACAGTGGATTCATGACTTATTGGTAAAGGCCCTTTATAATTTGTTTATAGGTTAATAGATTCATAGGCCCTCACAAGCAGTGTGGTCTTTTGTATGGAAATGTTGTCAATATAGAGGTTTTCCAAATGTCATTCAAGACTTTTTGGTATGGCACCCAGTGTGCTGATGACCACTGGGACCATCATTGCCAATTTATGCCATATATTTCAATTTTTAGATCTTGATACATTGTCCCTAATTCTTTGTCTTCTATTCCTTCCAGAGTTGTTTGGATAGTGAGATGGGGAGCATATAAATTTAATAAAAATAAATTAATTGAAAATATTCTGCTATCTCCTGATGGGGGTAGCATGGTGGCTCAGCGGTTAAGATGCTATTTTAAGATTGTATCAAACTCTGATATGGTAAATTATAGTTTACTGAATAAAGTGTAATTGGCTGTCTTGACTCAGTGTACCAAGATGCAAGCTAGGGTTTACAAACAGCCAAGGAAGGCTAGGTTCCTACTTTATACTAAACCATTATCTTATCAGCTGGAAAGACGGCAGCCCAGGTTCAAGACCCAAGCACCACACAATGGGTTAAGCTCCCATCCTCATCTCAGCACCGCCCCTAAAGTCAGCAATGACTAGCGGAGTAAAATCCGTCGGGATTCCTTTTTTTCCCCTTTTCTATCTCCTGATATTGCCACATCAATTATCCACACTTTCTTCTCAACCACAATTAAATCTTGTGAATTATGCACCAAGACTTTATCAGTTTGTATTTGGAAATATTTTAACCTGCTCATTTTCAACTACTTTTTCAACTATATGTTCCCACCAATTTTTCTTTACTAAAAAATGATATTTTTCATAGTTGTTCAGTGAATCATTTTGATGACAGTGTATGATCTGCTATTTCTTCTGCTTTTTTCCACAATCTGCACATTGAATCATTCCATGGGGTTTTTTTTTCAATTCTGGTCTTCCTTGCATTCGTTTGGATAGCCTGCTCTTGAGTAGCCAAAAATCAAGCCTTCACTTTCTTTTTTTAATATTCCAATTGTAAAACCTTGCCAGATGTTATCTTTATTTACTTTCCCTTCAAACTCATTATTGTTCATTACATAGTCAGCCAGGTGGCCTTTTTCCAAGGACATGGGTTAGGCAGATGTGGATGTTTGATCTCATCACAGGATGTAAGCTATTCCAAGTAAAGCTACCTTTTGCAATTGACTGAATTTTTCAATGACAATGGTGTTCAAGTGATGCTCCAATTGTTTTGGGATTGCACCCAAGGTACCTATTATTATTATTTGAAATTAATTGGTTGCCCAACTCTAATATTTTAACAACATTAGTCCATGAGCTCTAAGTGAATAATAAAAATACAATATAAAATTCCAATGTAATAGTATACTCTGTAACAAAATGTTAATGAGACAAATATTATTTTAGTTGCTTAATTGTCTAAAAGTCCTTTTAGAAAATCTAAGTTTAACATGTTCTCCAAAAAGCCTTAAGAGTGAGGGTCAAGGCCTTTACAGAACTCATCAAGTTAGTAGAGATTTTCTTAATGACATATTTGGATCATAGCCAGTTTTAATAACATGGTTTCAAGGAGAAAATGCATTATTTAAATAGAAGATGAGTGACAGGTTGTTACTCCAAGAAAGCATATTACAAAATGTAAAAAAGTATTTTTTAAAAAAATAAATACAACTTCAAAAATGTCAGAAAAAAAACATATACTAAAACTTTTATGAAAGGGATTCTTTCATATATAACGACACCTCAAAGCTGGAAACGTTGAACTGATTTATATGAAAGTTTTTATTTTGTATATTGTGTTTGTCTGTCTGTGTGGTTTTGTCTATCTTTTGTTTTTTGTTTTGTAAATAATAAATGCTTTAATAAAGAAATTTAAAAAAGAAAAAGAAAAAAAGAAAGGGATTCTTATGAAGTTTGCGATCATTCAGACGAAAGACTATAACAGGCTTAAATTACAATTGGAATAAAAAAAAAAGAATTAGAACAAATTCATAAAACTAATCCAAAGTCCCCAGACAGGTTCTGAGAGAACTGAATAAACAGCAATTAGACTTATTAAAAATGGAAGAACTCCAAAAGAAGATAAAATGCATCATTTTGAGTATGCAAATCAGGAAAAAATGGTGAATCAAATTAGAAAAGAAAAGGAAAAAAGGCAATAATAGTAATAAAGAAAGGGAACAAATTGTTATATATGAAATTGGAAATCATGGAAAACTTGTAGAATTAAGAAGAAAAACCAAGCACAATATTAACAAAGAAGATTTGGATACATATATTGATGATTCAGTTTCCAAGAATTTAGTGAACAAAACTACATAAACACTAAGAAAATTCAGGAGACTAAAGAAGCAAATAAATAAATAAATAAATAAATAAAACCGACAAAGCTGTAGATGCAGATGGACTGACAACCCAATATTAAAAAAATATTTTGTTTTTCATCCAAGAAGCTTTTTCAGTTCTGGCTGACTGGTGGGGGAATTGAAGGTTTTATATTCTTTGCAGTCATATGGTTGTTAGTTATCTGAGATTTTTTGAAAGAGGAGTAAAAGAGGCCATCTATGTTAAAATTGAACAGCCCTCCCTCAACAGAGATGGAGTAATACAATACTATCTATCTCCTGTTTACAAAGCAGTCCTTTCAACAGTTCCAAGAAGGTCCCACACTCATTTGCACTCTGATTCGGGTGACTCTGGGGACACGGATAACTCCCTAAGTGACCTCAATGACTCTCAGAGTGCTAATGACCAGATGATTCCAAAGAATATAAATCCTTCCATTCCCCACCAGTCAGTTAGAACTGAAGAAGCTTCTTGGATGAGAAGTGAACCAGTCATGGAAACCCACATCATTATAAACCAATCATTAAGAGCAGCATTATGTATACATCATAGTATAGGCTAGGACTTTTCTCTTATTAGTAACATTCCTCCTTACTTAAAAAAATCTTACCTGGATTATTATGTATTGAATATGTATAGTTGTGTTAAGCCCTGCTAAAGTGAAACTAAACTTTAGATGACCCTAACTGTTAACTCCAACTGTTTTGGAGGGAAACTTAGAACATTCATATTTGGGCGGGCTTTTTCAAGGATTATGATTGGTTAAGGGGCTGTGGGCCTAGAGTATAAATTACAGGCATTTGCCTGCTCTTCCTCAGTTCCAGTTTTGAGTCAATAAATGCTGTTGTGGCTATGCTGGTTTGCTTCTTGCCTACTGAAGCCCACTACACAATATGGATCTTGTCCATCTCCTTAATGGTCATCTCTGCCGAACCAAGCAGTTCATACCAATAGATACAAGGCATCATGGCCATAACAAATAGTCAATCAGCACATAAATAAAATTGAGCTAAATGAAGTTTAGCCTAGGCTTACAGTAAAGGTATTGTTGACAAGGGTGAAAATGGTGTTAAATAACCACTTGTACTAAATAAGACCATAACTAACTGATTCCTATGACACAAGGGGACAAGTAAGCATGGTCTGCTACAGGAGTGGGTTCTACTTACCTTTACTATCGGTTTGCAATGGGAGCGCATGCGTGTGTTGCTTCGCTCTCGCATGCGCGCTTCTGCGCATGCGCAGATCACCCATGATGACGTTGTGGTGGGTGGGTGGAGCCTCCCGCCGGTTTTACTACTGGTTCTATAGAACCGGACCGAACCGGGAGCAATCCACCATTTGTCTGCTATCTTACGACATCAACAAGCGATGTTTCACAAAAGAGTGTTAGCAGTGGGATATGAGCAGGCAAACAGCATATCTTTGTGAACGCAAAAGACTGACAAAAATGGTGGTGGGACAGAGTAATCTGGGCAAAGTAACTCTTGCTGGGATCCAAAGGATTTTGTAAACCCTGGACCCAAAAATCAGGCCTGGTAGGCAAGTGTTTATAATACATTAGCAAACACACTAATAATAGAAACGGGGATGGGAAGTGAGCAACACATGGCTGGCAAGACCTTCCCTGCTGATTTGGCAGACAAAGAAGGAACAGTTGGGGAGGGACTTGCTAAACAAAAGAGTTGATGGAAGCCTCAGGCTATGTCTCAAACTGTAGACCCAATTACAACAGAAGCAAGAACAAATGCATTAAATAATGCTTATACAAAGAGAATTCTCTGTCTAGAGTGAGCACTCTGCTTTTTTAAAAAAAATACTGCGTCTTCAAGAACATAGACTATAATCAAAACATCCCTGGGCAGTTTGAGTTGTCAGCTGACCAGAATGAACCATGAACTGCTTCTTAGAAAAGTAGCTCTAACTTTTGACAATGATTTATTGAAGTCGCAGTTGCAAGATGCAGGTTTTTAAACAATTATTTCTTAGATTAAATTATCTATTAACTTTTTGAGCCCTCACACTTCATAATAATTCATTGTTTTCAGCAGCATGCACAGTCAATATCTTGCTATGTACCGGATGCAGGTACAGTCAACAAGGTTTATTTTGATTACTTGTGGAAACATGTCTTCCAGGTTGTCCCTGTATGGTATTGATTTTTTTAAAAAAAATCCAAAACAAATGCCTTGGCATTCATTTTGGTACTTTAAAAAAATTGCTTTCTCTACATTGGGTGTAGAGTTGTTCTTTAAATCAGTAAAATAAAAGCTGAAGTATTAGTTTGGTATTCTAAAATAACTGATGGCCATGTTGCTCATGAGGTAAAATGTAGGGGATTTTTCTCTCGTTTCCATCTATGGAACAGTTCGGAATGACTCACTAGACATATTTAATAATTTGTGTGCATGAATGTGTTCCTGAGGCAGACACAGTACTGAAAAAGAAAATGTTAATGTCAACTTGCAAAGCTTTCAAGTTGCCATGAGCAGGAGAGAGGAGAACTGATAGAGCTGATTGATTTCCCTAACTGAAGATACATTCAATCAGAAGGAGGGTGTTGGATTTCACAGCCAGCCAAAGTGGTTAATTGGAGAATGTGATTTATGACATGGCCAGGGAGGAGGGGAGAGACAGGGTCATAGGGGAACGTAAATCTACGTGGGATTAGTTCTAACTGCATCCGAATACTGCCGAAATGGTGCTCCTAATAAATGACTGTTTTTCTTTTGAAGTTTGGCTCATGGCTCACGAATTAATTAGGGCATCTTTCAGAAACTTCACAGCTATATATTTATTTATTCAGAAAATTTATATGGCCGCCCAACTCATTCATGGTAACTCCAAGTGGCTTACAAAAATAAAACCCCAATACAAAAGCCAGCTCCTCTGGCAACAACAATCAAACCAGCCACTTGGTGGTTCTGGCCAATGTTTTTTCCACAGGGTTGATGTTCCTGTTGTAGCCTGCCAGCTGCCAGCAGAGCTGGTGGCAGACTTGGACGATGAGGAGGTTGGGGAGGAACTTGGGCCAGTTCTGGAGTCTGGGGAAGGCTCTGATGGCTGCTCTGTGTTGGACACAGAGATAGAGCCAGGGCTGTCTGACATTTCCCAGCCACTGCAGAGGCAGCTGTCGAACTTTGGAGGCTGATATGAGTGAGGAGGAAGAACAGCTGGGGCCTGTTCCAGATGCACATACGCACAGAGCTGTTAGGAGAGGTGAACAACGGAGGACAAGGAACCGACTTGGGAAGCAAAGTACACGTGGATGCTGAATGGCCCCTCCCTGGCTGGGGAATAAATAGAAAGAAAGGGGAGTGGTTGTCGTAGAACACAACAGTTCATATTTCTGAAGATTTTGCTCATTGTGTTTCATGCCACAGAGATTCCTTGCCAGAACTTAATTTGCAACCTTGCAAGGAACTGATAAGGTCTGTTACTGCAGTTAACTCTTTGAAGGCCTATTGCCTGGACTTTTCGGTGGGTGAATGCAATTAATTCACAAGAGGTAAATAAAGAGGGGGGGTTTTCGTGATAAGGAGTCTGTTTCTTGCTTCTGCTAAGGCTGGGTCAGAACAGTTCCACAGAGAGAGAGAGGCCCTACAGAGAAGGCCCGTCCAGAACACTCAGGCTGACAAGCATGGGTTGGACAGGCCAATCCCATTGGGATGAGAAGTATTTGATCCACATTCATTTGGCACTCATACATTATTGATCCTCTCGCTTCTTGTTCCACAGCATACAGTTCTTTATCATGCGATTGTCCCTGCATTTAACTTGCAAGCATAGCCAATCATATTAATGACTAGAAAATTCCCATCTATCTTAGGTGCCTGCCTTGATGAGTAGCTGGAGCCAAGTAGCAGAGTGATCCACTTCTCCTTTCTTCAGTCGTCTCTTGAAAATATGTAATTTTATGTTAAATGCTTTTAGAGTGTCCTGACATACAGCATTCTTGCATGGTATGGGAGCAGCTCTGTAGCGGACAAAAAAGCTCTACAGAGAATCATTAAAACTGCCCAGAATATTATCGGGCTCCAGCTACCAGCCCTGAACGACATCTTCGAATCTCACTGTTTGAGGAAGTTGCATAACATTCTCAGAGACTCTTCCCATCCTGCTTACAATCTTTTTGGACTGTTGCCTTCTGGCAGAAGATACAGAACAATTAGAACTCGGACCACATGTTTTCTGAATAGTTTTTTTTATCCCAGAGCTATAATTGCACTCCACAATGAACTAAAGGGCCACCATCAGTGAGCTGTTGGAAAGCATTACTTGGTCTGTTGTGTGGATGTTTGGGTGGTTTAGGGGTGGGGAATTGGGGTGGGTGGGAGTGTGTCTGGGGATTGTTATGTGTGTTGGACCTGGTCTTTGAATGTTAAGTGAATTTCATTGTATGGGTGTAGTGTGTATACACGTACAATGACAATAAAGTTAAAGTTAAGTTACTGAATTATACATTTTAAAGATTAGGTGATCTTTTCCTTGAAGTTGCAGAGTCACATTAGTTAGGTGATCGTTAAAAAGAAAATTCTTCCATTTTTCATCTTTGAGCTCTTTGAATTTTAATAATATAATAACAGAGTTGGAAGGGACCTTGGAGGTTTTCTAATCCAACCCCCTGCTTAGGCAGGAAACCTTACACCACTTCAGACAAATGGTTACCCAACATCTTCTTAAAAATTTGCAGTGTTGGAGCATTCACAACTTCTGGAGGCAAGTTGTTCCACTGATTAATTGTTCTAACTGTCAGGAAATTTCTCCTTAGTTCTAAGTTGCTTCTCTCCTTGATTAGTTTCCATCCATTGCTTCTTGTCCTGCCCTCAGGTGCTTTGGAGAATATCTTGACTCCCTCTTCTTTGTGGCAGCCCCTGAGATATTAAAACACTGCTATCGTGTCTTCCCTAGTCCTTCTGTTCATTAAACTAGACATACCCAATTCCTGCAACCGTTCTTCATATGTTTTAGCCTCCAGTCCCCTAATCATCTTTGTTGCTCTTCTCTGGACTCTTTCTAGAGCCTCCACATCTTTTTCACATCGTGGTGACCAAAACTGAATGCAGTATTTCAAGTGTGGCCTTACCAACGCATTATAAAGTGGTACTTCACGTGATCTTGATTCTATCCCTCTGTTTATGCTTATAATTAGAAATTTATTTATTATAGAAATATAGAAATTTATTATTAGAAATTAGAAAATTAGCATATTAGAAATATGTTTATTTCTTGGTTCATGTACAAGAAATTTTGTCTTTTAGCATAACAAAATACTGAAACACCTGACCTTGACTCAAAGGTTTTTCTTTCCATTCTATTCGATTTCTCTTGAAGAAATGTTTGGAATATCTTGCTGTGTTTTAGTCTACTTGCTGTTCAGATAAGTTAACTGTGGAGGTGTGGGAAGAAAATCAAACCTTCCCTGTCAAAATCAAGTGGTTTCCCTTGTCTTCAAGCAAGGTGCCTCACACTCATTTCCAGGAAAAAAAGGCGAGAAATTATACAAAAGCAACAAAAGGCAACACACGTGACAAAGAGGTTGAAGGTGGTAGCTCATTCAGGTGAAATGGCCAGAGATTCTTCCCATTATTAAAAGAAAATCTCCTTTCTGTCATGAAATTGGCCATTGCTTTTTATAATGCTAATCAATGGGGAGAGAAATAAGCAAAAAAATAAAGCTCAGCAGAGTAACTGACCTTAGAGTTGCCTGATCTAGAGTGCCCCCTTTTGGAGAACTGATCAATTACACTTTTTAAGCATTCCTGACAAGAAAAATGCAGCAGCCACATGTAATGCAGGCTTGGACAAGATATACAAGGAAAGGAGAATGGAGGGAAAAGTCAACCACTTCATGATAAGATGAAAGAATGTCTTGTTGAATTGCTGAGTTCATGAACGTTTGCCATCTCTGCCAAGTGCAATTTCCGGCCTCATTATGCATAAAAGGTTGTGCCTTTGTATTCCTCTTTGGAAAGGATCCAAAGGGAGAGTCTGTGTATTCTTGGCTCTTGGGAACATCTGCTGGCCAATAAGTCAATCAAACCGAGTTGAATTGAAGCATTTTTCTTGCACACCGGGAGGGGATGGTGGGGTCTGCCAATAGATATGACATTCCAGCCGAAGATGAGTCCTATTGCACTTCCCTTCCCTTCCTTTCCCTTGTTCCCAGGGTACCCAACGAGCAAAGTTCCCTGATAGGGAGGAAAAATTATTTATTTATTTATTTATTTATTAGTCCAATTTATATGCCGCCCTTCTCCATAGACTCAGGGCGGCTTACAATGCATTATAGCAATAGCCTGCATACTTTTATGTATATACCTGCTTATTAGGGTTTTTGCCCCCCCCCCAAAGCGGTGTTGTTCTATACAAAGCTGGCTTATTGCCCCCACAATCCAGGTCCTCAATTTACCTATCTCGAAAGGATGGAAGGCTGAGTCAACCTTGAGCCTGGTGAGATTTGAACTCGCACTAATTGCAGGCAGCTGGCAGCTAAGTGCTAGCACTTAGCAGCATTTAGTCCGCTGCACCACCGAGGTATTAAGATGTATTTTTACTTTACAGTAAATTAATAATCATGGTCATTCAATTTATAGAATGTGTTTTGTTTAATTGAAGTAGTGTTGCTTATAATAACTCTGAAAGATAGGTGGTGTGGCCCGTCAGCGGCCTGTGCAGATTGTAGCTGATTCCGACAATGAGGAGACTGGTGTGGTGCTGCGCCAGCAGCCTGTGCAGCTGGAACTGGAGTCAGACAGTGAGGAGGCTGGAGAAGATGTGGTGCCAGAGACAGGGATTCAGCCAGGGCCTTCAGTACCTCCAGAAGCTCCTTTAAGTGAAGAGGACGAAGAGGAGGAGCCTCTTATCAATGCACGGGCACGCAGAGCTGCCAAAAGGCAGGAGTCAGGAGGAGGTCTCCTCAAGAGTAAGGCTTGGGGCTAATTGGCCACTCCCTTAGCTTATTTAAGGAGGAATGCCACTTGCAGCAAACTGTAGGGAACAACTTTAGTTCAATCTCCTTCGTGTCTGGATTCTCTGCAAAATTGTTTCTGGGCTTTCTGCCAACTCTAGTAAGACTGTGATTACCTTATCAGTTTTATTAACAGCCTTTGGTTGATAAAGACTAAGTTATTTGAGTAAAATAAGCTTTGTATAGAGTTTGTGTGTGCTGCGTTCTTTGGGGTCCGTAGCTGGGGCAGAACAATAGGTCAATATTATTTATTGGAAGAGATGGGTATCCCATAACAGCCTGCCAAAAGCTGTAACTCTATCACTTTATATAGTCGAGAAGGTCAAGTGGAAATGATGTGGCTACAGTATCGTTGGCAATTTGGCGTACAGGTAGTCCTCAACGTATGACCACAGTTGAACCTCAGGTTTCTGTTTCTAAGTGAGACATTTGTTAAGTGAATTTTTGCTCCATTTTACGACGTTTCTCGTCAGTGTTGTTAATCGCTCCAGTTGTTAAGTTAGGAAGGCAGTTGTAAAGTGAATCTGGCTTCCCCATTGACTTTGCTTGTCAGAAGGTTGCAAAAGGAGATCACATGACCTGAGAACACTGCAACCCAGTGGTGAAATCTAAAATTTGTTACTACCGGTTATGTGGGTGTGGCTTGTGGTGGTGGTGGTGGTAATGTGACTGAGTGGGCATGGCCAAATTTTTTTTAACTTTTAAAACCATTTTTTCTACAACCTCTTCGGTCGAAAAAATGCTTTTAAAAGTAAAAAAAAAAAGCCTCTGATGATCGTGCGGCTCAGCTGGGATCCTCAAAGGCTTTTAAAAGAAAAAAACCCTTTTTTTCTTTTAAATGCCTCTGACGATCCCAGTTGAGTTGCCTGATTGGCAGAGGCTTTTTTTCTTTTAAATGCCTCTGACGATCAGGCAACTCAGCTTGGATCGTCAGAGGCATTTAAAAGAAA
>WNWU01000037.1:12402877-12476568 GCA_012654045.1 Ptyas mucosa
TAATAATAATAATAATAATAATAATAATAATAATAATAATAATAATATTCCACTGCTGGAATGGCTTGGGAATAGCCCAGACCTTAACCCAATTGAAAATCTATGGAGCTGACTAAAGAAACTTGTTAGTCAGAAGCGACCCAGCAATAAATCCCAGTTAATAGAAGCAATCATTCACTCTTGGTTTCACATTATAACAGCTGCAGAATTAAAAGACTTGATTCACTCCATGGGAAGATGTTGTAAGGCCGTAATTCATGCTAAAGGTTACCCAACTAAGTATTAAGTGCAGAGGTGGGTTTCAGCAGGTTTTGACCAGTTCTGGAGAACCGGAAATACCACCTCTGACTGACCCTGTCTCCATTTATTCTCTGCCTCTTGAGTCCCAGCTGATCAGGAGGAAATGGGGAAGTATCCTTCCCCTGCCATGCCCACTAAACCACACTCACCAAGCCACACCCACAGAACCGGTAGTAAAAAAAATTGAAACCCACCACTAATTAAGTGACGTGATAATTTTTGTATATCCTGTTTTTTTCTATGGTGATAATTTTTGTATATCTCATTTTTTTCTACGTGTTTCACTTTTCTTCTTTATACTGTAATTGCTATTCTAATAGCAAATCCTTCACAAAAGTTATTGCATTACATTCTTGATTAAATTATCTTTCCATTGATATATAATTTTATGGTACTACTCCAAAAAAAAGTGGTGTTATTAGCTAGTTTTAGAAAATACACTTTTCCCGAAAGGTTTCCACAATTTTGACCACTACTATAGATATTTTGTGATATTGTGACACAATTTGATTTTTTTTAACATGTCATGGATTCTTGATCGTTGAAATATGTCCTGGATATTTGTTGAGATATTTCTCAGGAACCTTATATTAATTTCCAATATGAAAATAATGCATGGATGTTAAAATTGAAAACATAGCATCTCTTAGTGAAAAAAAACTAATGTGAATAAAGTAGGAATCATACAGGGTTAGCTACATGAACACTGAAGGACCCTCTCTATTCACATTATTATAAGGGAGAAATGTGCTTGTTTGGAGATTATATTAAAGTCAGCTAAACCCCATTATTGGTAATATATCTTCTGATGAGGCCTAGCTGTCACGGAAGGACAGCCATATGGAAAACATCTGAGGGGCTTCACTGTCAAAAACACAAGGACATGTATGTTGCAAAGAGTTACTTATTACCTAAGGACAGCAATAAATCTCCACATTAGTAATTACAGAACTAAGGAAGGTTGTCTAGCTGAAGATAATCTTATAAACTAGAAAATAATGGTTTAGTAATTAGGAAATGTCAATTATCATATAACAAATGTATGTTAACCATATATGGAAAACTGCATGTGCTCACCAAATCCTTTGTCTTGGAAACATATATAAACAGTTGTATCAGAGCTTTCCTGGGTTCAGAATATCAGGTACAAATCTGGCTCTGAACCTGCGCAATAAACTGTATCTGGCTGACCCAGGAATGTTTTTCAGTCTTCCTTTCCATAACAGAACCAATGTTGCAGCCAAATATACAGTTCTATGATTAACTGGAAAAATGTACAGAGCTGCCAACTGGAAAGCAAAATCTAAGAATCAAAACGAGTCACCTTATGCTACCTAGTGGCCAGTAGAAGTGAAAACTGGGTATTGCTTTGCCAAAAGAACTCAGAAAATAATGCTTTGATATTAATTTTTAATCAGTATTTCCCATCTATTTTATGCTTAGTTTATCTGGTTTAAAGTTATACACAGCATATATATAATATGATTAATTATGCAGATTGACCTTCAGAACTTCTGGTGTTGTATAATAAGCAAATACTCACATATTTAGTATACTCGTAGTTGTATTCTGATCAGAAAGGTTTACCCCTGACCCTGTAGTGCTATTTCTACTCAGAGTGGGTAGTCCTTGACTTAGGACAATTGAGCTCAACATTTCTGTTGTTAAGTGAAACATTAGTTAAATAAGTTTTACCTCATTTTATAACCTTTCTTGCCATAGTTGTTAAGTGAATCACTGCAGTTAAGTTAGTAACACGATTGTTAAGTGAATCTGGTTTCCTCATTGACATCGCTTGTCAAAACACAGCAATGGTCATAAATATGAATCATTTGCCAAGCATCTGAATTTTGATCACATGACTATGGGGATGTTGCAACAGCTATGTGAAAAACAGTCATAAGTCACTTTTTTCATTGCTGCTGTAAGATTGGATGGTCACTAAAATGAACTGTTGTAAGTTGAGGACTACCTATAATAGTGTTATTTAATGAAAAGGCGTATCAATTAATTTCTTGAATCCAAATATATGGCTAGTTGCTGATCAGCTTAAATTCTGGGCTGATCTATATTTTGCATATGTTTATACTGTCATAGGATTAATTGTTTTAATTTTCTCTTTCTTCAATAACAAATTTGTCTATTTTTAAAAATATTTTTTTATCTTACTATCATAGGTAAAACATTTCAGAAAGCATATAACTTACTTTTTCCTGTATTACTCAATATTGTCCTAATCCCATAATTATGAAGGCCTAAATACATACCTCAATCCAACACATTAGCACATATTATGTATTGAATGTTGGCGTACAGTATAGAGGTTTCCATAAATCAGGTTTCCCAGCCTGATGCCCTCCAAATGTGATGGGAGAGAAGGCTAACTTAAAATTATCTTTCTTTTAACTGTAGTATATGTCCTTCAAATTCTCCATTCCAATACATAAAATATTTTCCTAAAATCTTCTACTGTAATCACAAGTCACTAAAAAGTTCCTTCCATTTGAAATTTCTAAACTTTATTCTCCCTCCCAACCTTTTAATCTCTTAATGGAAAAAAAAAGAAGGAGATTTTCTCAACATTTGTCTCCTTCTAAATCAGTATTTTTCAAACTGGGCAACTTTAAGATGTGTGGCCTTCAACTCCCAGAATACCTTACCCAGCCGGCATGCTGAGGTATTCTGGGAGTTCAAGTCCATGCATCTTAAGGTTGCCAAGATTGAAAAACACTGTTCTATATTGTTCAGTTAAGGAAGTCTTCTTGCTTCCTTTTAGGCATTATATGATGAATTATATTAGGGTTACCTTTCTTTCCAGCCAAGAAAAAAAATTCCAAGTTTTCCTTTGAGTGCAATCCTGTACTTGTATCAACTGGATGAAAATAAATGCATATGTTTTTAATGCCTGTATGTAGGAGTCTGCATACGTGCAGGAATTTTCCTATCTTGGATGGCAAACCTCAGGTAAGGAAGGTTACATGCACGTAGGCGCCAGGAAATGGCATTAGAAAATAAGACCCTAAATCTGTAAATAAGAGGAGCAAGAGGAAGTGGGATATATGTTATATTTTAACTATAGCTAAACATTATAAGTGCTTAAGCAAGCAGTAAAGGTTAACCAAGGATCTTATCATTTTAGTTGCTGGAAGACTTTCGTGAGCCAGTGAAATGCTGACAAGTACTCTATGGCTGAAGAGTAACAAACTATATAATGTCTCTCTATAACGCAATAAAACACCACATATATCCTCAACCTTTGTGTGTGTGGTCATTCAACACCTGTATTTTTGTTTCAGACAGCAGAAGTGGCCCTGGCGAACCTGAAGAATAAATATGAGAACGAGAAAGCCATGGTAACAGAAACGATGACTAAACTGCGCAATGAATTAAAAGCTTTGAAAGAAGATGCAGCAACCTTCTCATCCTTGAGGGCCATGTTTGCAACGAGGTACGGAAACCAACTGTTAAGGCAGGAGTTTAGCTGGTTAAACCAGGAGTTTAGGTTTGGCTCAGCGCGGACAAAGAGGCAAGGACCAAGCCTCCCCGAGTCACACTTTTATTCAGATTTGAACAAAGGTGGGTCTTCCCATAACTGAAGAACCCAGAATGATTTCAACGTCAAGCTTTTATTCTTTACTGGGTGCCATAAAAAGGAAAGAGATAAGTGGTATAAGTGGTTAGAACAGAGAAACAAAAATGTATAGAAATAAATGTAGATAATTGTAAGATGCACATGACACAGTACTGTTAAAAATGCTTATTGTTATGTAAATTGGAAAAATGGAAAATAAAAATTAAAAAAAAGGAAAGGGATGCGGTCAGTGGCTAAGACGCTGAGCTTGTCAATCGAAAGGTTGGCAGTTCAGCGGTTTGAATCCCTAGTGCCGCGTAACGGAGTGAGCTCCCGTTACTTGTCCCAGCTTCTGCCAACCTAGCAGTTTGAAAGCATCTTAAAAATGCAAGTAGAAAAATAGGGACCACCTTTGGTGGGAAGGTAACAGTATTCCGTGTGCCTTTGGCACATGGAACTAACAAAAAAATAATTTTAAAAAAGGAACTAACAAAAGTCTGCTCAGCAGTAAGTAAGCAAAGTACCCAGAGACCCAAACACCCTCCTCCTAGCAATCAGCATTTAAAGAATGTTTTTTTAAGAATTCCTGTGGTTTTGCTTATCAGTCTTCTCTCCATACCCAGGACAAATGCTTCCCATTTCAGCCAATTAAAACATACAACCCTTCCTCATCAAAATCCTGATCAACAAGATGGAGGGGAAAGGCATTGCATTGGGGGTGCTGACCTACAAGCTCTCTGTGTATGCAATGCCACTCCATGGGAGCAGAATTTCTGGGACATGTTTATGAGGTATTTTATGATCCTAGCAGTATTCAAACCATTGTCTCAGCCAACTAGCAAATATTCTTCAGAGCTTCAGGCAAGGGTTGATTTTAACTTTATCTGCAGAAAAATCCTCCAGAACGATCAGTTCCTAATTATATATTAACGCTATAGATCCGCATCCCTAAATAATTTGTTCACGAGATTGTTCTATTCATAGTATTAATAAAGTCACAGTAAAGTCAGTAGGCATGATTCCTTTCCCTCCTGTTTTTTTTTTAAAAAAGAATAATAGAATTGTTAAAATATATTCATTAAACATTTATTTAGAAGGTTAAAAATGAGCATAACCTGGACTCATGAAGCTGATAAGAAATTGGCTTCAAAATGCATTGGTGGAGAAAAAAAATCATTTAAGAATACACTAGCGATTGGAAATGATCCAAGAATTATTTTATTAAAACTAGCAAGTTACAATGAGTCTTTGTTCTTCAGCTATCAAGAGAGAACACCACCAACCAAAGAGTTGCAGAGATTGATCATATTACACATTTGGCCAGTGACAAATAATTGTTTTAGCCCTGATAAGGAAGACAGTTAAGGGTACAAAGGAATCTGAGTATTCCTGTGAGAAAGAACAGTTTGTTATGCTGAATACTTAGCCTGTGAGAACTTGAAATACCAATTAAGTTGATGGTTAGTCTAATGATCTGACTCTCTCCCACTTTGAATAAGGGAAGCTGTAAACATACAGATAGGCGCCTACAGAGCAATAAAGATATCCTCCACAATATTTAAATGTTAGGATTTTTTAGTTTAGAACGAAGACGAAACATATGATTTTTTTTAAATCCTCAAAAATGTCAACTTCTTTTAACCTGATACTTTATCAAATTAAACAAGTATTTTTTTTTTAAAAAAATGTTATTTCTTTTCTTGGTTCATTGTTAACTTTAAACAAGCTTTATGAGCTCCATGTGGCAACTTATAAAAGAAGCCGCTGCCCTTTGTTTTTAGTGAAAGGAAGTCATAAAAAATGTAAATTAAGCTTTCAGAAGAAAGCCTTCACTTATACTATTTAGTATTATTTTCCAATTCTGTTGATTCTGTATGTTGCGTGCACAAAACTACCATTCTTATTTCTCATTGGTTTTATTTTGTAACTTCTTGCTTAAATTATCCATCAAATCATTTATAGAATCAAGTTTGAACCCTTGATAAATAATGGGGTCAGACTTCACTTAAATGCAGCATAATGTGATTTTCTAAAACTTGGCTTGTACACGATATACATTTCTGTAAGCAAACAGGCTCTATTTTCAATAAAATTACAGATGCTTCACTCAGTGATTAAAACAATAACACAATATTTGACTCTCTGGAAAAATGCTGTTTTGGTTTCATGGATAATTTTTGCTTTAATTTGTAAATGATCATTACATTAAACATTAAGATATACTTTTTTAAAAATAGCCATCCTCCTATCCTGAAGACAGCCCATGTAAATACAGAAGCAGAAGTCACTTTCAAAGTAAGAACTATAGTAGCAGAAAAAAACAGCAAAAGAAAATTGCTTTCGGTAACTAGCTGGTCTATGAATACAAGGAAACATGGAGAATACTTTTAAATAACAGAATATCAGAAATAAATAAATAGAAATAGAAATAAATAAATACCATAAATAGAAATAGTGCAAAATATCTCTAGGCTTCATTTCACAATTGCATTTCAGAATAGTTCTTTTTAAATATTTTGCACACCAGTGTCTTGTTTTAAGAAGCACCTCTTGATGTGTCTTGTCCCTTCTGGTAGTTTCTGACCTATTGCAGAAGCTAATGTCTAATATAGAACAATTCTTTGGCCTTTATGGCCTGCTTTGAGATGGTCTTGCATATTCCATATTCATAAATGTTAATACTTTCACATTAATACATGACGCAGAGGGAGAAGAGAGGGCTAAACACTTATTAGTCACAATATATAATATATAGTATCATATTGGTAGCAACATGACAAAATGTTAAGAGTACAGATAGCCCTAATTTAGTGATCGCAATTAATACCGGCGATTCCATGTCTGAGCACCACAGTCACTAAGCACCACAGTCACTAAGCACCATAGTCACTAAGCATCATGTGACAGCAACAGACTTATGATCTTACATCCCTTTTAACCATTAAGTTAATCATCATGGTCCTTAAGTGGTACTTAAAATGATTTTACTTTTGCTTTATCTATTAACTGCTTGCTGCAAACCAGTTGCAAAGCACACCAGTGCAATCATGTGGCTGCAGGAAGCTGCAACAGTCATAAATACAAGGTTGCAAAGCTTTTTTGTTAGGGTTCCAAGTAATAAATCCATGACAAGCAAGATTCCCAGGCAACTAAATTCCTCAAAGAATATTTTTACTGGAAATATCATATTGGCACATATCTGGTGAAGACCGACTCTGAAAACTCCTGCGGTTTTCACCTAATTAAAAGTAAAATATTTTCTACTTTCTCAAAACAATCAGTCACATGGTGCAATCACTGTGCAGTCTGATAACTGGGTAACACCTCTCTGCCTTCCTCCGATCAGGTGTGAGAATGTCCTTGGTTCCCAAGAGAAAGTATTTTGTTTTGGCTACAAAATCCCGTCTAACTCAAATCCCCTCTCCCTAACCCTCAGCTCCAGTATGGCAACACTGAAGCAGTCAAAATGGCTTCAATCGGGTCCCCTTCAGGATTGACTTTCTTTTTTTTTTTTACACACAGTCATAATTTCAAACAGTTGTTAAAGGACACAATTGGTAATCAAGGACTATATTTTATTACAATGGGTCTCCCGGTGTGCTCTGCCTTAGGCAGCTCTTACTGTTATGGATCTGTGTCCCCAAGTTATTGTTAGTTCAGTTGCTTTGAAAGAAGACTAGATAGATTATCTCCTAGGTAGAGATTAGGGCAGAAGCTGTGCCAGAAAGAACAAAAGCTGCTCTAGAATGTGTGGAGGTGTAAAGCACTCCTAAAGAAATGTCCAGTTCAGGGATGGGTTCTACTTACCTTTACTACCAGTTTGCATCGTGCCCGCGCCTTTGCTTCGCTTGTGCGCATGCGCGCTCTTCTGTGCATGCACAGAAGCTTCTGCGCATGCGCAGATCAACTTTGATGATGTCTGGGTCAGTGGGCAGAGCCTCCCGCCGATTTTACTACTGGTTTTTGCGAACCGGTCCAAACCGGGGGCAATCCACTCCTGGTCCAGCTGCTTTAAAGAGTTGCTGACAAATGGCAGGTTCGCAACTTTCGCCACTAGGAAGCTCCTTTTTATCTTGAATCTGAAGTGCCTCAAAGGAATGTTGATGCTGTTGAAACCCAGAGGAACTGCTTTTGAAGACCCCTCTCCCCACTTAGAAAGGGTTGGTACTGATGTCCACATGATTGATGTTTGTAAAAGAAAAAAACAACAATGCAAGGTTGGCCAGGACAGTTGCGTAGACAGCTTGACCTGTTCCTCTTTCCTTCTTTCCCTCCAGGTGTGATGAGTATGTCACCCAGTTGGATGAGATGCAGAGGCAATTGGCAGCTGCAGAGGATGAGAAAAAGACCTTAGATTCTTTGCTGCGGATGGCTATCCAGCAAAAACTCGCCCTGACTCAACGCTTGGAAGACTTAGAGTTTGATCACGAGCAGTCCCGGCGGAGCAAAGGCAAATTTGGGAAAACCAAGATCGGCAGCCCTAAAGTAAGTGAGGAGGCATCAGCCACCGTGTCAACCATAGACACTTTCCTCCTGCATAGTCAGGGCCCACAACCACCAAACATACTGGTCAGCAGTGGCACCCAGAGGAAAAGGTATGCATGCCGTCCTATTTATAGTACAGTGCAATGGCCTGACTTGACTTAAGGTCATCCACTGAATTGCAAATACATTATATATTTTATGAGAAGAGGTTGGGGATGGGGAGGAGAGAAGGAATGGCTTTTCAAACTGTAAACGTGGGCTGTTAATTCCATCTGCCATGGTATTTTTTTGTCCCTTTTGATACGGTCGTGGTTCATGCCTTCGTAGCATTTTCAGCATATTCTGTATGTCTTGAATGCCTCTGTTTGGATAGAACCGACTACCTCAGGTGCAGGGCTGAGCCTGTGTTGAAAAAAAGCACATCCACCAAAAAGGGAACATTCTAATAAACTTTGGTGCTAATATATTTCCCTCAGTGGGTAGAGGTGTTTTCATTCCCATGTGTCAAAAAAGCACAAAGAACGAACAAACCTCCAAGACAAACCCATATATGTCTACCCTGCTAAAGGCCGCACCACTATAAGGAACCATTTCCAAGAACCACTTCAAGTGTGTATTCCTATAGGTTTAGTTCTGTTCAGTGTAACTGTTAACTACAACTATGTAAATATGTGTAAAGTCTACATTCTAAGCAAAGAACAGCCGGTGACCCACCAAGCCATACACGACAATATATTTATGATGTTGATTTGTAGTAAATTTATGTTGCTGTGGAATTATGTTGATTCCTGGCAACATTCACAAACCATCTCTAGTGATGGAGGGGCAGATGCTGTCCTTAATGTGACGAGTGGAAGCAAGAATAGATGGTATTGAACGCATGCTGGGACATCTCAATATTGACTTGGCTTGATTGATCACTCAAGTTGAACCCTTTACCTATTATTTTTCCTCAGAATATACAAAATCCCGCCCCCGCCCTAACATTCTAGTATGGGGTGGTAGCATACTATTACGGGGTAACAGCAATTGTTGAAGATGTTAGCAATATTTTGGGTGTTTTCTCAGGAGGGTGGGTGATGTGTGATATTTAATTCCAAAGGGGCCATTGCTCAGTAATTAAAGTAAAAACTCTTTTGTTTCCGTATGTATTTTTTTCTTGGATCTCCTGCAAGACAATTCTCACCTTCCCCTTGTGATCAGAGCCATTCCAGGACTTCAGGGACCTATCTACTGCCTTTATTAAGAACCCCCCCAGATCACACCTCCACAGAGTCATTTCTTCTGAGGGGCCCCATTTCCATGAATGAATCCTTCCATGGGCACCGTCTCAGCAAGGAAAAAAGGTTAACCGTAGCCATCCCAGGTAAACATTTTTTCCTTGGGCGCACGTAGTGCAAAATGATTAGCTCAGGTAGAAGGGGAATCCTCTCCGAGTTGCTCTACATTCCATATTTAATTTGGACATATGCTCACCTCTTTAGAGATGAGCCATCCTCAAACTACTTTCCCAAAGCTCATTTTTGACTAAGCAGATGGAGGGTTTAATTTAAAGGCTTATTTAAATTTCTACTAAACAAAAGATATAATGGTTCATATTTCTCTCTGGTGAAGGGTTAGATCAGTGTTTCCCAACCTTCACAACTTTAAGGTATATGGTGGAATTCTAGGAGTTGAAGTCCACGTAGCTTAAAGTTGTCAAGGTTGAGAGACACTGAGTTAGATAGTGATATAAAAGCATCTCAGTGAAATAAGCTTCCCTGGCCCTTCTTCTCTCATTATGAACTAAGTAAATTGTAGGCTTTCTAGCTCATATTAAGCCAAAGTTAGGTGTTTTGTCTGGATTAAATAGCAAACATTAAGACTGATTTTTTCCCCCCAGTTCAGAGGTAAAAAATACTCGACCACAGGAAAAATGACAGATAAGATCTTCTGCCCCAACATTGTTTCAAAATTTGTAAAAATGGTTTATGAAGTCTCATGTAATGTGACCAGTGCTCATAATACTTTAGCCACTATCTTTTAAATTTCCTTTATATATGTCCGTGTATATAACATATGGGCAAAGCAAAAGAGAAATACAGAAAAAAAGAAATCTTTTGCACACATACACAGCTGTACAGATAGAATATGATGGATATATTTTTATATAGAAATTGGTGTTGGCCTTTTTCTCAAATTGCATTCTGTGGGAACATTTTGATAAGAATAAGTCCTTACTTTCCCGGTGAATCAAAAATGCACATTTACAGAAGCTTAGGAAAGTACTGCACACACAAGGCAGAACCTAAATTATTAGCTCTAAAAGAAATATCTTTTTCTTGAACTGATATTTGGCGGGCTTTGGCTGTTCTATACTTATAATCAGCTTTGCTAGTTCAAAGAGGGTGAAAATATAATCAGTCTTCAAACATCAGTGTAAATATTCAATGAAGCCATGGATTTACCGTCAGAAGTAACTGACTCCCAAACAAAATCTTTCTATATTTTTTTTGCAATTATTCCCAACTTGTAGCCATGATTTAAACTTAGTTTAAAATGTCAGTGTCCTATGTTTTATTATGTCCAAGATTATAATCCTAGCTTATTTCTAATTGGTTTTCAAGTCTTGACCCTTGCTAATTTGTAAAACTATGAGAATAGAAAAGATAAAAACAGGAAAAATTTTTTGCTTAGGCTAAATTGCTTTTTATTGCTCCTCTCATCCACATTTCCCCCCTTTTCATCCTCTCTCAACATTCAAATTTCCTTGCTCAACCCTCTCCTTATCTAGCATTTTGGCAATGTCGGAATGATCCTGCCTTTTTTTCTCTTTTGCTGTTGCTTTTCATAGAAAAAAAGACTATTGTTTTGAAAACGTAGATAGTACTCATTTAGTGCAAAATGAAAAATTCTTAAAGGGAGCAAGTGTTGATACGAAGCATTAATTGCAGATTGTTTAGGATGGGTTAGATTTTTACCAGACCAATTTATTTTATATCAACAAAATTAGGATTCCTTATCCTTTTTGACCTAGGGCGCATTAATCAGTTAAATAAAATGCCAGAAGCATTTTCATAAAGTGACTGCCAGGCCAATCAGAAAATGAACTGCTGTTTACAGAACTATATGTAGTGGTACATAGACAGTCAAAATATAAAACAGATTTCTCGTTTCAACAGAACCAGATTTTTTTTTAAATAAAAAAATGATTTAGTTACAGAACATAAAAGACAGGGCTGAAGTCTGTTTTCTCTCCTTGCTCCGCAAAGCATAACAAATACCATTTTCACACAAGAGAACTTTGTAGTACTTAAACCACCCTCCTGTACAACTTTAAACTATTGTGTGGGAATGCTGAAGAGGAGCCATTTTATGATACAAAGCTGCCCTACTCCATCTTGGAACTCAATGGAATTCACTTTGTAATAGAACTACAGTCTAAACTACTGTATCGGATATGAAACTGAATAATATCAACTTGTCTGTTTTTCAACAGTCTCAAAGAACCCAGATTAAAAATTGTCTAAATATCTTCTAAGTGGAGACCATGAAGAACAAGATTAAATATAGCTATAGGTGCTTGCTTTAAAGAAAAATCTTGCCGTAGATTTCCAGATCAAAGCATAGTTCCAGAGAATACTGGATGTGGAGCTCAAGAATAATTAGTTTAGAACAAAGATAGATGTTAACCAATTAGTATAAGTAAAAGCTGAAAACTCATATTGGCATAGTATCTTAATTGGAGAACCTTGACACATTTCAACCAACCGCAGTGGTGTCACTCAACCTTTTTATAATTTCCACATTTGAAAGGAAGTTCCCGCTCCTTGACTGTTGATTACAGATTTATTATTATATTATATTATGTTTTGTACTGTGTTTGATTTTGTATACTTCAAAGGATATGAGGCAGTTTATAAATCTTAAACAAACTATAACCCAATATATAATTTTGTGGCTGGGATTGTACTCCAGAAAATTCCACAAGCATCACCCTTATGAGCTGGTGAGTCAGACTTGACTCCTGGGGTCTAAATGCAAACATCCATGTCGGTGTTTTGGTTTTATGCAAGCAGTTTGCCATTGCCTTTAAAAAACAAAAAACTTCTTACAGCTGTAGATTTCCTACCTTGTCTGACTGTTCAGATAGTCCTCGACTTACAACAGTTCATTTAGTAACCATTCAAAGTTATAGCGGCACTTTAAAAAGTGACTTATGACTGTTTTTCACACTTACAATCATTCCAGCATCCCCATGGTCATGTGATTAAGATTTGGACATTTGGCAAAGGACTCATATTTATGACAGTTGCAGTGTCCAAGGGTCATGTGATTACCTTTTGCAACCTTTTTTTACAAGCAAAGTCAATAGGGAAGCCAGATTTACTTAACTACCATGTTGCTAACTTAACATCTGCAGTGATTCACTTAACAACTTGGGCAAGAAAGGTCGTAAACTGGGGCAAATTTCATTTAACAAATATTTTGCTTAGCAACAGAAATTTTGAGCTCAGTTGTGGTCATAAGTTGAGGTCTACCTGTACTTAGTTTTTTCAACTAGGTGCTGCCATTTGCTGTGTCCTTCCAGAACCTACTACTATGATTCCCCCAAAATAAGACCCAATTGGAAAATAAGCCCTAGCATGATTTTTCAGAATGCTCACAATATAATAAGCTTTAGTTAAGATCGTCAGCCAGACAGATGCATTTAGTACCGTATTTCCTCAAAAATAAGACCTAATTGGAAAATAAACCCTAATGTGTCTTTTGGAACAAAAATTAATATAAGACCCGGTCTTATTTTCAGGAAAACACGGTATCTCTATCGAATCTAGCAGATATGTATTGCAAAAAGTCCTTCAAAAAAGAATCTCCCATAACTTTCAAAGCATTCAGGAAAAATATTCTTTTATGACTACAGTCCTGGCTGAAAAAATGGAAGGAAAATAAATCATAAATTGACCAGCCTACCTTTGATGATGTTACTTGATCGAGATTCTAGTGAACAAGATAGGATGAAAACAAATGGCATAGCATGGTTCAACCCCCAAACCACTGTATGATTTCACATCTAGTTGTGAGAGGCAATAAAAACAAATCATTGTTAATGTTACCTTGACAAAACCATCTCTCTTGTACCTTGTTTATTACTTACAAGTTCCTCTCTTCTACCTCTCTAAAGTCGTGGCTCCAGTGGAACGTTTCCAAGTACAGGACATCTCTCCTGAGGAACACTTGAGAGCCATTTTGATGGATTTGGCATCTAGGCCCAAAACATGTTACCAAAAACAAGGTGGGGGTATTTTTAATCATATAAGTAATTCTACCACCACTAATAATTACTTTGTTGGATGTTTGGCTAAAGTTGGTCCCAAAATACTGTGTCTTTGGTGGAAATAGGTTAAACTGGTAAATATTTTTAATGTTAAATGCAAGAGACTAATAGCCCAACAATACCCCTTTTCCAAGTCCCTCTTGTAATTTCTTATAGTCCATATTTTTGCTTTGTTGTTCCACTCAAAGGTAGAGAGGTTTGTTTGAATACCCTTTTAATGTCTCAAAGCAACTTTGAATAAAGAATAAAATGTTCCAGGGAAATATTATATATACTATTTTTCTTTATGAAGGAAAATAAAGGGAAGCAGCCTTTTCCTTATTGCTGTCCATTAAAAATGCCTGTAAGAACAAAGAAAATGAAATACAGCGATTCTTCCAGAGAGATAAAGAATCGAAAAGAACATATTTTACAACACTGGCAACACAATCTCTGAGGTTGATTCATTTGCTCATTCTTCCTTTTCTAAATTACAGATGCAAACATCAGCCAAGAAAAACAAATTACAAATATGAAAGAAATCAGACTCTATTCCAACATTTTTCAATCTCACCAACTTTAAGATTTATGGACTGCAACTCCCAGAATTCCCCAGCCAGTATGGGAGTACTTCAGTTTTGGGAGTTGACTTTACACATCTTAAAGTTGCTAAGGTTGAGATACTCTGCTCTATTCAGTTACACTCTACACAGAATAGATATGGGGAAGCAGCAGCAATAGCAATACCAGTCTTTTCCCCCCTTCTTTCAGATTGTGTGGGAGGACCACCTTTCCCCTAAAGAGTGCCCATTGCAGTAATTGGGGTCAATAGCTTTAAGATGACCTCATAATCCCCATACAAGACTATGATGCTAAAAACACTCAGCGTATATGTTCACAGTAAAGTCTTACACATGAACAATTATTCCAGTTTGTCTGTCT
This sequence comes from Ptyas mucosa, assembly GCA_012654045.1. NCBI lineage: Eukaryota > Metazoa > Chordata > Lepidosauria > Squamata > Colubridae > Ptyas > Ptyas mucosa. The sequence goes on from WNWU01000037.1 coordinate 12,417,472, forward strand.
CTTTTTTGAGGCTGTTATCCAGAAATCTCAGGTTGTTCACCCTGTGCCCAGGCTGATAGCCAAATCTGGCCCTAGGTTCTGCCTCAGTTTACCTTCTCAAAAAAGCAACTGAGCCGGAAGATCATTTAAAAGCAGTTTGTTAAGGTACCCTAATAATGTGAATAAAGTAGGAATCATACAGGGTTAGCTACATGAACACTGAAGGACCCTCTCTATTCACATTATTATAAGGGTGCTTGTTTGGAGATTATATTAAAGTCAGCCAAACCCCATTATTGGTAATATATCTTCTGATGAGGCCTAGCTGTCCAGTCATATGGAAAACATCTGAGGGACTTCACTGTCAAAGACACAAGGACATGTATATTACAAAGAGCTACTTATTACCTAAGGACAGCAATAAATCTCCACATTAGTAATTACAGAACTAAGGAAGGTTGTCTAGCTGAAGATAATCTTATAAACTAGAAAATAATGGTTTAGTAATTAGGAAGTGTCAATTATCATATAACAAATGTATGTTAACCATATATGGAAAACTGCATGTGCTCACCAAATCCTTTGTCTTGGAAACATATATAAGCAGTTGTATCAGAGCTTTCCTGGGTTCAGAATTTCAGGTACAAATCTGTCTCTGAACCTGCACAATAAACTGTATCTGGCTGACCCAGGTTTTTCAGTCTTCCTTTCCATAACACTTATAAAATGAGATCTCTCTGTGAAAAAGGAGGGAGAGTAATTCAAGCCCCATGTTTCACTCCTTTTTATAGTTAACACAACAAAGAAACCGGAAGAGGAAAATTGATTGGGCAGGATAAAAGTAATCTCCCCTTTGCATAGAAGATCAGTTACGTGTTAGTCAAACATGTTACCTGTTTGCATCCCATAATATCACACACGTTCGTTAAAAGTCTGAGGTCTGAAGGGGCTTAAATTGTAAAAAAAAAGGTTGGTTGGAGTTCACAAAAGAGTTAAGCCAGACCCCAATTTGTACTAACAACCTTTTTCCTATCTGGAGCTAGTCTCCAGCTTGTTTATCAGTTAAAGGGTAATAAACCTGAACATCATTTTAAAAGAGAGAAAATACATCAAATTAAAAAACAAAGTATCTGTGTTAGTTAGCAAGTTACAAAATCTATGCCATGTGCCCCTCAAAGCCCAAATAAATCACACCACATAGGTGGAAAGGATTAAGATTTTTATTTGAAAATAAAAGGAAGTTTCAAAGTGAGCACACCTCTCTTCATTCATTCTTCAATGGAATGAACCATTTTTATGAAATTTTGAACAGTGCACATGCTGTAGTTATAAATCAATCATGAAAACCAACTTCATACATACATTCTCAGCAATCATAGTAACATACTGTAGGTCAATTAAAGGTTGAAGGTATACTAAGGCTTTTATTTTAGAATAATATTCCTGCAGTAAGAAACATTCCTAAGTAACTCAGTGCTAGGGTATTATTTATTATCTTCGCAAGCAGGCAAGCCATGTAACAAATAATAAGTAATACATGAATTAAACATGATTTATCAATATATGAATAAAAACATGAATAGGTTAAAATGAGCTGTCTCACTGAGACCAATCAAATTAAGCTCAAATTATATATTAAGCTAAATTTGATTTTAGAAAAGAAGGCTTAACCAGATCATATGTTTTAATGGAGAAACACATATATAGGAATTCCCTATAATTCTCCCTTTTTTTGCAAAATTTACTCGAGTTATCACAACATACTGTACATTTTAAAGTGTGTGTGTGACCTGAATTTTAGCTCATGCAGCACAAAGCTATTTACACTTAGTGTATTATTTAATTTCTTTTATATGGTTTTTATATGGTTTTCAATGTAGAGAGCCAGTTTGCTATAGTGATTAAGGTTCTGGCATAGAAACCAAGACAACGTGAATTAAAGCCCCATTTTAGTCAGGAGAACTGGCTGGGTGACTTTGGGCCAGTTACTTTCTTTCAGTCCAACTCACCTCGCAGAATTGTTGCGGGGAAAATAGGAGAGGATGTACATCACCTTGTGAGAAACGCACTCACTACTCGGAGATTTGACAGAGTCATAAAGTGAAGCAGCAAACAGTTTATTATGTTCTTGCAAGAGGGGTGACACAACAAGCAGGCACACCCAATAATAGATTCCAGCAACATTTTATTCCCTAGCCCCGAGTGCAGCTCCCTCCCTCGTCCAGTCTTTTTCGGCTTTTCCTTTCAGCTGTTTCAGTGGTTGGCAACACTTGGAAAAGACCTTCCCGTCCAGGTTGTACTCCAGGATTTGATCAAGACCCATTCTCTAGGCTGGATGCTGTGGACTACAGACTCTAATAGTGGCCGCTGAGCAAGAGGTCCTTGGTTTATGAGAAGAGACAAAGAAGAGGACAGACCCAGTGTATAATTCTTAAGAAAGACATCTTTGGTCTCAAAGTGGGATATTTCTCCTGTCGTAAAAATATTCCAACAAAAGAAACAGGAGACAGCAATACAATAAACAATTCTTACTTTAAGATTCAGAAGTTTATTTCATGAGCAATTTGGAACATGAACAGCCATCCTAACTGCTTCTTGAAAACCTGGACCAGAAAACTGGGCATCCCAGACACCCCCAATCCTCAAAATTCATCAGTTTAGCTTGTTCTTCCGCCTCCTTCCTCTTAGGGCACTCATTTTTCCAGTGCCCTTTCTTTACAGATGGCATATTGATCCTGTCCTAACTGAGCCATCATTTTGAATTTTCTCTTGTCTCTCTCTTCTTCTCATTTTTACGAGAAGTATACTTTTTAAACTTCTCTGAGGAGATCCTCCATAGTTTTGGTCTCCCACCCAGCCAATTTCTACAATTTATGCCTGTCCTCTCATGCTTTTCCCACAAATTGATACTTCAAAATCATCTGGTGCCCTGGATTGTCAGGGTCCATTTGTCCATATATATATATTTTATAGTTGACTGTTTAACCTGTCTTAACCATCCAGTTGGTGTTTCTTCCTTCCCTTGTTCTAAAGCCAAAGCCTTCTGGATATTCAGACTATGGGGCATTGCTGTTTTAATAACCTCTATCAAATACCCTCTATAGTCTGCCATATCCTTTCTGTCCCTGGTCCGGTTATCATCACACCTAGGGTCTACCTCTGGGACTTCTAATGTTTCATCCCTTTGGGGAAACCTCTTCTTACACTGTGTTCTGGCAGCCTGTTTAATCATGCCATTCTCTGGGGTAAACATTTCCTTCTAATAAATTCCTGGTTTCTGGCTCATTATGGTATCCTGAGATCACGGTCAGTTGGAGGAGCTGGACTACCACTAGTGACACATGGGACTGTTGAAATCAATGGGATGCATCTTCCCAACTCCAGGGTGGATATCCTCACTCCCAATGATTTTAAATCCCGAACAAGCCCCCAATTGTGACAAATTCACTCTCCAGTCAGAGATTTGACTGGAGTCATAAAGTGAAGCAGCAAACAGTTTATTTTAAAATACGTTCTTGCAAGAGTGAATGACCAACAAGTAGGCACATCCAATAATAAATTTCAGCAATATTTTATTCCCTAGCCCTGAGTTCAGTTCCCTCCCTCGTAATCCCATTTGTCAAGGACCACAAGGTTTACAGCATATCTGAAATGCCTAATTACCCCACATGAATCTCCACCCCTGTTTACATCTCCTCTCACCCTTTATTCAGCACCCCTTCCCCTTATTTACTTTTGCCCTTTTTAGGTTAGTTTCTTATTAACAGTGAGTGCATGAAGCTTGGCAAAACCCTCAGGGTCTGTTTCCTGTGAGGGTCTGTTAGCATAGAGAGAAGAAGATAAGATAATAAGCAGATAATATCTTTATTATGTGTGCTTTCCTACAAGCTAATGTTATTAAACTACCTGTTCTTAGGGCTACAGGTGTTTCCTGTTGCTTAACCTTTGTTCTTTTAACGGCTCTTGGTCATGTACACGTTCCTAAAGGGTGTCAGACATCCTTGGTGCAAAAACAATGCTTTACTATTTCCACCACCATGAGTTATTTACAAAGTAATAAAGGTAGGATAAAACAAACAATGCAAAAGGCATCGCAAAGCAAATGAGCTCCAAAAATTGGATTATAAATATCATTTAAAAAAGCGAAGCATACATAAGCGAAGCAATAAGTAAACCATTTACTGCAAAATGTTTTAAAAGAGTTGAGCGTAGGGGGAAAAAACAGCATTTGTAGAAGTGCTCACACAAGGTAAGACCAAGTAGGACTGGATGAAGGGATGACTTTTAGCATTCCAAAATAAGTGCCTTGTAAATGTCAGCAGAAAAAACAACGACATTCCCTAGTCGATGCCTATCTCCACTTGTGTGTAATTGTTGCAGGAGATCTGCAGAATCTGTAGCAAGGATATTTGTGATTGTTCAGATCTGTATAAAGCGAAAGAAGATTGTAGGCAGCTTAGACAATGTTGTTTAGAATGTTATTCGCACTGCTAATATGGATTTGGTTTGTGTACAGGTGTCTTTCCCCATTTATGATTGTAAAGCAGTATTTTAAACATAGCTACAGCTTCATAGTTAAAACTGTTGCCTCTTTCACTGTGATCCATAGGATAGAGGAGAACATAAATAAAACACACAGGCTTACATTATTTAATGCAGTTATCATTTTCTTAAGCAGGAAGTGCTAAATGCATTTTTAAAATGCAATTTGACATCTTTACAAGAACATTTAAATTGCTTTGTACTTTATTAAATAAATACAAGTTTTTGTTTCATTTCATGTGCTGTGAAAGGACAGCAATGTATTAAAGGAACTCGTCGAACAAGCTAATACAATTGGCCAGGGGCACAGAAGGGTTGGTGCAGCTACTAAATCAGTGGAGGAGCATTTCTCAATCTTGGCAACTTTAAGATATGTGGACTTCAACTCCCAGAATTCCCTATCCAACATGATGAACCCTGGAGTTTTATGGTCACATGAACTATATCTTTCAGAGAAGTATATGTGGAAAGCACACTGAGTGACTGAAAGTATGAAATACTGAATAAATAAATGTATGTGACATAATCGAAGGAACAGAGTGAGTATGTCGCCCAAGTGTTCATCCATGTTCATGTGTCCATTTCAGGCAACAGAAATTGTAGGGAGTGTATTTGATTGTTCCTCCTTGGGAATTATAGTCCTTCCTTGCTCCTCTCTGACCTATGAGAATTACTTTTCACACTGCCAGTAATAAAAATAAAACAAGATATGAGTAAATCTGACCACTGTAAAAACAAGGAGCAGATGGAAACAGGCCAGTCTGCTTAAAAGAGGTAGCCATGTAGTCCTTATAAAGAACAGAAGGAAAATGAAATGCAAGAAGATTACAGGGTTGTTAAAAGAAAAAAAAAAGTGCCATTACTAAAAATGGCTAACTTGCTTAGGTATGCTAAAATTCATGTTATTCTTTTGGTACCTGGGATATGAAATGTACATCTTATCTTCCTAACTAATTTATTTTCTGACTATAATCACTTTTATGTCAGTCTAACAGTATATGGTTTTGCCATCTGCAACCATTAATCATGTCTGACTGACTTAGAGGACTGTGTTTTCAGCAAATAGTTTTATTATGATTAAAATTACTAATAGTATTGTCATCATTTTCTGATCATTAGATATGATCATATGATATTAAGGTTTTATGGGCCAGCAAATTAGGAGCTTTATGGATGAATTTTAAAACAAATTTGTCAACCTGTTGCTGAAGATGGATGAAGGTAATTTATCTATGCCACCTGGCATTTTGTTTCCTCTAATGCAAGGGTGTCAAACTCAATTTCATTGAGGGCTGCATCAGAGTTGTGTTTGACCTCGGAGGGCTGGGGTGTGGCCAAGTTGGGTGTGGCCAGCTCGACATCACTCATGTTGGGGGTGCCTGTGGTGGCCCGAGCACTCTGCCAGCGAAAATGGGCTCTCGAGTTTCATTTTTGCCTGCGATGGCCTCCTGCAATCCTCTACCAATGAAAAAGATGCTTGGGAGAGCTGCCTGCATTTTTCGCTGGCAGAGGCACCGTGGGCCGATCCTTTGCTGTTTCCAGGACAGCCCCGCTAAGCATTTGATCACTTTAAGCTTACTAAGCTAAGCTCTTTTTTCATGGATGTTCATAATTGTGATGAAGAGATGTTCCAAAGAAGATGACACAGCAAAAAATTATTAGAAAATTGCCAGTAGTTTCTTTGATACTATTTTGAAAACAAATATTACATACATATTAAGGGGGAACTGAATTAGAATAAGTTATGTAACAATTGCCAGCAAACCATGCATCTGGAAAGAAAGTCAAATGTTGCCCCTTCATTTGAACACTATATTTGACAAGCAATCCAGAATAGAATATGATAGCAAATAAGGTTTCTAAACCAAACCATGCTATAAATTGGCTTATAGAGTTATGCTACATACTGCTATGACTGGATTAATACTTCTTCAAGTCCAGTCATCAGAAAACTCCAATGATACATTTGTTTTATTAACAGAATGAAGAGAACCAGAAGGTATTGAGATTTTTGTGCACCAAATTTGGATTTGGGTTTCTGTACTTGTTCTCTTCACTGATACTGCCTAGCAAATGAAGCTCCTTGATACCATCGTTAATGACTCTCCACAGACACATCTCAAACTGATTGTCATTGCCATAGCATTACAATGAATTACTCTGATCTACCAGGGAATAGAATATGTGGTAGCCATAAGCATATAATACTACACATGTTCTGCAAAGATGTACAAGGCCTACCCTGGGATTAAAACTAGTAGTGGGTTTCAATTTCGTTTGCTACAGGTTCACTCGTGGGCGCGTGCGTGCGACACTTTTATGCAAGTGCAGAACCTTCTGTGCATGCACAGAGATGTCAGGGCGTGTGGGCGGAGCCACCCGCTGCCGCCACTACCGGTTCGCCCGGTAGTGCAAACTGGTAGCAACCCACCACTGATTAAAACCTGTCAACTTTAGGAACTATGGGACAAGTTTCCTTCTGTTATGAGCTCCCGGCTACTTTCCTTTGCAACCAGTGGCAAACTTGCCTGACCAATGACCAGCCAAGACACAGTGAAGGCCTTTTGTTTCATTTATTGCAATAAATGGAGAAGCTTTTCCAAGCCTGATTCTCTCCAAAGTTCATCATCTCAAATCAACATCTTTATATATTCCCTGCACCGGCTGCCCATCCATCCTCAGTCCCCATTGGCGAAGGTACTATGAGGTTACATTCTCTCTGACCACATTCTACATATTTCCTGCTACTGTCCCCAATCACACAAAAACATACATCGCATGTACATTTAAATGAGCAGATAATATATGCAAGGTGTGTCTGTTAATATTCAATACTATATTGAGCATGCTCTTTTAACCTGTTTTTGAGTTCTTAGTTATTTTATGGATTCTTAGAACAATAGGTTCTTTCCTTATTCAGTATGTTTAGTTTTGTCTTTCCTATTTTTCAATTCATTTTGCTTTGCCTTTAAGCTAGCTATTTCCTTTTGCAGCTTTTTCCTCTTAACAGTTACTTCCTCTTACAATTTTAAATTTTGAAGATCTTTCACTTACCCCTATTACTTCCATCCAAACATTGTTTGAAGTTGCCTACAAATGGTTGGGTTAAGCTGCCACCCAGTGTCTAGAACAAATTCTTGAAAGAATTAACTCATTCTCACATCAATCAGTCAAGCCTGTCCATGCTACCTAGATGTCCAGATTCACTTCTATGTCCTTTTAAGTAAAATACATAAGACATTATTATGGTTTGTTGCACAGTCAGCCAGATATTTAGACAGAATTTAGCATTTTTGTCCACCTATTGAATCCTTCCTAAGGACTTGGGATAGGCAGTTGTTGTTTAATAGTATTAGAAGTGTCATTGAAATGTATTTGAATACTGGTAGCTCGGGTTGGTTGTTAGGCTGTTGTTCTGAGCTCCAAGCTTGGCAATTTGGTTGCAAACATTTCATCATCATTCGAGGAGACATCGTCAGTGCGCTTTGAATTGTGTTTGTCTTTCAGAACATTGCAGTGTCATTGCAGGATATAAGTTGTTCCAAGTTCAGCTGCCTTCTACAGTTAACTGATGGTGTTTAAGTGGTGATCTAAATGTTTTGGAATTGCACCCAAAATGCCTATTACCATTGATACCATCTTTGCTTTTTTTTGCCTCAGTCATTCTACCTCTATTTCCAGGTCTTTATATTTTATTATTTTCTCCAGATCTTTCTCTTCTATTCTGTTGTCTCCAGGTATTGCAATGTCCAACGTTCAGATTTTTTTTAAAAAAAAAATTCTTATCAAGAATTGTTACAACTGGAGTGTTGTGATTGTGGTAGTCATATAGTCAGCCAGATGTTTAGATTGGATTTGGCATTTTTATCCACCTATCAAATTCTTCCCAAGGATCTAGGATAGACAGATTTTAATTTTTTAATTAAACATTAAAGTTTTAATCATCTTGCATGATGCCTTAGTGTCAACAACAGCTCACAACACAATCAACGAAAGGAGTTTCAGTCAAATCAGATTAGGTGCTTTATACTAAATTGATTCTTTACAATAAAATTGGATGGTAGTTACAAATTCACATCTCCTACTCCAAAGAAGAATCCACTTTGGTGTAGGTAGGCTTAAGCTAGAAACCAGCTAGTGTAAATTCTACTTTGGCCTTAGGCATAAAGTCAGTTGGGTGATTTTGGGCCAGGATCTCTTATCTCAACTCTAGAAATTTCTGAAAATATTGGCAATCAACTGCAACGACTTGTCCGGGCAGTTGCTAGGAATCAACCCTGACTTGAAGACACAAAATTAATTTAAAGAATGGAATTAAGAGAAAAGGGGAGGAAAAGACAGAATGACAAAGTTAAATCCTACTAGAATCATAGTAACCACGGGGTGTATTCTTCTACATTCCCAGCCTCTTAACTTTTCGTTTTAAGGCTATTGACCTCTAATTGATGACAAAGGCCAGGCTCAGGCAAAAAGAGGAAGCAATGGGTGGCTAGAAACTTAAAAGGCTGGTACAAGGTTCTTTCATCTTCTTCTGAATTCTTCCCACCTCTTCTTTTTATCCCTGCTTTGAATTCCACCTTCCATCACAAGTTGATGGATCCATTCCCTTTATTCTTTATTTGTAAATAATCTATGTTTCTGACGGCTTTAATTCTATGGTTGGAAGTTTTTTTTTTCTTTTTATGACCCTTGAATGACCATTGCTAAGCTAACCTCCTAATTATTAACCCTTCGAACTTAATGGTTTTAACTAGCATGTTCATTGCTAACCTGCCTAACATTTTCAGCTGGTATTTTAGGTAGCACCAAATGCATCTTCAATTATCCCTAATTATCAATTTTCTCACAAAGCCATAGAGAGGAAACTTATGGCAGGAATGATAAAGTTGGACCCATATATATGCTAATATACAATATATGATCAAGAAAAACAACGAATACACCATTTATATGTGACCCAGAAGTACCTCCTTCGTATCCTTACCCAGGTCCACTGCTGACATACACAGCACCCTTGTGCAGAATTCCACTTTGTGTTGTCTCTCACGCCCCCCCCCCAAGTTATAAAGCATCAAAAATTTTTAAAAAAGTTAAAAAGGCCCCTTCCATGTCCTCCTCCTGTTTTTATATAACTCTGTCATTTAGCTTTTGATATTTTTATTTTTTTAAAAATGCAACTGGTCCCACCAGCCACGTGGTACTCTTATATGGTGTACAATCTCCATACCATTTTGTGGCAGACCTGTTCCCAACATGCCTCTAATACAGACAAAGATCTACGGCAGAGGTGGGGAACGATGCCCCCATTATGACTTGTGGATTTCAACTTCCAGAATTTGGGAGCCAGGCTGAAGAATTCTGGGAGTTGAAGTCCACAGGTCATAAAAGGGCTGTAGTTCCCCACCCCTGATCTACAGTAATTCTGGAGCTACGTAGTAAAATACTTGTTATTCTAGTTAAAGGGAGGATGGGACAATTAAGGTCCTTTCACTGGCTCTGCAGTTTTCATAACTCCTGCCCTGGCCATGGAAAACAACAACAAGCCAGCCAACTTTCCCACAGACCTGCCATATGTTCAGTATTTTCACATGCAGCTTGTATATATGTATGCCTTTCAGGCAACAGCTAGATAATTGTTTTAACGGAGTTCGATTATTCAAGGGAGTGAAAATTTCACAGCTTGCGTTTTATCAAGAATGCAAGAATGCACTCCTACTTTTATTCTTTTATTGCAGCTGCCCCTGTGTATCATAATAGTAATGTTCTGGCAGTCATAATTATAGCTAAGAAAGGCTGAATTTGATTGCACTATGTAGTTCAAACAAGAAGACATTATAAAGGTGTCCTGGTTGACATTTGAAAGCTAACAGGAATGTGATTTATGGCTTATCTATGCCCCGTTCATTACAGTATACAGGAAAAAACTTGAAAGGAGCAAAGCATCGGATAAAAGTAGGGAATCTTATTTGCCCATGGAATTCACCAAAGTAGATGGGTAGGAAAACTAGAAACATCTGCATTCTGGTTTTAGGCAATTAATTCTGCTGGGAAATGAAAAACAGTATTCCTTATCAAACCTATTTCAATTTCCTGAAAGTATTCCTTTGTGTCCGTGATTCCTTGTTTTCTGTTTAATATACCCTGTCTTTTTCTGTGTCTGTTTCATCATTATTTTAGATCAACCACGTTTGGATAATATGAACTGAACTAATTCAATGAGCATTGTATATGCACAGAATCATCCCAGAGGTGGTACAATTTTATGTGAATCCTATTCCAAATCTGGAAATAATTTCCCCTCAAGGGAAGGGGAAGGAATTCAAGGATATTATTTGATTTAATCTATTTAACAAACTAACTAATTAATCACACTTTACCTCTTGGTGCCACTGCTTTGAGCTGTTTACTAAGGTCTGGTTATATTTTTGTGTCCTTTAGTCAAGTCTGAGAAGTTACATTCCATATTAAGAAATATGTTGTAAGCATTTGTGATACTACAAATTATTTTTTCACGTATTTTCTTCAAATCTTTTTATCTTGCATGTGGCAAAGTGCATGATGTTCCCAATTGCAGTGATTTCAACCAGAGCAAAGAAGCTTTTGATTCATAAAGCATTCTGCATAAAACTGCTGTTGCACTGTCTTCACAATTTTTAAATATTTATTGAAATCTTTTAGGAATTCCAGAAATGAACATTACATGATGACATACACATTATGGTCACAGACCAGCAAATTAAACAGTTGACATGCTCAAAGAATAAAAAACAAAGTGCGTGAAACCATGACAAAAAGAAGAAAGTATATACATTCTTTAATAAGAACATTTTTTTCAAAGATATCAATGCATATATTTAGAAAGCTTTCTCTGAAAGGCTTAATGAGAGCTCTGTGTGTAGCCTGTTGTTTCTTAACCCCATTTGAGCAAATTATATTGAGTTATTTATTTGTGGATCTAGATATAATGGTATATCTATCAGAAAACAGTTTCACATGAGATTTCTCTCTTTTTCATCCTAGAATAATACAAATGTAGCATTTGCAAAGACAAAATAGTCAAATAGCCAGTTATTAATACCCATCTTTACAGGTAGAAAATAACCATACATTTTTTAAAAAAAAATTGTATGGGAAGATCAAAAATAACAGATAAAAAGCTTTGAGGAGCTGTGCTTACTTTTTCTCAAATCTGGATAATTGTTATAACTGCTATATAAATTGCTATATATCTGCTAGTAGCTATAGTGCTAAAACAGGGCCTCTGGAATCCAGAACTTGGTGTAAATGTAAAACATAAACTTGGGGAAAATCTGTGGTGAGACCCCAGAATTGGTCAGTTATAGACCAATGAGCATGAATGCAGCAGTTAGGTATTAGTTCAGTCATCAGGAGCCTTGGCTTTTTTACAACCAGTAGACTTCAACTCCCAGAATTCCTGAATCAACATGGCTGGCAGATCATGTCCACTGGTCACAAAGTGGGCCATAGTTGCCCATTCCTGTATTAGTTGGAGGTTGTGACTGAGAATAGAAAAAGAAGAATGAAGAAAAGAAGAATGAAATGAAGAGGCAGGATTGTCTAGATCCTAGACTAGTGATGGCGAACCTTTTCGGCACCAAGTGCCCAAATTGGAATGCACGTGCTTCTGCGTGCACTGGAGCACCGGAAACTTGAAGACCAGCTGGCACATGCCTGTTTTCTGACTGGTTTTGGCCATTTTTTTTGCCGTTTTGGGGCAGTTTTTGGCCTGAAAAATGGCCTGGGTTTTGGCTGTTTTCAGGCTGTTTTCTGGTACTCCGGCAGCCACGAAGACCAGCTGGCTGGCGGACATGTGTGTGCAACGGCGCATGTGCCCACAGAGGGGGGTCGGCATGCCACCTCTGGCATGCATGCCATAGGTTCACCATCACAGTCCTAAACAATCTCCTAGACTCTAGGAGAAACCCTAATAGTTCCCTGATATTTTGTGAGAATGCACTGCAACATTGCAGTTATAACATACCGATTCCAATCTTCCTTGTAGACCCTCTCTACCTTGCCACGAAATGTCAGGTTTCCGCACCATGTAGTTTTAAAGGTTTCATTAAAACAAATTGCAATTGGATAGAAAGAGCTTCGTCTGCATTGAGCAGATTTACATTCATTTCTGAAATTGTGCTCACATCTGAATGGTGATCCGTTTGGCACACGCACCGTTGCAGTGAGAGCTGCAAAGAAACAACTGTCACATACACAATGAACGTACTTTATCTTTTTTAACTATCTAGATTTTTTTTTGTTGTAAAGTGTTACTGTCTCACTTAGTCGGATTGTGTCCGCAGTTACTGTAATTTTGCAGAACATCCTGCCATTTTGAGAAATATTCAAAAGCTGCAGAGTAAGACTTGAAGTAAGATGAATGTAGTTCAAAAAATTCAGAGACAAGCTCCCCTCAAAATGCTCTCTTCTGGAAAATGCTGCTCCCATCCTCTTAGCATGATTACCCTTATTCCCATCACCTAAACGTTAGCCACACCTACCAGTGTGTTACTGAATTTATTATGGGAACAATTTTGGAGTTGTCTTTAAATTTTGGTCCTTAGACATTGTAAAAATATAGTAAACAAGAGCAGCAAGCTATCTCTTTCTTCAGAGTTATGTTCTGCAAAATGATACCTTGACAGTTTTTTTCCTGTTGAATCTTAAATTTACATGCTATGTATTTAAATGAGCAGGTACAGTACACTCATTTAAGTGTTGCCCATTATTTCTATGTACTGTATGACTGAAGGAAAGAAAGGGGAAAAAATGTTACTATTTCTGTTTTTCTGTGTCTGCTACTTCACTAACCTGCTGGCTAATCTTTCAGCTGATTTAGTGAGGAATGACTAAAGTATTTCTGCAGAATATCTCATTCAGTATTTAAAAAAATTAAGTGTAGAATCCCATGGTTGTAATCTGCATTCAGTGTCAACATATGAGTTGTTTAGTCTATTACAGTGTTTCTCAATTATAACAACTTCAAGGGGCACAACTTTAACTTCCAGAATTTCTCAGCCAGCATGGGAGTTGAAATCCACATATCTTGAAGTAGGCAAGATTGAGAAACACTGGTCTATGATATTGTTTAATTGTAACATAAAGACATTTGCATATATCAAATGTAAGAGTTGAATGCTTGTTTTCTTGCTTCTGAGCAAACCAGAATGTCAGTTGTTCTGTAGGGGAGTTACACAAACACTATAGCTTCCCAACAGATGCTGTCCCATTTTACTAGAATTTACAGTGCAAAATCCAAGATTCAAAAAGATGTGTTTGTTAAAATTAAGGACTCCTTTTCCTACAATGGTAAGGAGACAAAAGTCTCCAAGACGTCCATGGTGATGCTTACAAGTAGGATGTAAAGGCAAAAATCTTTTTCATTCTTTAAATTCTAGGGTCTATTTCAATGATGTCTTTGAATACGGAAACTCTATTTAACATCACATGATGTGTTTAATACCCTTTTTAAAGTTAGCTAAATCAGTGAAAATTTCCACATCTTGAGGCCTGATAGGTATATATATGAAAAACTATTTTGCTTGTCCCAAATCTGCTTGAGATACTTAACCCAAATTTACCCTAGATTTTAACCGTATTCTAAAATGTTAATAATAAGCACATCTATATTATTATAACAAGCATTGGCAGAATGTGACCCCACTTTTTGCTGTTATTCATAAATGAAGATTAGGTGGTTGCCCCATGGAGCAATAGCTAAAATGGAGTAAATACAGACAGATATATTCCTTATGAAATTGTTGAGTTCTGAAAGCAAATTGATAGAGGCACAAATAATATGCTGTAGTCTTACTCTGATACTTGTTCCACAAGAGAATATTCTTTAAAATCTATTAAACAGATTTTAAAACAATCTGCATAGTTCAAATCTCCACATTTAAAGAAAAACAGAGATATGGATATATATATTATTTACTTATATATTTGGAACAAGAACAGTTTAATTCATGTTGATAGCAAATGAAATTTGAGAACCAATGCTCAATTCTACTGGTACCTCAAGATCAACTTAGAAAGTATTCATTTGCATCACAGTTTTCAGCAGATTGGTGTGTAGTCACTGTAGTCACTACTATCTCTAAGCATAAGAAAAAAATTGTTTCCTTCAGAGACTTTGGATCTGCATATGTATGATACCGTGTTTCCCCAAAAATAAGACCCTGTCTTATATTTTTTTGAACTCTGAAATAAGCGCTTGACCTTTTTGCCATGTGCTCAAGAGCCCGATTGGGCTTATTATCAGGGGATGTCTTATTTTGGGGGGAAACAGGTTACATTGATAATAACTATCTTGATGGTTCATTAATTACAAATTTATGTAGGACAAAATTTTCATTACCTACTAGCTTTGACTCCTAAGCAGAACATCATGTTCAAAAAAAGTATAAATATTTACATGCCAGATATTAGTGATACATCATAAAAAATAAGCTTCGTGGCCATTATTGGCTACTATTATGGTGACTGCTGTTAATGGAGTTTGGCAAAGTTGGCTGCTAGTCCGGATTTTATTTATTTGCTTCTTTGTTTATTCATTAAATTTAGAACCCATTCATCTCCTTCAACTGAAGGTGTTGTATTAGATGGATTTTTGGCTTAATATGACTTGATATTTTAAGCAATAAACTGAGGTGACCATTGCTAGGTCTATCAAGAAACAGGAGGAAAAGTATCAACTGTTCATAAAACATTAACATTTGCATCCTCAGGGATGCCTTTAGAAGTCATAGAAGGTTAAGATCTTAGCTGTAACAAACAAACAAAAATAGAAAGATAAGTAGACTATCCTGTTTATCCTCCCAGGTCAAGAGAAGACTGACAATGAGCAAACTAGTTAGATGATGAGAAGACACAGTGCAACCTTTCGTTGTAAGCTGAAGTGTTTCTTGTGTTTGTGCATCACATGTGGCCTTACTGCATGATGACTTAGTCATCCAACCTGATCTTGACATCCAACTATATAGGATAGCAGTCTGTGTGTTAGGAATGGAAATGAAGCAAGTGTAAAAGCATACAATATTTTACAAAATGTGCTTCAACATATTTTCTTTGAATAACATTACTAAGTCATGTACTGTAATGACTTCCAGCATAATTGAGCTAAGTGTTAAAAACATTGCGAAGGGCATCACAGTTTGACTTTTAACTCTGTAAAAGAAAATAGGAATAATGCAGGAAGGATTTTGCACCTCCTCATCTCGGTCATTTTTCTTCTGCTATGATCTCAGCATGTTATTAATTGTTAGTGCCAATATTTGCTGTGGTTTGGAGACATAAATAGCATCTGTTGGGATGCTTTGTTTAAGAGGGCTTTAATTATTCAAGATACAAGATTTAATGAAGAAGCAGATGAACCTAGTCACCTGTCCTTCACCAAGAAGAACATAGTGGCATTTCCATCCATTCTAATGAAGAAGTAGAATTATTGGGAAAAAATAATACATGGCAAATATGGGGAAAAACAGAAAGAAAATGGAATCCTGAACAATGGTCTCTTAGTACTACTACAATGGAACATGGCGTGTGCTACTACTCCCTGATCCTTACTGTTAACGTTAAGGAACGTTGCTGCCATGGTGGTTAGACTGAACAAATAAATGTTCAGCAAATAGATATGGCTCATTTAAATTTCTTCAGATTCATGCTTTCATGTGAGAAACTGGGCAGTGAAGATAAACTCGTAAAAGCACTGGCTACTTAACAAATGTCAGGCTGAAGTCAGAAGGTGATCCAAGGTACTTGATGTACTATGGAGCTATCTGTCAAAATACATATGGAGTGATTCCTTGGTTAGCTCTCCAGAGCCACCTTGAGACCCTGATGTGGATGAAATGTCAGGTATAAGACTTAAGATTTAAGCTGGTTTGCACAACACACTATAATATGGTTTGTCTGACTTTAGTTTTGCATGTTGTATAAACCTGCCAATTATGGGTTATTGTAATCCCTTAATCCTTGATTAAAGTACAGTATCACATATGCAAGGGTGAGATTCAGCCCGTTCGGACTGGTTCAAGTGAACTGGTAGTTATGGCCAGTGGCTGGGTCTACTCACCCACCCCGGCGCTATCCTGTCCTATACAATCGCCGTGTTTTTGACACAGTACGCAAGTGTGCACTCACATTTTCAATTCTGGGCGAACCGGTTGTTAAATTATATGAAGCCCACCTCTGCACATATGTGTGAACCCAATTTATAAAACCATGCATATACTCACTGGGTTCATATATTGTATTAAGACTTACTTTAGAACTTATCACAATAAGCCAAAACCAAATACAACACATATTATTTTGTCCAGTGTGTCAATCCACAAAAGTGAAAGGATGAATTTGATGAAGGCGCTGGGAAAATTAGGAACGTCTTTAAATTACACACACGCACACTTACAAATTACATACCTATCACAAAGATGCACACACATAAATTATATACACACATATTTAAATTGCATACATTAAATTGTACACACACAGACGTTTATTAAACACAAGTACATAGTCCAATTCATTATATTTCAATTCAATAAATTGGGCTAGGATGAAGTAGCTAAAAAATTACCCAGAATGTAAACCTTTAGCTTTGTTGACAGCTGAAATAAAGACACACCCATCTTTCAGGCAGCAAGATATAATCCATGGAGGCAAGTTTTAATGCCTTTTGTATGTATACATGCCTTTCCTATGGTTTGTGGGAGGGCGGAAATGGTTTCAAATTATACTGAACCAAAGTTAAAGAAACAGGGAACTTCAGAGAAGTTTATAAGTGATAGGTTCTTAGAAGAAGAGGTTCCATATTTTATTTATTAAATTTCTAGGCCACCTATCTCACTAGTAAAGCGACTCTGGGTTGCTTGCAAGATAATAAAAAGTTAAAAATCCTTAAAAAAAAAGAAGAAGAAGAAGAAGAAGAAAAAAAATTAAAAGTGAAGAACCAAGAAGATCAGCAGCCTGGGGGTGAGCATCTTCACCCATCAACCACCCCCAAATGTAGCACTGGAAGATGGCTTCCAGACCTGATATACTTGTTGGGGTCCTAGGCCAAGCAGCAGATTAAAATTTTAGGCTGTTCCAGATGGGGTAGATCTCATCTCTGACAGGAGAACATTCCAGATTTTTTCCTTATTTGACAGCTGGGATCTAGGTTCCAAGAGGCAGTCTGATGCTTATTCATAGTTTTCAAAATAACCTGATGGCTCCATTGAAAAAAACATCCCATAACTTTAGCGATAATCCTTGGCATTATGAGAATGTAAGAATTCCACTGCTTTGTCTTTAATATGTATTAATATATTATATGAAAGAGGATTATTGGTGTTTCATATATATATTCATATATAAACTCATCATTTGTATCAGTTTACAAATTCAAATAATCTTCCAGCAATCAAATTATAAGAAAATCATGAAATCCTTTCTAAAAACCTTCTCACATTGCTGATGGAGTCCTAATATATATAAAATGCCACTATTTATATTTTTTCCTAAAACACTGGAGCTTGCTTTTAAATGCTCCTTAAAAAAAAAAAGTAGACTTAATTATAAATGAATTGCCTCTTGTACTCCATGTAGATTATTCTCCAACTACTCTAGAACTTATTGAGATAAAGGTGGTTGAACCCATCCATCTAAATTCTTGAATGCAATTACACTTTTTAAAGTAACCAGCAGGATTTTTTCTGAGGAAAATTCTCCCATTTCCAAGTTCCTTAACTGAGCACTGAGTTCAGATAATGAAATCTTTTTATCCTCTTAAATGTGCCGTGTTTTTTTCCCCAGGCATTCAGTGTATAATTATAAATACAGTTACAAATCTTACATGATTTTTCTCAAGAGAATTATTCACCTTTTTTCCTCAAGGTCATTTAAAACTCCACTGCATCCTATTTTACCATCATAATTTGCTTTAACAGGCATGCCACATATTTACCATTGGAGGGCAGTGTAGATCTTCACAGAATATGGCAGTGTTCAGATATGCTTAACACCAAGCAAAATATATATATACTTATGGCTAACTGAGATATTGATTAGGAACCTGGAAGAAATCGATAGCCTGATTCAAGTATAGTTAAAATTAATCCCAGTCCCTTTGCCCCTAATACAATCATGGTTTTTTTTCCCAATCCAAGTATAGCCATTTTTCTACTAGATTTTGCAATGAGTAGCAAAATCAGTTTCTAAACTGAAGTCACTACCCAAATGATCATAGTCAAGGAGCAATCTTCTTTTCCTTCTGTATCACATACCTATTTGAGGACCCCAATTTAGCAGGACAATAGTAGACACCATTTAGATTAGCAAGTGATCTTTTGTGAATACACTGTGAACCTACCCAATGGTTTTAGGCTGTTAACTCAGATCAAGTCAGGGATACCTTTAAAATAAGACTTTGAAACAATTGAGTGTTTCTGTCAGCATTTATCAATGCTTCAACCGTTTAACCCTCTTGACTTAGAGCAGGCATTCCTCACTAAATCTCTTCCACCACCTGCCTTGTGTGTTTATTACTTACTAACCTTTTGTGTCATCTCTTTGTATATATGCCTAATTTATCAGTCTCTTGTAGATTGTCAGCAGCCTGCTGCCTCACTACCGCCACACGGCTCACAACTAAGCAGGAGGCAACGCTGTCAGACTGTCAGGTAATGTTCTGCTAAATCTCCTTTCTTCACCTTTTGGCTTACTTTGCATGCTATAGTCGGATTCTCATACCCCACTTCCTTTGCATCTGTCATCCCCAACCCTAATTTCTACTCTGTCTTCCAACTGGCTGCTATCCGTATGTCTGGCAGACCCTTATTTGCCTTTAAAACAAACAAACAAACAAACAAACCAAAAAAGCAAATTAAAATTGAATGAAATTTAAACTTTTGTAATCGATGTAGAAAGATTATCTGTGTCCAAGCAGTTAATTGTATCTGCATGACTGCAGGAATCATGCAACAATATTAATATGTCATATTTAAAGAAGATCGTACCACTGGACAATAGATAACATTGCAAAACGTAACCCATTTCTCCTGTAGATCTGCCTGCACCACTACAACAATCCCATGCAGATTATCAAATCCAAAAATTATAACAAACAAATTATAGGTAGTTATCAATTTATGACCAAATTGGGACCAGAATTTCTTGTTGCTAAGCAAAGTGAGTTGCACCCTATTTTATGAGCTTTTTTTTGCCACAGTTGTTAAATGAATCACTGCAGTTGTTAAATGAATCACGTGGTCTTTAAGTCAATCAGGATTCCCCCAGGGACTTTGTTTATCAGTAGCCAACTGGAAAGGTATCAAATGGTGATCACATGACCCTGGAATGCAGCAACTGTTGTAAATACATGCAGGTTGCCAAACAACTGAATTTTGATCACAAGATCGTGGGGATGTTGCAACGGTCATAAATATGAAGACCAGTCATCAGTCATTTTTTTCAGTGCCTTTGTAACTTTGAGCAGTCGCTAGATGAATGGTTGTAAGTTGAGGTCTACCTGTAAAGCCTAGGGCCCTAGGCAAAAGTGTTTTTTTTTAAAGTAAGCAAATAGGAATCTACAGGGATTAGATCCATGTTTCTCAACCTTGACCATTTTCAGATGTGTGGACTTCAACTCCCAGAATTCCACAGCAAGGCTGCCTGGAGAATTCTGGGAGTTGAAGTCCACTCCACAGACATGACCAAAGTTGGTCAAAGTTGAGAAACACTGGATTAGATCATTAAATAAATGTTTAGTTTAAGAAACTATTTAAGTAGCATCTGTGGTGAATCTGGAGCTGAGCTGAGTTGCCAATAAAGGAGAATATTTGTAGCTCAGGGTTGAATTATGTCATCCTTGGTGTTCTCTGAGCTTGTTTGTTACCTTGCAGACGTTTCATTACCCAAACTAGGTAACATCATCAGCATGTCTGCAAAAAAACAACAACCAAGGAACCCCTCAAGATGCTATGCGTGTGAAGGCTCTAAATTCTAGGCTCATCCTTTCTTGATAGAGGTGAGCCAGTGAAATTGTGAAAAGCTATTGAGAGTCAGAACAGGTATAGTTTAGATTAGATGGACCAGTCTGAGATGGTATTAGGCAGATTCCTATTTGCATAACACAAAGCAAATGTGGAAAGAGTCAGGTAGGGATTGCACCATGAGAAAGGATGCTGGCTTTTCCAGTTGCCCTGGCCAAAATAAAGAACTGATAAAAATCCTCAAGGGCTTGTTTGTTCCCAAACAACATGGGATGAAAAGATTAATCCAATTGCTTCTGTCCCCTCTGGGCTATAATTTTAATTGGAACTGGACTCCTTGTGACTGCTTTAAATTGGTAAGCACACCTAGATCCAGTGGTGGGATTCAAGTAATTTAACAACCGGTTCTCTTCCCTAATAATTTCTCCCAACAAACAGTTTGCCATACTGCTCAGAAAGTTAACAACCGGTTCTCCCGAAGTGGTGCGAACTGGCTGAATCCCACTACTGCCTAGATCTGAGCATAACATTTAAATGTACTACAGGTAGTAATCGGCTTACAACAGTTCATTTAGTGACCATTCAAAGTTACAAGGGCATTGAAAAATGTGACTTATGACCATTGTTCAAAGTTGCAACCTTCGCGGCCTCCCCATGATCATGTGATCAAAATTCAGACGCTTGGCAACTGGTTCATATTTATGACCGTTGCTGTGTCCCAAGGTCCTGTGATCACCTTGTGCGACCTTCTGACAAGCAAAATCAGTGGGGAAGCCAGGTTCACTTAACAACCGGGATACTAACTTATCAACTGCAATGATTCACTTAACAACTGTGGCAGGAAAGGTCGTAAAAAGGGGAAAAACTCACTTAACAAATGTCTCACTTTTGGGTAATATATTATCCTTTTGCCTAATAGATGCACGAGACAGATCTTCTTAAAATTCACTGAGAGTTCTGTAACTTACCTGCCGGAAAGGAGGTAAAGGAAAGGAACACAGGTGCACCAACCTGTCTCAGTGTTAGATCAAGGTTCAGCAATTTTGACCCCTGGGGTCATATACAGTCCTTTGTATGATAACAGAAGTTAGACTGATCCGTTCCTGTTTACAACAGACCAAAAGGGAAGGAAGGCAAAAGCCCAGTCCATTGGTTTCCACCCATCATTAATCTTAAGTAATAACCTCATGACAGAAAAAAATATATATCTCCAATCTTTATTTTAGATCATGCAGGAATATGAGACAATAGACACTGTCCTTAGTGATCCATAACTTTCACAGCTTTATATATTTTCATAACAATTAAATTAGAAAGAATGCACTGATGATATTACCTAGTTTGGTAATGAAATGTCTCCAAGAAAACCACCAAGCTCAGAGAGCACGAAAGATTCCACAGATCAACCCTGAATCACAAATATTTATTTCTATAAGCAAAAATAATTAATTTGTTAAACGTTCTAACAAATCATAAATTCTCTCTGTCTGTCTGTCTGTCTGTCTGTCTCTCCCTCCCTCCCTCTCTCTCTCACACACACCTACAAATTAAACACTGCAGTCACAACAAACTCATTTTGTTTGGCGGAGCTTGCTAGGAGAATTACAGTGGTACCCAAGGAAATGAATACCAGGCCAGAACTGTTCGATTCATGCCACAACATCAAGCATAATTCCACACATATTCAAACATGGAATAGTGGTATTATACAAAAATGGATTCTAGCTACCAATCAAAAAAGCCACAAATTCAAATTCTAAAAATTCAGTTATCTTTATTCTTATTTATTAATTCAAATATTAAAAGTAAAACTAAGAATATGGTGTTTAGATGAGCTACACAGCAGTCTTCAATCTATTGTATTTGTTTCTTAACACAATTCTAATTTTTACCTAGAAATTATGGAAATTGAAATTCAAAACATCTGGAATGCATTGGTTGAGAAATACTATAAGATGTATCTTCTAGTGTTCTCTCCCTGGCCAGAGTTTATGTTTCTTCTAACTTTGTAAATAAATGATACAATTAGGTGCAACTTCAGGGTACAGTATTAGTTAAACATTTTATTGCTTACTCACTTTTATGAACTTGTTTTCAAAGATGCAGTGAAAACGATGTTTTTTTTGTATGTTCTCTACTTAATGAGTTGGAAATCTTGTTTAGAAATACTTGATTCTTTTCTAAGATAAAGCGGTTCCATCATAATCCTTGAAGGGAATTGGACTGGTGCATTCCTTTCCTTATCTTTTGTAGTGAGTCAGATTATTTTGTGCAATGTTCTTGTTTAATGGTGGGATAGGAGATACTTTATGGATAGTGACTCTAACTATTTCCATGCTTATACACCATTCCATAAATGGGATTGATTGATTGATTACACCCCATTAAATTGTCGTTGACTCTTGAAGACCATATAATTAGATTTTCTCCATTATGATCTGTCCCTAACCTGATTTTTTTTCAGGTCTTCTCATGCATGTAAAATTCTAGAATACTTCAAAGGATTATTTTGCTTTGAAATGTGACTTTCTAGCATGAGCTATTTCCTGCAATTTTGCATGAATGCTCAGGGAACTTTATAGCTCCAAACGTGGACAATATTGCTGCTTCAAAAATGTACCGTACTTATTTATTAAACAAATTTACATGGCCGTTTATCTAACTGATAGAACTCCAGGCATGATACTGAACTGCAGTCTCATTTGAGAATTTTAAAACAGTAAATTGTAAGACTGTGATGGCGAACCTATGGCACATGGGCTGAAAGTGGCATGCAGAGCCATCTCTCCGGACATGCAAGCCGTCGCCCGTTGCTCTTCTGGGTTCTGGTGCGCTGGCTAGCTGTCTTCGTGCGCAAATGCATGCCAGAAACCAGAAGACCAGGTGATCAGTGCACATGCACGTGTTGGAAACTGGAAGATCATCTTCCCGGCGCATGCACGCACACTGGGAGGCTGCTCTTCCGAGTTTTGGCACGCATGGGCGCACATGCGTATGTTCCCGTTTCAGCATTTGGTGCTGAAAAAGTTCGCCAACACTTAGAATAGAATAACAGAGTTGGAAGAGACCTTGGAGGTCCTCTAGTCCAACCCCTGCCCAGGCAGGAAACTCTACACCACTTCAGACAAATGTTTATCCAACATCTTCTTAAAAACTTCCAGTGTTGGAGCATTCGCAACTTCTGGAGGCAAGTTGTTCCACTTATTAATTATTCTAACTGTCAGGAAATTTCTCCTTAGTTCTAAATTGCTTCTCTCCTTGATTAGTTTCCACCCATTGCTTCTTGTTCTACCCTCAGGCGCTTTGAAGAATAGTTTGACTCCCTCTTCTTTGTGGCAACCCCTGAGATATCGGAACACTGCTATCATGTCTCCCCTAGTCCTTCTCTTCATTAAACTAGACCCACTCAGTTCCTGCAACCGTTCTTCATATGTTTTAGCCTCCAGTCCCCTAATCATCTTTGTTGCTCTTCTCTGCACTCTTTCTAGAGTCTCCACATCTTTTTCACATCGTGGCAACCAAAACTGGATGCAGTATTCCAAATGTGGCCTTACCAAGGCATTATAAAGTGGTATTAACACTTCACGTGATCTTGATTCTATCCCTCTGTTTATGCAGCCTAGAACTGTGTCGGCTTTTTTGGCAGCTGCTGCACATTGCTGACTCATATCTAAATGGTTGTCCACTACACAATCATTTTTGTGCTGTCCACTGTTGTAAGACATCCTATTGCTTGGCAAATGCTTTTTATTTTTATCTGCACAATAGCTATATGATTGTATTCCATAATTAAACTTCCAGAATCTTAGCTGTTATATAGGCTCAATCTGAGTCAGTCACCAGACCAAAGGTTTAATCTTCCAAGCTTTTAGGCTCGTGATGGAGCCCAATCTCAGAAAACCTCTCTCTCCAGAATGAGTGCACTGGGCTGTTCTACACATTGTATTTATATGGTGCCCGGTTGTATATGGCCTTTTAGCTGTTATATTTATTATTTCAAGATATTTGTTCAAAATATTCTAAGGAACTACAGACTAGGATCTTTAGCCTATCTTGGATATGATATGACCTACTGAGAGAAGACTATGTTCCTTCAAAATAACTTTTGCTTCAATAAGGAATGGGCAGAGCCTCTTTCAGTTGTTGGGCAAGATGGCTAATTGCTCTGGAGTCACTCACCAAGTAGCTAAAATATTAAACATTGACAGACATTTCATCACGGTAATTCCATCCTTTAACACTGTATATCTGTATTTGAGAAAACCATATTTCTGCACATCGCATGGTTGTTAGGGGACAAAAATGTATGTCGGAGCGGAAAATTGGATGATGCATTTTGAAAGGAGTTTTATTTTGCACTGTAAAATTGTTAATTGGTTATGTTGTTCTTGATAACTATTCTAAATTTTTATCTTCATCCGGTTGATTTTAAAGTGCCATTAGATCATCCTTTCATCATTTGGACAAAAGCAAACTGTTATACTAATGCATTTTTAATTTTTCTCTCTATTCCTTTAAGCTTGCAACTTTATGGCATGATAATTTTAGCTCTGCTAATTGTTATGTTTGTGCTTTAAAGATATTAAATCAGTGGGAGCTTGCTCCAGACTGCTAGTTCTCTATTGATACTAGCTACTAAGAAGCAGCAGTCTATTTCCATCCTCCAGTGATGGGCTAATCATAGAAAAAGAATGGGCAGGGGTCTCACCTTGGGAAGAAACAAGGGTCAAATGCAGCCTGGGGATTGTTCACCTGAGTCTTAAAATGGTATGATCCATGATGTCAACTGGTCTTTCTAATGGTTAGATTTCCTTGAAGCAAGTTTTGCTGCAATAGATCTATGTATTTGTATTGTTTTTACTATGTAAGCAAGAAAAGAAAAAGGAAAGACGAAGGAGGGAGAAAACAGTCCACAAAAATATGCTAAACTATATTTCAGATATATTGTCATGTTGCAGGATTAACATTTTGATGTTTTTATGTAATAGAAAAAAAGAAATTAAGTTTTAAAACTCAGACATACAGTCTACACTCCAAAAATGCTCTAAATGGAAGTCCTGGTGGCAAAATGCTTGTTGAAATATAAAAGAGAGTTTGTCAGATAATCACTGGATTAATCATTGAGAATTTGTTTCATTTCAACTTTGTAGTGAAGATAGTTTTGTAGTCATAAATTATCTGTTTCTGCAATCCTGTTAGTTCCTGACCCATTGATACACAGTTCAGAATTATAAAATTAGGCTTGGAAATCAATGAATTTTGCAGAACAAAATTAATATGTGACTTAATTGCTCCCAGAAGATATTCCTGTACCCATAAATGTCCTTCTGAAAACTGTGCCCAATAAATCCAAAATAATGTGAATAATTTAAAATGCATAGAAGTATAACATACAGATCTGAAGCAGACATTTCATTTCCATGCATCTTTGTACCTTTAACATCTAATTTAAAGTGTTTTAATTGCCTCTAAAAATAAAAACGTTACAGCTTTATTTTTTTGTGAAGAACATGCTAAATCTTTTAGGGTAGAGCAGGGTCTGAAGATTTCTGGCCAAAATCTATACGTCAACAGGTGTTTCAAATAAAGCTATTGCCACTTCATAATTTTTGGCAAATGATTCTTGATTGCAATATATTGATAATAGATTTCAAAATTGTTGATACTCCTTGGAATTCTTAGAACAGCAAGAGCAATAAAAACGCTTATTTACAAACAACTAATTTTCAATGTTTGGGCTAAGTCACGGGTGTCAAAGTCGCTGAATCATGTTGCCGTCATGTGATGTTTTGCGCTGTTTTCCCCATTCGCGGAGATGGGGTGGGCGTGGCCTGCACATAATGCATCGAGCCTGCGGGTCGCCAGTTTGACACCCCTGAGCTAAGTCAACCTTCCCATCTATCCCAAGATGGTTTAAATTAAGTTTACAGCATATAATTTCTTCTGGTTTCATTGTAAATATGGCGCTGATGGCTTGGTGTTTGTC
Organism: Ptyas mucosa; assembly: GCA_012654045.1. Classification (NCBI taxonomy): domain Eukaryota; kingdom Metazoa; phylum Chordata; class Lepidosauria; order Squamata; family Colubridae; genus Ptyas; species Ptyas mucosa. The sequence continues at coordinate 12,443,974 of WNWU01000037.1, forward strand.
TTCTACTGTGTTTTCCTGAAAATAAGACCCTGTCTTATATTTTTTGAACCCCAAAATAAGCGCTTGGCCTTATTTTCAGGGAGGTCTTATTATTTTGGGGTGAATGGAGCAAGACAGGGCTCCTCTTGCCATCTTATGTGATTTCCAGCTCTGTCTCCCTAACCCTAACCAGAGGAAATGGCGGGGACCGACTGTGCATGCAGTTAAATATTTTCGGGAAGGGTTTATTTTCAGGGGGGGTGCTTATTTTAGCGCATGCGGTCAAAAGCCCGATTGGGTTTATAATCTGGGGAGGTCTTATTTTCGGGGAAACAGGGTATGTGCACGTATGGTTACTTCCATATAATTTAAGAGTTATAGGTATATGCAGAATAATTAAAATACCAGGAAGGTGCAGAGCATCACCTGTCTCCATGAAAAGAGTTTTCTTCTTTGCACCTTTTTTACTTTGACGTGTATTTTAAATAGCTACTTTCTCATTCCAGTCCTGATGTAGCTCTTCCAGAAGAACAGCCACATTCCAGCTCTCAATATACCCCTCCTGTCAGCTGTCTACTTAAACCTCCTCCTTAACATCATGCTTCATATGCAACCTAAGAGTTTGGGGGAAATCTCACCACATGGACTGAATTCAAGTTCTTACAGCAAAGGAACAGTTTGTATCGGGCATGACTGCCTTCTTGCTGCTGCTGAGTCCAGACACCATCTAAAGGAAGGCATGTGGAAACGCTTTAAAGCACAGTGCCCAGACGGCTGAAAAATCTTCAAGGTTCCTCTGTGTGCATCATCTGATCAAAACTACACAATGGAAGTCAGACTTGTTCCTTCCAGTTGTTTGGCTAGGACTACTAATGTGCTGGGAACCTAGACTCCTACCGAAGCAAAGCAAAGAAAGTATGCTACCAATCTTATTTTGCCCATTCAGCTCAAGCTACTGACTCCATATTTCTTTCTGTGGTTTAAATGGCATTTTATATATTTTTTTTCTGACATATTTGCACCAAAAAGTATGGTTATTAGAAATGATGCGTGGATGGGTTGTTCCACTTTTCTTTTTAAAGTAATACAGAGATAATTTACATTGAGATTTTTTTGGTGTTCAGTTATGATTTGTTTTTGTTTTTAAATTTAAAAATGTATATATATATATATATATATTATTTGGAGATAGCTCGCCTTGGGCAAAATGCAGCCTGGTGTTTTGTTTTATTGCACAACGTTGTAGAAGATACATTGAAATGAATGTGTACTGGGGGGGTTGGGATGGGGAATTGCAGAGGAGGCTGGGTGTGCCAAAATTGCATCAAATTAAATAGGCACACAGTGAAGCACTTAAATTGCATTGATTTCAAGAGAATTCTGGCATGCCTGATTTTCTCTGAACTGTGTCTTTTTGACTGGTACTACAGAACTCTGCTGCACTGGTATTGTTTACACAGTTGTTTTATACAATACTGTATTAGCTGCTGGTTCCTTTATACCTTCAACCTGATTAAGCCTGAAAAAAGGGTTTTATTGAATAATATATGCATAATTATTTCCTTGTGCTTATTTTTGCGTTTCAGGGTATCGTTTTGTTTTAAGGATCTTTTCCTTTTTTTTTTCTGGGCAAGCTAATGACTTGGTGCTTTTGTTTCAGTTTTACTGTTTGGTATCCAGACCAAAAAAAAATCAAATGAACTTGAAGTAAACATACTGTATTTTATGATAATTGAAAAAAAAATGCAGGATACGTTTCACTTTACTCCCAAATCCAGTATTATCAGGCTAGGGCCTTCCTTTGGTAAAACCAAGTGGTGGTGGGATATCAGATGATCAAAATTAGTGCATTTACTGTGGAATTAAGCAAAGGAAGTGGGATTGGTATCTTGGATTGAAGAACATAGGTTTACATTCTTGCTTTAAGGGATTGTTTGAAATGTCAGCAGTTTTTATTCTAGCCCATTCCATAACAAATAACTCAGGTCAGGGTACACAGGTTGTTCCTGCATTGCTTGGCATTCTTCGTTCAAGAATTTTCCCGATAAATTTTGAGAAATGCTGGGTATGAGAAAATGAAGGATAATTACATTGTTTTGCACAATGCTCAGAAGCAAGATGGCTTACTTGCAAGATTTCAAGTTATTATTTTGGGCTTTCTGCTGGGTCTCTCAGTTATACTGTTAACCATTTTTCTCCTGTTAGTGGAATTCTTATTCTGAGTCAGATAGCCTTAATCCATTATAATAAGGAAGAGCGGAGTAGATCCGGGTCCCTTGGTTCCATTTCTGCGGTGGTTTTACAAGAATTACAAGATAGAAATTGTAAGATATCTGGGGAAATTATCCATTCTGAAAGATATCAGATCAGCTGGAATAACTTGACATCATCCCCCCCCGAATATTAAAGAAAATGACCCTTTTTCGAATAAATACCAAAAAGAGGAAAGAAGGAAGGGGGGGGGGATCCTCAGCCAAGGAAACCATGAAGTTTAAGTGGTCCTTTGTGCCTAATAATAAATATCATTGAAAAACAAGGTGCTAAAAACAGGACAAGCCTAATCAGCAAATGATGTAATGTGGAGCAGTTGATGTTTTGCTAAGAGACAGTGGTTTAAGTTACCAATGAAATCCACACACTTGAAAGGAACCACCAGTGTCCTAGTGACAATTAGTGTGGTAGGGAATTGATTAGATGGAAATACATTGAGTTTAAATGACCTCTATGTGACAGTCCAAATCATATATAGCTCTGTTGCTAGAACCGTAGGAGCTAATGGCTCTCGTTTAATGTGTTTCCACGTTGCTTATCTTGTGCTATATTGAACATTTCAATGCTTCACTTCATATTCATATCTAGCAAGGGAATATTTCTGCAGCTCCTAGGGTTGCTGTTGCCAACTTTACATTGGGTTACATTGACCGTTAGCCATCATGCAGATTTTCTGGCTGAATTGAGTGTTCCTCAAGAGTGCCAGGAACTTCAACCATTCATCTCACCTTAACAGTCATCCTAAACTCAATAATGTTGTTTTTGAACGGGTGGGATCTCCATCCAGGAGTAGAAGTTACAGCTAATGTTGGTGAACAATGAAAAGAGTCCTGTGGAGAGTTTCGTGGTGGTTGTGCTGATGGATAATGCAAATTAATTGATGTGTATTGTTTTGCAAGAGAGAAGCACATGATTTCTTAGCCAGTGAAATCAAAAGGCCTTAAAAGTGCTTAGAAATGATTGGATCATACCTTCACTTTGATTTGTATTCTATTAACAAATGGTTTCAACTGACCTAATGTATACCTCAGAATATCTGTTAGATCAAACTGTCTGTGTAACTGAGCTGCGACTATATAGGTCTTACAACATATGCTATGCTACAGTGGCAAATCTCATTCTTGCCATTTTTGGTACTAATTTTGCACAAAAAAAAATTAAATAATTTCAGGCTGCAGTCCTATGAATGCTGACTTCGGGAAAAGTTGTGCTGAAAAGTAAATAAATAAATAAATATGGAATTGCTTGGACATAAATTTCACTTACCGCTGTACAGATTGTGGGCTCATATCTGAGTAACTGTGCTAAAATTTCAGGTTCTTTTTTTAAATATAGGTTATACTTCATAGCTGGAAACAACACCTCTATTATCTTCATGAAATGACCACAGTATTCAAAATACTAGAATATACAGTATAGTCAGCCATGTCTCCCAAGCCTTTCTTTTTTAAATTTTGGTAGATAATTTTAAACATTTGAATATCAAAAGTATGGGTCTAGTCCAGACACAGCCAAGCATGCATTTTCCCATTTAAATCTAAAAACAGATGAGAAAGAATAAACACAGTACATTCACAATATGAAGAGTGATGAGGGCAGAGAGTCTGCTCTGTATTTTGCACACATGTGCACATATTTAAATTGGCTTAACTGGACATGGAAACATCCAACATCAATCTTCACGTGTAAGATGTGGATTTTTGTACAAGCTTCACTTTTTTTCCTGTCTGTAGCAGTGGTGAATTTGTGTATTTAAAAAAAAGAAACATCCAGATTTTTACTATATGTCAAGTGATGAATTGCTCAAAACTCAAGATCTAGAAATTCCTCAAACTAAATGAGAAAAATGACAGAATATTACAAAGAAAATAATGGTATTCAGAAGGCCTTTTAGTTAAAAAAACAACAACCATAGTTATTTATTCTTTGGAAGGAACCTTTTAGCAATGAAAAAGTCCAAAAGGGAATATTTTCTAAACACGATTATACTCTACCCAACCTTTTTTTGCTTAATTGAATTTTACTGGAATTAATAACACAGGACTAAACCTAACTGCACAACTGGAGAAGAGTGAATCTTTTATTGTTAGGGTCTAATATTATCCTTTTATCAGTAAAGCCAATAAAGCCTCAAGTTGTTATCTAATCTCTAACAAAGGTACATATGATTCTGAAATTGGTTTTTATATTTCATGATTTGTACAGCTATTCCATTTTAAATTATTTTTCCTTCGTTATGAAATATTTCTTTTAACGTTCCAAGTGCTGAGATGCTACGTTAAAAGCACAGTGATCTCCCTCCTTATATCTTGTCTTAAAAATCGTGTTTCGTTCTTCAGCTTTTTCTCCAGTTTCCTATCTGTTAAAGCTACATGAGACAGAATATTCAGAAATTTTCTGGAATTTTACTTTTTTTATTTTTTTTTGAATAATTCTGTGTGTAAAATTTAAAAAAAGCAATTAATTGCATTGGCCTCAGGGCAGAATGCATCTGAATATGCAATATAATAAAAAGCTTGCATGACATAATTTCATATACCCTTTTCAATCATCTATAAACTAGAGGATTTTTATTTCATGAAGATTCCTCTTTCCCTTTGGAAATGCAAGGCCAGTATAACTTCATCAAGAGCCATATTACCTAAGACTTCCGTCTATTTTAATTTCCCTTGTACAGCTCTTGAAAATCCTCTCTATTAAATTTGAAGGCAACATGGTGATAACTGACAACATAGAAATGGGGGGGGGGAGAGATGTGTATTACTGTGATTGTTATGTTAATTTGCTATAAGACTCTGGATGTATAGGGGCCTTGTTTTTCAGATAGCGTCTTTACCTGAAAATATATCTGCTGCTCATTATTATGAGGCGGTGCGATGACTCAGCAGTTAGGACACTGGGCTTGTCGGCTGGAAAGCCAACAGCCCAGGTTCGAGACCCGAGCATCGTGCAATGGGGTGAGCTCCCATCTTCGCCTAGCTCCTGCCTACCTAGCAGTTCGAAAGCATGCAAATGCGAGTAGGTAAATAGGTACCACTTTGGTGGGGAGGAAATAATACTCTGCGACCTCATGCTAGCCACATGACCATATAAATGTCTTTGGACAGCACTGGGTCAACAGCCCTTGAAATGGAGATGAGCACCAACCTCTATAGTCAGTTATGACTAAGGGAGTAAAGTCCGCAGGGACTCCTTTCCTTTCCACTATTATGCACTAAAAAACAGCAGTGGCAGTTTTTATATTTTGCAGCATAAATAATTTGTTTTGTTGAAACTTTGACTTCATTATTAAAACTGTTTTGAAATTTGTCACAAGTGTTTGATACAAGTGGAATAATTCTGCTAACCAGCTATGTGAGTTTGGTGAGGGGGAGAAGTAAAAATAATCTAGCTTTTAAAAATTTATTGATGGATATGGCTTTGTATACCATATCTCTGAATAAATACAAGTGCACCTCACTAGTTTTGGATCTTGCGTTTCAAACCTTTTGGTTTGACTGTTAAAGGATTAATTCATCTGATCCTTTGTTCAAAATACTTTAAATCCTAATGTTTTGTGACTTTTGTAATCTCTGAATGTTTCCCTTTGCATGAATGTTTCCTTAACTAATCAACCACAAAAAAAAATGTCTTGTGTTATATTCCAAATGGTTTTGAAATGCTGGTGAAGTTTGTGTTAAACATGATTGTATACTTACATCTGCCTGCTGTAAAGGTTGGCTATTTCTAAACGGAACTGAAACTGTTATAAAATTTTGAGGTTGAATGATTATTTCTAGATGGTGAAGACAATAGATGTGCTCAATGATTTAAAGACTGAATGTTAGGAATTCTTGTGTTGCAACCACTGGTTTTAAGGAAAGTATATTGACTAATTCTCAATTCCAGAACCATGTGATTATGAAACCTCTAAAATAATTACCATGTTAAACCCTCTTCCATTCTAGTCTTTATATCTCTAGACAATCCTAGGTGAATTGTTCTGAGAGGCAGTCATATGCTTGTACATGTTTGATATAATTCATCTTGAACGGTTGGAAATTAAGACACTCCAGAACAGAATAAATTAAATTAGGAACTTATATATGATTCTTACTTACATCATTATGTCCAATTAAAATTATGATGTAATGCATAATTATCCCACTAAATAAATGGGCCATCTTTTGTTCACCGAACTGTGCTGTCCCTGCTTTAATGAGTTCCTACATATTCATGAACTAGCTCTCTGCCAACAAAGAAAGGGAAGGAGCATCTATGCAAAAATCCACGGGACGTCAGAATTCACAATATATTTGCAATACCTCACCAGATAATATTTGCAAATCTCATTCTGTTTTACTAAGGTTTCAGATATGTAACCAGAAAAATATATGGCATATATTTAATTGCTGGATTTTTCAGTTTATAGACCGATAAATCAAGCCACAGTCAAAATAACACAGCTAATCCTTAATCCTAATGTAGACAGATTAAACATAAAATCAATGCTGGACAGTAACAATCTTCATTGGATACCAGTTGACCTTAAAAACTCAGAAAAGACTCAAATAAATACTGGGCAGATGAGTATTAATTGGAAAAGACTTGCAGTGTGTCAAAGTAGTGGGAAAATAAGCATGAAGGTTCACCACTATTGCAAGTTGGAAAATAGCTACAGAGGCAATTCCAATTCATCCGCTCTTTGTGGTGACAGTCAAACCATTCTCCAAAGTACCTAAGGGTAGAACAAGAAGCAATGGGTGGAAACAAATCAAGGAGAGAAGCAATTTAGAACTATGGAGAAATTTCCTGACAGAACAATTAATCAGTGGAACAACTTGCCTGCAGAAGTTGCGAATGCTCCAACACTGGAAGTTTTAAAGAAGAGATTAGAACCATTTATCTGAAGTGGTGCAGCAGGGTTTCCTGCCTAAGCAGGGGGTTGGACTAGAAGACCTCCAAGGTCCCTTTAGACAAACATCTCATCTCCTTCTCCTGATCTCATGTAATACAGGTTCCTCTTGCAAGGAAACCCCTTTTTCTTGTGTAAGAGAAAATGGGGAGAAATTGCTTTCCATTGAAAGGCAGGACTTCAGCGGAGCGTTGAATTTTAATCTCTTCTTTATCTGGTCAGCTGGAAAGAGCAGTTGGCAGAATCTAGCTCTAACCCCATCTTATTACTTTCAGTATAACAATAGCAATAGCATTTAGGCTTATATACCACTTCACAGCCCTGTCTAAATGGTTTACAGCAGAGGTCTCCAACCTTGGCAACTTTAAGGCTGGTGGACTTCAACTCCCAGAATGCCACAGCCAGTTTACCACAGCCAGCTTAAAGTTGCCAAGGTTGGAGACCCCTGGTTTACAGAGTCAGCATATTACCCCAACAATCTGGGCCCTCATATATTCTTAATTGGTGAATTACAGATCAATCAACAAAGATGAAAAAATATGGACATATAAAACAAGACATTAAAATGTTAAACTGCACCCATTCAAAATCAGTGAGAGCTTATGTATCAAAAGGATTGGAGTGAAAAACTGACTCTATCATCAGTAATTGGTGAACTGCTGACAAGGCAAGTCACACCTCCAAGGGCAGAGAATTCCTGCTGAGTCTGCAAAAACTGAGAAGGTTCTTCGAAGGTAAATATTTCTGGGACCCTGCCTTCTGGTGGCATTATATGAGAGGTGATGGTGATGGATACTTGACATTTATAAGGCCATTTAGAACCTTACAAATAAAAAAAGGTACTATTATGAGTACTTTAATTCAAAATATTTCAGATTACTAAAGTATATGGCTTATTTTATTCCACAAGATTGTAGATTTGCATTTAAAAGGAATAGAATGGGATGGAAACGAAAATAAAATAGTGATGGTTATTAGGTTAGCTATGGATCGGTGTATTCAGAAAACTGAATTATTTGAATAGAACAAATCATTGTGTTCAATGTAATTTAAAACTAAATAAAGCCACAATATGCTAAGCTTGTGTTAATGTTAACTTTGGATAGCTTTCATGACATGTTGTATGAAGCCAACTCTTTTGTTAGTTTATGATTCAGTAGCCTCATTCCATAACCAACTTAACTCACATCTAATGAATCTTCCCTTATCATAAAGACAAACAATGCATGTATCTATACTTATTGTTTCAGTTGATGTAGATGAAATTATGTCACACCTACGTTTCTGTCTACTCAGGAAGGCAGGAAACTCTCCAAGAATTGTTCAGGTATGAATATTATACCAAAGATTTCAGGTAAGGAACGAGTTCTAAACAAGGGTTTGTGAAAACAGAATCCCACTAAGTCTGATCATCTATATTTAAAATAAGAAGGCCAATAATGGGGGGAAACACTATGAGACCAGGGTGGAAAAATGAAGTATTATCCTTTATTTGGGTGTGTCCCACAAAAGTTTAACAGATTGATAACTCAAGGTTATTACTAGCATTATTAGAATGCTAGCAATAACTTGGTGGCACAGTCTTTATATGCATATTTCAGGTAAACTCTGCTTCAATCCTGAGGAAGCGTAAAATTAATTCAACCTTCCATCTTTCGGAAGTTGGTAAAATAAGGACTCTGACTGTTGGGGGTGATAAGCAAATAATGCTGACATTGTAAACCACCCAGAGAGTGCTGTAAAAATGCTATGGGACAGTATATAAGGCAACATGTTATTCTTGTTACTATTCTAATAAATTTCCTAAATTAAAAAAACAGTAATCCATCCCAAGGGATGCGGTGGCTCAGTGGCTAAGATGCTGAGCTTGTTGCTCGAAAGGTCGGCAGTTCAGCGGTTCGAATCCCTAGTGCCGCATAACAAAGTGAGCTCCCGTTACTTGTCCCAGCTTCTGCCAACCTAGCAGTTCGAAAGCATGTAAAAAATGCAAGTAGAAAAATAGGGACCACCTTTGGTGGGAAGGTCACAGCTTTTTGTGCGCCTTTGGCGTTTAGTCATGCCGGCCACATGACCACGGAGACGTCTTTGGACAGTGTTGGCTCTTAGGCTTTGAAATGGAGATGACCACCGCCCCCTAGAGTCAGGAACGACTAGCACATATGTGCGAGGGAAACCTTTACCTTTACCTTTAATCCATCCCCCAATCATGTTCTTAAACTTCAGAGTTAGAATTGATTTCTCCAATTTATGAGGTACATTCTGAAATTCTACTAATGAACATTCTCTTCATTGTCTCTTTAATGCATTTATAAACTCAGTAAAAATTCCATGCTGTAGAAAAGGGACCCACAAGCCGCAGGCTGCGGCCCACTACCAGGCCGAGGCCTGTTCGGAATTGGGCTGTGCAGTTGGGCTGTCTGGGACACGTGTGTGCGTGCAGCACAACTTGTATGAGTGGTGGCTGGTAGGCACTTGGTGCGCACATGCCAACCTGCCACTCACACAAGTTGAGCTGCGTGCACACCGACCCATCACTAAGTCGGGCATGTCGGGCCACTGCTCACGCAAGGGCTAGGGGCCACTGCTATAGAATATTGACTGTGTGCATATTATGTTTATTAAACGTATCTTCATATTTTTAATTTCATACTTCCATTGTTGTAAACTACTTTCGAAATCACAATGATAGAAAAGCAGAGTATAAATTCAGTAAACGAATACATATACGTAAAATATTCTGCTAATTAAAGACTCAAAGACTATTAGAAAGCATAAAGAGCAACAGCCTAGGAATTTGGCTTAATTACCATTTTGGCTTTTGAAATGTCACTTCCAGAGTAGGAAATCAGAGACAGCCCTAGAATGGAAAAATCAATGAGACACACCACGAATTCAGCAAAAAGGTATTTATAGGTATCATGAAATAGCTGTTCTGCTGGGGCGAGAATTTATCCTAGGATGTGTACATAATTGTCATGTAATTTTCTTGTTTTGGCCAGTGCCAGAATAAATTTGGTTTACTGGTTTACAAATCTAATTTTAGCTTATTGTTTCATCAATAACTTTTACAAAACTTTTATGACATTGATTCTTTATCCCAATATTTCTGTTCCATCATAAAAGATTTCTTCTAGGCAATGACACAAGTAGAAGTGTAGCTCTGCTAATACAGGTAGTCCTCGTCTTATGACCACAATTGAGCCCAAAATTTCTATTGCTAAGTGAGACATTTGTTAAATGAGCTTTGCCCCATTTTACGACCTTTCTTGCCACAGTAGTTACCGTATTTTTCGGAGTATAAGACATACTTTTTTCCCCCCTAAAAGGGGGGTGAAAATTTAGGTGTGTCTTATACACTGAATATAGCCCCGCCTACCCACTGGCCCCCACCCTTTGGCTTCTGCCTTCCAGCAATTTACCTTCTTGCAGCAAGCAAAAACAGCCTGTTTCAGCTTCAGCACAGACTGATTAGCACAACTTGATTGTCTCTTGGATTGGCCTCTGAGCTGTTGCGCGGGCCTCTGCTGCTTGCTGCAAGGAGGTAAATTGCTGGGAGCAGATTTTTTTTTTCTTGTGCTAATCAAGCTATGCTGAAAACAAAAATGAAAGTAACACAGGCTATTTGCTCTTTGCTGCAATGAGGCAAAATTGCTGGGAGGCAGAGGCAGATTTCTTTTTCTTGTTTTCCTCACCAAAAAAGGTAGGTGTGTCTTATAGTCCGAAGCGTCTTATACTCCGAAAAATACGGTAAATGAGTCCTTGCAGTTGCTACGTTAGTTAACATGATTAAGTGAATCTGGTTTCCCCATTGACTTTGCTTGTCAGAAGGTCGTAAAAGTGGACCACATGACTCACTGCAACCGTCATAAATATGAACCAATTGTCAAGTCTCTGATTTTTGATCATATGACCATGGAGATGCTGCAATGGTCATAAGTGTGAAAAATGGTCATAAGCCACTTTTTTCAGAGCCATTGTAACTTTGAACGGTTACTAAATGAACTGACTACCTGTAATATGTGAAATCTTTTTGAAACTGCATTTATGGTTTACTGAATAAAATTAGCTAATCTAAGCTATAATAATTAGGCTGAATAGATGAAGTTAAACTGATATTAATGTGACATTCCAAAATATTGTAAATTTTGTCATAGTCGTGATTATGGATGTGGAGTCGTAATATTCATCATTCTAAGGACAGATGATAAAAATGTTATCAATTATACATTTATTAATTTCTGAGTACCGAAAACAGTATGCTGTTGAAAAATTACAGCTTAAGTCATTTCCATAAGACCCTTAAATATTCCTGCCATAATTTTGGCAATATTGATACAGGTATGGGTAAAAAACTCCCTATCTATAGAACAAGACGTGCGCGGACAACAAATTTGATTCTAAGTTTTCCCTACTACTCATGAAATATACTGAGTAGAACTTAGGAAATTGTGTGTTTGGCACAAGAAAACCAACCATCCAACCAAAGTTTATTGCACTAATTATTTTGGCTAGAATTCCCACCATCTGTATCAGTGTTTTTCAACTTCAGTAACTTTAAGATATCCTTGATACATACTTAGTGGTGAATTCTGGTAGTTGGAAGTCCATACATCTTAAAAGTTGCTGAGGTTGGGAAACATTGATCTATATGATTATGATGATTTGTCTTTTCCTCACTCTTTTGTTATGCCCTATCTTGTTTTACACCACCTCAGCTGGTGGATTTGAGCAACACAGCAAGTCTTTACATGACCTGGGCTTTACATCAATCAGGCGTCCCTTTTTCTGGGCCTCTGTGACACTTGGACAGGATCAGGCTGGGAAGGATTGAAGGAAAAGATGGGGGATGTACTACTGTGGGGTCTAGAAGAAAGTGAAGCAATAAACACTTGAGAACCATTTTTATGTAAGGCATCAGGCTAGAAACCGGGAGACTTGTGAGTTCTAGTCCTACCTTGGATACAAAGCCATTTGGGTGACCTTGGGCCAGTCACTTTCTCTCAGCCCTAGTTAGGAAGCAATGGCAAACCACTGTTGAAAAACCTTGCCAAGAAAACAGCAAGGACTTCTGTAACTTATAGTTTGGTACATTTTATCAGCTCAGCTAATTGTGGATTAGTTGATAAACCAACATTAAACTATCATGGCTTAACAAAAGTACACAGCTTTTGGCAATTCAAGAACTATCTCTGGCTTTGCTTACACTGAAAGTGGGTTTAAGACTACAAATTAACTCCTTAATTCCCAGCTGTGCAACTCTGCCCCATTCCACTTTTTTTTTATTTAAATAGGACAAAGTGTGAACCGAGGGAGAAAATCCATCAGTAAGTTTATACTGCTCCTCCCTCAAACAGGATAAAGTAAATACCTAACCATATTAAATACTTAACCAGTAATCTCATTGCACAACTTCCCAATAAACGGCAGCCTTTCTTAGAGCTGATGATTACTATTAAATTTAAAAGCTGTGTTCCAACGACACATTCGGCTAAAGTACAGGTAGTCCTTGACTTACAACAGTTCATTTAGTGACTATTCAAAGGTACAACAGCCCTGGAAAAACTGACTTATGACTGTTTTTCACACTTATGACCATTGCAGCATCCCCCTGGTCCCATGATTAAAATTCAGGCGCTTGACAACTGGTTCATATTTATGACGGTTGCAGGCACTTAGGTGTTCAAATGATCCCTGCGCAAATCAACAGATGGAGGGGAGCAAAGCCCAGTAAAACTTTCCTAAGTTGAGGTGGGGAAGCAGCAGGGCTGGCTTTGACCCAACTTCCCCCATGCCAAACTGAGAACCCTTAGGAAGTCTACTGTAGAGATTCTCAGTCATCCAGGTCATGGTTGTCCCAAAGGTGCTTTTTCAAGAGGCAACTGGACTTTCCTGTTTTTTCTTTTGAAGATGTTTCGCTTCTCATCCAATTCTATCCAGCTCTGACAGGATAGAATAGCATAGAATAGAATTTTTTATTGGCCAAGTGTGATTGGACACACAAGGAATTTGTCTTTGGTGCATAGGCTCTCAGTGTACATAAAAGAAAAGATACCTTCCTCAAGAATCAATAGATAGTGGGGAATGGAAGGATTTATATTCCTTGCAGACAGCTGGTCATTTGCATTCTTTTAGAGCAGAGGTGTCCAAACTTGGGAACTTTAAGCCTTGTGGACTTCAACTCCCAGAATTCCCCAGCCACCTGGCTGGAGGAATTCTGGGAGTTGAAGTCCACAAGGCTTAAAGTTCCCAAGTTTGGACACCCCTGTTTTAGAGGGTCCTTGAAGCACTTGGGAGGTTTATCTGTGTCCTCAGGGTCACCTGAGTAGTGCTCCTGGTTCCTGTAGTCTGCAATTTTTTTCCCCCTCTGCAAATCCATTCCTACTCCCACACCATTCAAAGGGTGTTCATCCCAAATTGTCTAGCTAAAAGTCTAATAGAGATTCTCAGTCAATATAAACCAGAGGTGAAATCCAGCAGGTTCTAACAGGTTCTGGAAAACCGGTAGCAGAAATTTTTAGTAGTTCGGAGAACCAGCAAACGCCACCTCTGGCTGGCCCCAGAGTGGGGAGGGAATGGAGATTTCGCAGTATCCTTTCCCTGGAATGGGGTGGGAATGGAGATTTTGCAGTATCCTTCCCCTGCCACGCCCACACAACCGGTAGTAAAAAAAATTGGATTTCACCACTGATATAAACCCTTCCATTCCCCACTATCCTGTCAGAGCTGAAGAAGCTTCTTGGATAAGAAGCAAAACGTCTTCTCAAGTTAAAAAAAAAACCAAGAAAGTCCAAGTTGCCTCCTGAAAAAAAGCGCCTTTGGGACAACCCTCCGGAAGGCTTAGAGCATGCGCGCAGGTAACCTCCAGCCAGGTACGCGCGTACCTTTGGCGCAGGCGGCAACTCCGAAGCGCCCGCCCCGCTTCCACCACCCGCCGGGAGGGCGGGGTCTCTCCCTCCTTCCCTCCCTCTCTCTCTATGGGGCAGAGTCGCTCAGTGCAAGGAGACTTCGCGGCTGACCGACGCCAGGCGGGGCAAAGAGCCGTCTGCGGGCGTTGAGAGGGAGAGGTGGGAAGGGGGCGGGGGGGGGGAGGAAGTTAAAGCGAGCTCAGTCAGCCGGCCAAGCGCGTGTTGCTGGGCGCCGGTAGGATGCGGTCCGAGTAGGGGCTGAGAGGAAAAGGGACTTTCTGCGCGGGGAGAGAGAAGGCAAGATGAACGGGGCCGAAAGCGTCAATTTCAGGCGGATGGCCATCCGCAGGAAATCCAGCCCCAGCTTGCACAGCTCGGCCTTCGTCTTCCAGAGCCCCGCCGCCGCTGCTTCGCACCTTCAGTCCCCCTCGGCGCCCCCGAGAGAAGTGGGACAGGCGGCGGCAGCAACAGCAGCAGGTACCTTCCTCAGCTTTCCCGCTGGCTCTCCGTCAGGTTTTTCTCCTTGGCCTCTCCCTGGAGTTCTGCCCTGCACTTGGCGGGTTTTAAGGTCGCTTTGCGATAAGAAAGAAAAGTCGCTGAGGAGGAGGAGGAGGAGAAAGCGCTCCCGGGGCGAAATGCCCTTTCCTCCTTTGCTTTTCCCCCCCCCCCCCCCCCCCCCCGCTGCCTTCTAAAAGCGGCTGCAAACAGTCGGAGCGAGCGCCTTCTTGTAGCAACTCCGAGGATAAGTTCCGCCGTAGTTTTAAAGACCAAGCGAGGTATTGTATCAGGGATGGAAATAGGGGCGCTTACATAAGAGGGCTTTAAAGGAGCTGCTGCACCGAAAAACACGCAGGGATTGTTTGCGCCTTCGGGTGAGGATCGTGTCGGCGCTTAGGCAGCAGGTGCGTTTTGCTGCAGTCGTAGCAAAAGGTGACCGTCAAACTTGTTTAAATTTGTGTGTGTGTGTGAGAGAGTGTTGCTACACTTCGAGCAATAAAATGAAAGGTACTAAACTGCCAATCTGCTTCTTCCTTACCTTGATCCTGTCCATTTGGATCAACCTGCTGGCTGGTTTCAATGGGAGAGGCCTTTTGAAAGATGACGATCTCGGCAAGTAATGTAGTGTAAACAACAAAAAAAATGCTTTGTTAAGGCTTCCTCATGCTCCGTATTTATTTATTTATATATACATATACATATACATATACATACATACATATATATATATATATATATATATATATATATATATATATATATCTGTAAGTTTTCAGGGTATATATGTGTGGTACAACTGTACACACGCACACACACACACACACATATTACTGTGAGATTTGTTTGGCAACTGTTGTCTGCCTTTCCCTCTGCTTAATAAGACCTGGAAGTATATCGACAGCCCCTCTCTCTCTCTCTCTCTCTCTCTCTGGATCACAGTGTGTACTTTTGACAAAATGGATTAGGACCTTTGAAAGTTTTAACAGTAACAGAGTAACAGAGTTGAAAGGGACCTTGGAGGTCACCAATCCAACCCCCTGCTCACTCAGGAGACCTGTACTAGGGATTCGAACTGCCGCCCTTTCTGATTGACAAGCTCAGTGTCTTAGCTACTGAGCCACCTTAAGTTAATGGATAGGGTTAGTATTGTTTTAGTGTTTCTACAGTACCACCAAATTTTATTTTAATCATAGGGTTAAAATGGCTCTCTGGTGCATTCTATTATATGAGATTCTTCCTACACTTGTCATCTCAAAGAACTTTTTTTTTTCTGATCCTGTGGTATTTACCTTTCTTCGAAAGGAATGCTGTTTAAAGTTTTTAAAAACTTCCTCCTACACTTTGGTGATCAAACTAATGGTAACCTAAACCAGTGTTCCTTAAATTACTTGACCCAATTATTCCTTTCCCCGGATCTGGAATAATACCCTTATCCCCACAAACCAAAAACCAGTCTCTTGTGGTTTTATACAGGTGTCTTAGCAGCAACAGTAGTTCCAAACTGGATCATCAATTCACAAATGAGCAAATACAAATTACAAGCAAGCAAATTGCTCCATTACCTTCAGGACATGCCCAATTTATTCCCAATTTAAATAGCACTGATCTGAGCCAATTGAAAATAAGGATGTATAACCCACCCATCCATCTTCCTGGTCTCACTTGTTCTTAAAGAAATAGGGATTTAATTTCTGTGCCAAGCTTTTAACAGGTGTGTCCCATCAAACTTACAGATAGCAAACCTATGCAAGAAAGGTGAAAGTTGGAAACTGCCCTAGGTTGGTTCTAAGTTTCCAACAATTATCTAAATGTATCACAGAGAATAGGACAGGCTTATACAGGTAGTCTTCGACTTCATTTAGTGACCATTTGAAGTTGCAATGGAATGAAAAAAAGTGACTTATGACCGTTTTTGACACTTATGACCATTGCTGCATCCTATAGTCATGTGATCAAAATTCAGATGTTTGGCAACTGGCATACAGTAGTGGCCAAAATTGTGGAAACCTTTTGAGAAAAGTGTATTTTCTAAAACTAGCTAATAACACCACTTTTTTGGGGAGTAGTACCATAAAATTATATATCAATGGAAAGATAATTTAATCAAGAATGTAATGCAATAACTTTTATGAAGGATTTGCTATTAGAGTAGCAGTTACAGTATAAAGAAGAAAAGTGAAACACATAGAAAAAATGAGATATACAAAAATTATCATGTCAGTTAATAGTTGGGTAACCTTTAGCATGAATTGCAGCTTACGTCTTCCCATGGAGTGAACCAATTTTTTTTAGTTCTGCAGCTGTTATAATGTGAAATCAAGATTGAATGATTACTTGTCATTACCCATGATTACTGGGTTTTATTGCTGGGTCGCTTCTGACTAACAAGATTCTTTAGTCAACTTCATAGATTTTCAATTGGGTTCAGATCTGGGCTATTCCCAGGCCATTCCAGCAGTGGAATATGATTATCTTGAAACTCAAAAAAAAAAAAAAAGAGGTCTTATTAGCCATCAAACCTCAAAAATACACTTTTCCCCAAAGGTTTCCACAATTTTGTGGAATGTGTATGTTTATGAGGGGTTGCAGTGCAGGGCCCATATGTTCACCTTTTGCAACCTCCTGGCAACCAAAGTCAATGGGAAAGCCAGGTTCATTTAACAAGTTACTAACTTAACAACTGCAGTGATTCATTTAATTATGTCAAGGAACATTGTGAAATGGGACAAGACTCATTTAAACAACTGTCTTAGCAACAGAAATTTTGGGCTCAATTGTGGTTGTAAGTCGATGACTACCTGTAAAAAACTGAGGCAATGGAAATTAAGACTAACCAGTTGTGCTTCAATTGAAGTAATTGTAAAATAAGATTGTAGAATTGTATGTAGAACAAAAATGTAGAACAAAAACATCTATTTTTAGATGTTGGAAAAATAATTTTCTTTGAAAGGCACTTTATAGAATTGCTAAATTCCGTTGTGCTAGAAAGTACTTCCCCAAAATCTCTTCTTAGTAGTTGCTAAACATCAGTTTTAGTCTGTAATTATTTCTTGTATGGTTAGTTGGGTTATATTGGATGAGGTTTGTACAGCTTGTACAAATCTTGATTTGTTGAACAAATCATAATTGTTTATTTAGTTTGAGCAGAACTGTAAGCTCAGTGAGAGAATTTACATCTTAAATTAAACCATCCCTAACCAAACAATGTGGAATTTGCAATTAATATGGCTGAATTAAGGGATATTTTGACTAACTGCTGGTTTCTAATAAATCAAGAAAGATGCTTATAAGATAAAAAAGCATTTGATCAATTTTATCAGGTTGAAAGAGAAATTGATTTTTTAAAAAAAGAAATGCATACATCAGAATTTTAGGATGTGCTAGTGGATGTGAGCATTTTATTATTAATCCAGTTTATGAATATTAAAGATTCTGTGTACCCACAGAGATAAAATGTATATCTAGTAACAAATAGAAATACAGTCATGGTAGAACTGATATTTATGGTATTTATTATACTTTTATTATACAAGACCCATGGAAAGATCAGAAAATATTGTATTTTAATTAATAAGAACTTTTTAAAAAAATTGTAAGGATTCTTATCTCATTGATTTATAAAAGATTATTGGAAATTATAGCTTAATTACAAGTAGTTACAAGTAGTTCTTGCTTCTTGACAGCTCGTTGACAACCAAAGTTGTGACGGCGCTGAACAAGGAGATTTACTGCAGGTTCTCAAAATTGCAGTTGTCGCAGCATCATTGGGGTCATCTAATTGTGATTTGGATGCTTGCCAACTGGCTCACAATTCCAGTTATGACAGTTGCGGCATTCCACCATCGTATGATTGGCATTTGCAACCTTCATTGCTGGCTTCTACCAGGCAAAGTCAAAAAAGTCGACAAAAAGTTGCAAGTTGTAGTCATGTGACATTGCCCTTAGATTGCCCTTGGATAGTACAGTGGTCTAAAGCCCTGTTATTAACATCAGCTGCCTGCAATTATTGCAGGTTCGAATCTCACCAAGGCTCAAGGTTGACTCAGCCTTCCATCCTTTCTAAGGTAGGTAAATTGAGGACCCAGTTTGTGGGGGCAATAAGCTGACTTTGTATAAATATACAAAAGTATGAAGGCTATTGCTTAGCGCATTGTAAGCCGCCCTGAGTCTCCGGAGAAGGGCGGCATATAAATCAAATTAAAAAAAAAAAAAAAAAATGACCAGAACTGAGTCGCTTAATGACTGCAATTGGAAGTGCTATCATAAATTGGTACAGTCACATGATTTTTTTGCTTTTACAACCACGTTGCTTAGCAACAGCGTTCCCAGTTCAGCTATAGTGCATCTTTCTGCAGTATATTTTCCTTTGGGAGAGTAATTCAAGAGTTGGCTAAATCTAGTTGATTAGCTATAGGAACATTGGCCATGAGAAATATTCTAAGGGCTTCATGCAACACTTTTAGCCATCATTGCAGTTGCTTCGAGTTAGCATGTTGTGTGATTTTACTAATTTAGTAATTGTGGTTTATAAATAGCACCTTATGGATCAGCATTTTGTATGAACCCAGGCCAACCATGAGTTGTTCAATAAGCTAAGAGCTGATTGTGGCATGTGAACATGTGACATGTAAAAGATTGAAAACAAGAACAGTATCAATTAAGGTTGTGTCCTAGTGATCTCAGATTACTGATGCGAGGGAAATCTGGAATCGCAGGAGGGAAGGGCTCGTTCCAAGAGGGCAAAGAGACAGTGGAACTTGGAAGGTTTATGTCAAGCACTGGGGAAATTTAGAGATTCAGGCGGTTCAAATGAGCATAAAGGTTTATTGCAAGCTTAAGCTCTCTACAAAAATCTGAGCTACTAATGGTCAAGGGAAATTAGCAGGAGTTAAGAAAGGAATTCAAGGTGGGCTGGACTTAATAGCTCTTGTAGACATGTAGGGATTCATGACTGATGACACATTTGACCCCTCCTTCATCTCCTGCAGTCTGGTTGTCAGAAAGAGGGTTAATAGCCTTGGTGGCGCAGCAGATTAAAGTGCTCTTAAGTAACACCAGCTGCCTGCAATTACTGCGACTTCGAATCTCACCAGACTCAAGGTTGACTCAGCCTTCCATCCTTTCGAGGTAGGTAAAATGAGGACCCGGATTGTGGGGCAATAAGCTGACTTTGTACAAAAAAGGACACTGCTTAGGGGGGGTCGAAAGCCCTACTAAGCAGGTATATACAAAAGTATAAAGGCTATTGCTTAACGCATTGTAAGCCGCCCTGAGTCTCTGGAGAAGGGCGGCATATAAATCGAACTAATAAATAAATAAATAAATAAATAAATAAATAAATAAATAAATAAAGGTTGCCTCTCCCTAGCAATTCAAAGGTATATCTAATAATTATGCAGATAAGTTGCTTTAGTCTGGCAAGATTTCTGTTTTGTAGGTGAACAGCTACTCAGAAGTAACTTCATGTGTGGTTCATGGTTCTTTGGGCCTGACTATTTCTGAGTATTGTACATGCTCTTTTTCATTTGGGAAAGGTGAACAAGACCTTGGGAATGTCGCCCGATTTCACTGCTTTCTCCCTTTGTGCTCATTCACTTGCTGAACATAAATCATGTAAGGCGTTTGGAAATATGTTAGCTATTTGAATTATGGCTGCAGGGAGAGAATTTTTACAGCTGCAGCATTACTGGATAGATAGCCATTATTCTGCTTCCTTCTTAAACATTCGAGTTGATCTGTAGTTTTTTAAAAAAATTCAGCACATTTTTATAGCATGGGGTTGATTGTGACTCTTTGCATTGCAACGAAAAGGAATATGGAGGGCTTGTTGACACAGTTGAAAATGTTAGGAAGAATTCTAATATACTCCCACAATATAAAGCACTGTTACCATAAACAGGAAATGGGTGGTCTCCAGAAAATATATATATATCTTGATAAATAAGCTCTGGAGATATCTATCTTGGAGCAAGATTTCCAGCATGATTGCCAGGGTATTTATTATATTTTATACACATTTTTTTTAAATTATACAGGATTATTTCTTATGCAGGTAACCTACCTGTCTTTAACTATTTTCTAAACCAGGTCAGGATCCAAGAGAGAATATAAATAGATAGAGACGAATGTATCCCTGAATAGGAACCAGAAATACCTTTCAACCAATTTTCTCATTTTTTGCTTTTCCAAGAAGGCACAAGAAGAAGGGAGTTTTGTCTTAGGTGTCACATGTGATCAGGTTCTTTTTTGAACTGGTCAGGTGTATTTTGCTTTACAAGGTTGGCAACTGTTGCAGAAAAAAACCTGTTTTTTTACTATTTACAATAAAGTTATTACATAAGTTATTTACAACAGGTGCGTACAATACAACACAACCCTAGTCTTCACCTGGAATCAGGTTTCCTCCTGTCTCCCTTCCAGAGGAAAAATCCCCTTCTAACTCTCCTGCTTCCTCCCTCTTTCTTGGCTTATTAAGAGTGAAAAGAAAAGACCAGGCTGGATTTATTGTGCTCAGCACACTTTCTTCTGGACTTGGTCAGCAAACACCTGCTGCTTCTCCATTGTGGAAAAAAATTCACTCAAGGTTTTTTCTTCCTTCTGGCATGGAGATGTCCTCTGTCTGGGTTTTGATCTTTTGTCTCTCCAGGGAAGCCATGGCTGAATTTCATTTTTTCCCTCCCTAACCAAGAATGGTCAACTGATCTGCATAGTCATGTAAGGTCCAATAATAATATGTTTAAGCTCATAAATGCCAAACAAGAAACTTAAACAGAGGCTTGAGTAAAATAGCATTTAATCTTGATCAAGCTTATTGATTGATTGATTGATTGATTGGATTTATACGCCGCCCTTATCCGGAGACTCAGGGCGGCTTACAATGTGTTAAGCAATAGCCTTCATACTTTTGTATATACCTGCTTAGAAGGGCTTTCGGCTCCCCCCAAGCGGTGTTCTTTTTTATACAAAGTCAGCTTATTGCCCCCACAATCCGGGTCTTCATTTTACCTACCTCGGAAGGATGGAAGGCTGAGTCAACCTTGAGCCTGGTGAGATTTGAAGTCGCAGTAATTGCAGGCAGCTGGCAGCTAAGTGCTACTTAAGTGCTACTTAACAGCGCTTTAGTCCGCTGCTCCACCAAGGCTTAAATGCTTAGCTGTTCCAAACACATACAAGATACATGCAGGTAACAACTACAAACAAGAAAGGGGGATGTGAATCCCTTTTATATTGTTCAGAAACGTCATAAACCTCCAATTCTGGCATCTTTGATTTGTTTGTTTATCCCTGGAATTTGGTTTGTGTACCCCCCCCCCCCAAACAGGGTAGAGCCTCTTAATGAGCATCAGTAGTGTTATGTCTTCCAGATCATCTTCTTTGTGTTCACACTTGGCTATTTAGCCCCCTGGAGTGGAGGGAACTCAAAAGATCAAAGATGAGATAGGTTCTTAGGCAGGAGGGTGAGAGATAAGGCTCTGATCAAAAGGTGGAACATATGGTTTGACAAATGCCAGATACTTCACCACAGACCCCAATAACAGTCCAGGAAGTTAGTCAATGTGGCATGTTTGTGTTACAACTACAAAGGGCATAATGTATATGTCAGTGTCACAGGAAACAAATATTTACAGCATGCAGGTATATAAAGACATCATATATCATACATATATATATGTTGCAGGAAACAACAAGTTTCTACTAATTCTAATATTTCAGTATATCTATATCCTCACAGTCACATAACTTTAATCTCCAATTTTTCTCTCCAGCCACTCTTCTTTGCACCATCTTTTTCTGTCCTCTTCTTCTCTCTTCTCCTCCTCTCTTTTATTTTCCAACTTTGGGCAGACCATCAGCCTATCCCGCAGTCACTAAGGAATTGTTTGACCCTCGCTCTCACTCCTCAGTCCCCAGCACCTATATACTAGGCTGGACAATGGGATTGCTGTGTCTACAATTGCTCTACAATGGCTAAGAGTCAAATCAGCTTATCAACCTTATTCGTGGCCAGAATTGAGCTTTTTCTCAAAGTTCTCATTCCATTTGCTGCCTCGTGCCAGCAGACTTCTAGCTACACCAGGCCACTAAAATCCACATGCCACGTTAGGTGAGAACCAACTGGAAATAGAGGTCAGGGCAGTTTAGTTAATCACTAACTAATGAACTGCGTACAATAGAACAGTTCCAAAGTACAACAGTCTTCTGTTCACGAAGATCAGAACTTTTATTTAATGTAGTAAGTTTAAAAAATTTTTTTTAAAAAAATTATACCATTTATATATACTCTGGTTTTATTCCAGGAAGCAGAAGGTTCAATGTATGTTGTTCTCCTTTCCTTAATTTTCCATTGCTTTAGTCTTTTAAGACCGAAGGCAGTCAACTAATGTGCTTTATGAGTGAGTAGGAATTTCAACCAAAATGTTCTGGGTTTTGAGAGTTTCAGAAAGGCCTCTAGCTATGTAAAATTAATTTCCCTGCTATCTGTTGACCCATTTGTTTTACCTGAAATGAATTCTCTATACATTACTTTCTAAATTTTAGTTATTATAGCTACTCAGGGAATAGAAAGTGACTAGTGTACCTTGAAACATAGAAATGTTACACCAAAAGCTGTTTCTTATTTGCTACTACCGGCAGCCCTTGTTTGCTTTATGGTTATATATTATTCTTTTTGCATCCTTTATTATTATATTCTTTCTGAATCCTGCAGTGATCTGGTGGACTAAATGCAGTCTTCAGTGGTACAGTACAGGGTGCTTTATCATATGTTAATTGAAAAGTCTTCTGAACTCAGTAAATGATACTGTCAGCCCCAGCCCTGTGACGGTTACTTGGGGTCGCCATTCGTGTGGGGATCGCCATTTTGCTGCTGCACACTTTCGCTGACGACCCTTACTGTGTGTCTGCTATCCTGGGTCATCAGCCCCGAGGCATGCCTCTCACTTCGACTCCCCAGCCGCATGCTAGATGATGTCAGGGTCATGCACTGAAGCAGTTTATCAACCTTATCACTTTAAGGAAAGCCGGAGCAGCCGGAACAACTGAAGTGGCTTGTGATGGATTGGGGAGGGAAAGGGAGGATATGGGTAATTGGATAATTGAGTGATTGCACTGGGGTGGAGCTGTATGCTGATTAAAAGGTGATGGGAGCCCAGATCATCAGCTCCAACAAAGATTCCTTTCTGTAACAATTTAAGGTGGTCAGTTAGTACTGATATCAGGATAAACAGACTTGGTTACTGCTTTTGAGTACTGAGGTTTATTTTTCCAGTCTTTACGGAACCTGACAGATACTGTGACTGAATAGTTTCTTCTCTATATTGAATGGAATTAAAAACTTTGTAATTCAGTTGGGAAGAAATGCCATCCTCTTCAATATTATTAACTGAAGCAAAGGTGATTAATAATTTTGCTTATACAATAGGCTGAATTGAAGACTCTTTTCTGGTGATGTGCCTTTGCGTATAAAATATAGGGCTGCCCTTGCTGATAGAACAAGTAGCAGAAAGAAATGTCTATATTTAGCAATCAAGTGTATGAATACAATAAAATTAAAGTCATGCTTAAATCCAACAAGGAACTGACAAATGCCCATTTTCTGATTCATTCTGAGATGAACATCAAATTGAAGATGTAACTTCAAATGTGGATTGGCTATGACCTCTGAGATAAAAGGGTCCTTAGTGCTGTCTGAACTTGGTTGTTTTCTTGCAGACATTTCATTACCCAAACTAGTAACATCATCAGTGCTAGTAGGGAGTGGAGTTTGCTCTCATTTTATATTTTAGTGGTCTGTCCTCTTCAGTGTTGGTGGATGTGGTCTTGGTGGTTCTTTACTTAGTTCTTTAATTGGGCTGTTTGCTCATTTCAACCCTGAGCTACTGAGATAAGCTTGTGGTTGTTTTGGTGGCCATGAAATCCTTACCTGCTTTTCTTTGTCCAAGGAAAAGAGTAAAGTCACCCAGAGCAGCCTGGGTGGACCTTCACAACTACAGCAATGACTCAAGCAATAGTGACAGGGATACTGTTGTGCAAATGAGTGGGCCATACAGCTACAAAATCCCAATTTTATTTTTCTAAAACTGATCTCCCAAATAAAGCCTTACATCTGGGGGAGAGTGCTTCTTAGAACCTTCCTGGCAAGCAATTGTCACCTCTCCCTTCCTCGTCTTGGGGTCATGACTCAATCCTACCACCCAGCCTGGTCTTGGTAATGGAAGCCAGGGCTATTCTCTTGTCCAGGACTAAATCTAGATGATGGTGTATATAGGAATAGAACAGAACAGAACAGAATAGAGTTGGAAGGGACCTTAGAGGTCTTCTAGTCCAACCCCTGCTTAGACGGGAAACCCTACACCACTCCAGACAAATGGTTATCCAACATCTTCTTAAAAACCTCCAGTGTTGGACCATTCACAATTTCTGGAGGCAAGTTGTTCCACTGATTAATTGTTCTAACTTCAGGAAATTTCTCCTTAGTTCTAGGTTGCTTCTCTCCATGATTAGTTTCTACCCATTGCTTCTTGTCCTACCCTCAGGTGCTTTGGAGAATAGCTTCTCCCTCTTCTTTGTGATAGCCTCTTAGATATTGGCAGACTGCTATCATGTTTCCCCTAGTCCTTCTTTTCATTAAACTAGACATATCCAGTTCCTGCAACCGTTCTTCATATGTTTTAGCCTCCAGTCCCCTGATAATCTTTGTTGCTCTTCTCTGCACTCTTTATTTATTTGTGTTGAATTTGATAAAGATATTGATCTTTATCAAATTGATAAATTTGTTGCAAATTTATAACCATCTCTTCCCCTCTAATGGTATGGACCTGTCTCCTGCCATAATTCTCTCTATCCTCATCCTCTCTTCCTTCTGTGCTCCAGCTACCTTTGTGCTCCTTCCTCAAGCTTCTTCTGGGACTCCAAACTGGTGCAGACATCTTCATCTGTGCCATAACACATGCCACTTGCTTACCCACCTAACCACTTGGACAACAAGTTCTTATTCTTTTTAATGCAATGATTTATTTACAATAAATCAGCAGTTTAAATAAAATAAGCTCTTGTATATGTCAGTGAATAATTACTGTATCCCCCCCAAAATGGCTTCACAATGGAGAAGAATGTGAAGAAGTTGAATAGCAAGGAGTTCTTTCTCCTAAATGCATATTGTTGTTAGTTGCGAAGTCGTGTCCGACCCATTGTGACCCCATGGACAACGTTCCTCCAGGCCTTTCTGTCCTCTACCATCCTCTGGAGTCCATTTAAGCTCACGCTGACTGCTTCAGTGACTCCATCCAGCCAACTCGTTCTCTGTTGTCCCCTTCTTCTTTTGCCCTCAATCTTTCCCAGCATTAGGCTCTTCTCCAGTGAGTCCTTCCTTCTCATTAGGTGGCCAAAGTATTTGAATTTCATCTTCAGGATCTGGCCTTCTAAAGAGCAGTCAGGGTTGATCTCCTTTAGGACTGACCGGTTTGATCGCCTTGCAGTCCAAGGGACTCGGCAGGAGTCTTAAATGCATATGAATTGATTTAAAATCACACCGTTAAAAGTTGCTTTTGAATTTGGGTAAAGCAGAAAAAAAAATTCTATGTGAAACAAAATCATACTAGATTCTGTCTTTAAAGCAGCAACTTTTCCTATTGGTTAACATGTAGTTTATTGCTGGATAAAGAAATGAGTTAGGCCAAAGGACAAGGTCTGAAAAATTACCTGTGTTTTCCCCTTTACCCCTTAGCCTACTCTCTATATCAGCAGGTGAAAAAACCAATGCTTTTTGATGTCTTTCTGCCTAATTCCTCTTGGACATCCTCCAGATTTGTTGGTACTGCAGTGTTAAGGCTCCCCATTAAAAGAGTATGCTTACTAAGATTTTATGGCTGATGTGGGCCCAATATATTTGAAGGATACCAGGTTTGGAAGGCTGCTGTAGGGAAGTGAGTTGCTCCCAGGGGCACTGGTGCTAAAGCTTAAGAGCTTTAATTGATCCACATCTTTCTTGGACCTTTCTTGATCCACATTCCTGGGTGGCTTTAAGATGTCATGAGAAACAGACTGTGCTTGTTTTGGCTAGCCATGACAGTTCCCTTTCTTGGTAGGTTTAAAGCTATTTCTTTAAATCCACTCTGGCATGAGAAATGTGTATATAATTATGCAGCCCTTTTTTGAACTCTTTGATGGGAGACCCAAGATAGGTCTGGTATCTACTGATGACAGTTTTCATGTATGGGTGTCTGTTACATATGGGGTTCAGAGCTTAAAATACACATGCACTTTTAATTCAACTTCCTAGCTCCCAATGATCTTTTACGTTCTATTTAAAAGAAAACACAGCAAGCCAGTTCCTTTATTTCAGCCATCTATGCTCCCGATCCTAGTCTGTGCATGGTGTTGCTCCCAAGGATTCCAGTTTCAAGAATTGGTGTAGTAGATACTTTCAGTCTTTAACATTATTATGTAAAACTACCTGATACAACCTCTGCATAACTTAATAAAAGTAATAAGTTATTCAATGCACATGCTGCCTGAATTTACAGCCACGGGTACTGTATAATGACCTTTATAATTGAAGGGTATTTTTAAATAGCAATAGCACTTAGACTTACAGTATATACCGCTTCACAGTGCTTTACAGCCCTCTCTAAGCGGTTTACAGAATCAGCATATTAGCCCCAACAATCTGGGTCCTCATTTTACCGACCTCAGAAGGATGGAAGGCTGAGTCAACTTTGAGCCTGGTGACATTCGAACTGCCAAATTGCAGGCAGCTGGCAGACAGCAGAAATAGCCTGCAGTACTGCATTCTAACCACTGCACCACCGCGGCTCTTAATGAGTTAAAAGTCTGTGAGTCATACCATAAAATCAATAGAGGCAAACTCAAAAATATTCCAGAAGTTCCCTATGCTTTTCCTAAACAGTTTTTTTTTTTGCTAGAGACTTTTTATTATTTACCATATTAATTGCAGATTATCAAACTTCCCTTCTACACAACCCAGTTAACCAGCCAGATTAAAGGATCATGAGACTTGCTTATTATGTGTACATTTCACTTTTGTTGAATTTAGGTTTAGCTGTTGCAGATTATATTTCACCTTGAAACAGAAGTACTTGTCTTGGCTTGCTCCAGGTAAGGTAAAATGAGGTCTGTTAGGAAAATCCTACTGTCCTGCATCTAGAATTGTGCGTGGTCAAGCCACATTTCCTACAGCTGTAGCTTTAGGAATAGGAACATCCAGTTCTCAAATATAGCAATAATTCTATAACTTCAAATATTTTGGTAGAATTTTCAATAGGGTGCCAAATTTCTTAGCCTTTCTGGTCAAAAGATTTGACAATCTGATAGTGTTTAGTTTTCAGATTGAAAAAAGAGAATTAAATAGTGCTGACATCTGATCTTTATTTCAATTGCAGTAATCTCTATTCCATCCTGAGATTGATGGATGCTGTAGATTTTACTTAGTGTTTCTTCCAAAACAAAAAATATATAGGCACAACTGGTAACCTTTCCAATGTTTTAGTAATGCTGCAGACAGAAATCTTATGTATCGAAAGGTGTTAGCATTGTTAAAATCCAAAGTCTCTTCTTTGGCTCCAATTCTGTAGATGTTTTTATTTTAACTAGATGCCATGATTCAATTATTGCAGTTTCCATTTATGCTTTATGTTGAGTTAGGGTTGGATCATTATCTGTAACATGAGAAATATGCAGAATTGATGTACAATGAAACACAGAGATTTCTTGTTTAGAGACTGCTTGGAATGGCAACTTTTCAGAGTAATGAAGGTCAGGAAAAATTACTTTACAACAAATCATACTGGTGACCTTCAGAGGCTTGTAAAGCTTAGGAAGGATGAAGTAAGATTGTAAGTACTCTTGAAGTTCACTTAGTGACTGTTTGCTTAGCATTTCTGCTTTGCTTTGAATTTCCAGTCGTAACTGGTCACTAAATGAGGACTATCTATGACATTTTAGGTATAATTTTGATCTACCCTTGCAATTCTTTTTTTTTTTTTGCTTGCTTCTGCCTGGAAGCTACCTTGGAGACACAAACCTATGAAGGAGAGATAGTGTGATGAAAGTATATGGTTAAAATTATGTTTTGAACTAATATGATCTAAGCAAGCGAAAAGATAGTAAACTGCAGGTGAAGTTGTCTTGATGTCTCCACAACAGAGCAGGGATTTAGTTTTCAATAAAACTAAAAGTCCTCGACTTACAGCAGTTCATTTAGTGACCGTTAAAAGTTACAACAGCACTGAAAAAGGTGACTTATGACCATTTTTCACACAACCATTGTTGTGGTCACATGATCAAAATCCAGATGCTTGGCATCTGACTCGTTTATGATGATTGAAGTATCCCGGGGTCATGTGATCACCTTTTGCAACCTTTTTAAAAAAAATTCTTATTTATATGCCGCCCTTCTCCGGAGACTCAGGGTGGCTTACAATGCATTAAGCAATAGCCTTCATACTTTTGTATATTTTATACAAATCAGCTTATTGCCCCAACAATAATTTCACTTAACAAATTATGTTACAAACTTAACAACTGCAGTGATTCACTTAACAACTGTGGCAAGAAAGGTCATAAAATGGAAGAAAACTCACTTAACAACTCCCCCGCTTAGGAACAGAAATTTTCGGCTCAATTGTGGTTGTAAGTCAAGGACTAGCTGTATACAGTGGTGAGCTGCTGGTGGTTTGGACCGGTTCGGGTGAACCGGTAGTTCTGACAATCAGCTGGCCCCATCCACCCGCACCATCCTGTCCTATATTTCCTTCTTTTTGGCTCAGCTGATTCGTGGGGCACAGCTGATTTCTGCTCCTTCGCTGTTCTACTTACCGGGGCTGCCTTAGAAGGTAAGCAGCTGAGCTTCAAATTGCTGTATTTTGAACGCTGCGCGCAAGCGAGTTAGGCGCGCACATGCTCACAGAACCGGTTCTTAAACCCGTTGCAGCCCACTACTGCCTGTTTATGTACTGTGTATCTATTTGGTCCAAATCTTATAACAGATTCTTATATGTAACTTGTACCATTCTACTTTGTCCTAGGAGCCTTGTAGATCTTGAAAGTTTTTGCATTAAGATTTGTCTAATGCAGTCAGAGTACCAAAACTATGTGTGTTGGTCCAAAAGTGTCAGTCTGAACACTTAGTTTAAGAGTTGAACCCTAGAAGGTGTGGTGGTAACACATTTTTTAAAATATATATATATATATATTTGTCAGAAAAGAGGTTTATTTTGTTTAAATAGTTAAAACATCCTCAGCTGTGAGCATAATGTAAATAAAAGGATTGGAAAATATAATTGCATGCCTTTGGATTTGTAAGAACTCCTGTTATGCAACACTGTTTTCGAACCTCAGCAGGCACTGACTTGTTGGTAAGTTTGCTTTCCCCTCTATAATATTCTTGAAATTTAACTGTTTTGAATTTATAAATATTGGCTTTTCCCCCTCTTCTACTGTAGAGGATTGTATGGAAAAGAAGATCTAGGAAGGTCCCTCTTGGTTTGGTTATATTTTTCTCTTTATCAAAACTTTATCACACTCTCTTTAGCTTGTTCATTTTGTCTCAGTTTAAGCCGCATTGAGTCACGATAGGCTATGATACTTTACAGCAGTAATTTTAAACATGTTCTTCTCAGAACCCTTTTAAAAGTTATAGAGGACCCTAAAAGTGCTTCTGTTTATAAGGGTTATAGCTATCAATATTGACCGTATTACAAATTAAAACTGATGCATTTGTAAAATATTGAATTATGTACAAATAACAATATTAGCCTGTTAGATCTTAACATAAATAAAATATTTTAATGAAAATTCCCTATATTTTTAAAAATAAAAAATGAGAAGAGTGGCATTGTTTTAAATTTTTGCAAATACCTTTGATACCTAGCAAATAATTTTGATTTTGCAGGACTCTGTGAGGGTGCTGGGGAGCCTTGAGAAGGTCTTGGGGAACCTCCAGTGATCCTCTTTTCAGTGTAGTTCCAACTTCCCCCAGGTCCTCATTTTACTGACCTCAGCGGGTGGAAGATTGAGTCAACCTTTGAGCTTCTGTCAGGATTGAACTCTTGGCTGTGGCCAGAGTTTTGGTCTGCAATACTGCACTTTAACCATTGTGCCACCAGGCTCATTCCAAGGTCTAATAAAAGTATGGGTATCATGATAGCCATGTGGAAGACCATTGTTACTTCAAGGAGTCATTAAGGATGCTTCCTATCACTTCATCTTACCTGTGCCTGCTTTGCCAAGCATCAGGGTAGTGATCAGATTCCCAGGCAATTGGTTCTTTAGTATCAAGAAACAATAAGCACACCTGTAAACAAAGAGATTTTAAGTTTGATTATTAACTGAAGCAAACAGATTTAAAAACATGCCATCAAAAGAGTACATAATAAGGAAGATGATACCCAAATCTTTTACAATCTTCCGGGAGCTCTTTAATTATGACAACAGAAATGCCCAAAGGGCGGCCCATTTCTAAAGTACCCACTGCTAAATGCTGTGCAGAAACTCCCTGCAAATTACAACAACCTCAAGGTTTCTATCAAAGCCTGGCACCATGCATGATTTTATGGCTCTAATATGGTCGTGAAAACCTGATCTTGACTGGTGGCACATGATTCTGGGATGGGAACTGAAAGTCTGAAATTTTTATAGGTTTGCAGCTTTGTAAACACCCCCCCCTTCTCCTTTATTCAGAGAAAGAAGAATGAAAAACAAGCAGATTAGCGCCGAATGAGCTCTAAACTTCTAGACTTAATGCTAAACTCCTTAACATAACAATAGTCTTTCACATTGACAAAGTTAAAGACAGAGTTAGCCCTGCAGTACTGCATTCTAACCACTTTGCCACCGGGGCTCATTCAAAGACCTAATTAAAATATACTATATAACAGAGGTGGGCTACTGCCAGTTCGGACTGGCTCAGGCGAACCGGTAGTTGTGATCCGCCCATCCGCCCTGGCGCTATCCCGTCCTATATCGCCGTGCTTTTGAAGCAGTGTGCATGTGTGGAAGGCGTGCACACGAGGAAATCGGCATGTTTTTTAAGCTCTGCGTACGTACGCATGCTCACATTTTCGATGCTGGGCAAACTGGTTGTTACATTATGTGACATTATACAGCCCCCCCTCTGCTGTATAAAAATACAGTATCTATATTTTTAGTTTTTATTAAGCCTTTGAATGAGACCTAGTGGCACAGTGGTTAGACTGCAGTATTGCAGGCTAACTCTGCCAACAGCCTGGAGTTCGATCCTGACTGGCTCAAGATTGACTCAGCTTTCCATCCTTCTGAGGTTGGTAAAATGAGGACCCAGATTGGTGGTGGCAATATATAAACCAACCAGAGAGTGCTGTAAAGCTCTGTGGGGTGGTATATAAGTATAAATGCTATTGCTACTACGTTTTCTCAAAATTAAGACCCTGTCTTATATTTTTTTGAACCCTGAAATAAGCTCTTGACCTTATTGCCATGCGCTCAAAAGCCCAATTGGGCTTATTATGAGGGGATGTCTTATTTTGGGGGGGAAACAGGGTATTGCTTTATGGAAGTAAAGATGACACTGAAGCTGGAACTTGAATTTGTAAGAGGCAGCTTCTATTGAATTGTCTACTGCACAGATGTCAAACTCGATTGTGTCTTGTGATGTACTGGGGCGTTTTTTGCCTTTGCGGAGTCGGGATGGATGTGGCCTGCATGTGACGCATCTGGTCCGCAGGCCGCCATTTTGATAGGCCTGGTCTATTGGGTTAGGAACCCTGGCTGACACCAAGCAAATGGCAAATGCACCACCTGATTCCTAGAACCCACACAAGTGCTCACCCCAACTGAAGCTTTTCTGGTTACCGTCCATTGCATTACACAGAATAATATGAAAGCATGAATATATTACTCTACATAGTATCTTTAAGGTGCCCTAAAATATTTGTGTGTGCTACACAAACAAACAGACAATGCTCCTGGAAACTGTTAAAACAGGATGTCTGTACAAACGTCCTTCCTTTTTTATCGGAAAAAAGTACAAGACGAAACAAGCTGGATGTTAAG
>WNWU01000037.1:12476578-12545076 GCA_012654045.1 Ptyas mucosa
GATTTGGTTGGAACCCTGACAGCTTTAGTGGGGTTTTGTGCTTGTGGGTGAGAGATATAACTTATCGCGTTCATTTATAAGGTATACAAAATAAAGTATTAGCTATTGTGAAATGTGATTATTAAAATGAGTTTTCATTTAAGTGTTTTTCTTCAGAAATTGGGAAATTCATATGCCACCTGCCGAGTAAGCTCTTTGTCCCTGATATTGCTAAACTGTCAGGTGGATTAGTTAATTTGTATCTCCAATTAAATAAAATATGTTCCTATAGTTGCATAATCAAATTTCAAATGCAGAACAGCAATCCCAGTCAATTCTGAAGGCATTTCCCATAAAACCAAATTCATTCGAACATAGTATTTTCAATATTGTTTTTCCTGACCAGCAGAGGGCATCACTGAATATAAACATGTCTTATTTTAATGTGTATATAGAGACAGGCGATCTAGAGTTTATTTAAGGTGAAGAGTCTTAATGGTTTTTGTCTTTTTCTCAGCAAAAAAGTGTCTTTACATTTATTTATGCCATGGTAACACTCTTGGAGTAAAACATACATGACATTACACAGTAGGTGAACAAAACAAACTGTTAACAAGAAATAATTACATGCTTTCTTGAAAGCTTATTGTTAATCTTTTCTCTCTGAATTAAGAAGTTTGGACTCAATGTCTAAACCAACAAGTATCAGCTGGTTACAAGCAGCTACTAAAATATCAATTTCTGCTGTCCATTCACAAAACCAGCTGCTATACAGTACATATGGGCAATCTCCAGCTCTCTCTCTATTCCAGAGAGAATTTTGGCTGTAGTGTTTCCACAATCCTTAGGGTTGGAGAAAAATGCTGGTGTTGGTTTGCCTCAACTCACCAAAAGCCAGGAGCTTCAGTGATCTTGAGGTTGCTATTGATGGGAAGATGTGCTCCAGGTAGGATCACCTCAAGCAAGATAAGGCTACCCCATTCCATTGCTGGCTGGGAAAT
Organism: Ptyas mucosa; assembly: GCA_012654045.1. Lineage (NCBI taxonomy): Eukaryota > Metazoa > Chordata > Lepidosauria > Squamata > Colubridae > Ptyas > Ptyas mucosa. The sequence continues at coordinate 12,477,559 of WNWU01000037.1, forward strand.
TCTTAGAGGTGAAGTCCAACCATCTTAAAGTTGCCAGTGTTGAAAAACATTTACCAATAAGGAGTGAAGCTAAGCTTAACATATTATGAGGGTGAGATAGGGCTCTGCAGGCATAATGGAAGCCATACTACTTAGGAGAAGGAACACCAGTGGTGAAATTCAAATTTTTTTTTACTACTGGTTCTGTGGGCGTGGCTTGGTGGATGTGGCAGGGGAAGGATACTGCAAGATCTCCATTCCCACCTCTCTCCAGGGGGAAGGATATTACAAAATCTTCATTCCCCACCCCACTCTGGGACCAGCCAGAGGTGGTATTTGCCGGTTCTCTGAACTACTCAAAATTTTCGCTACCGGTTTTCTGAACTACACAAAATTTCTGCTACCGGTTCTCTGAACTACTCAAAATTTCCGCTACCGGTTCTCTGAACTACGCAAAATTTCTGCTACCGGTTCTCTGAACTACGCAAAATTTCTGCTACCGGTTCTCTGAACTACACAAAATTTCTGCTACCGGTTATCCAAAACCTGTCAGAACCTACTGGATTTCACCCCTGAGGAACACCAACATTAAACCAGAGAAAAGTCAATAGCAAGCCACATCTATATCATTGCCAAGAAAATAGTATAAATATAGCTTAAAGATTGGGTGCCAGTGAGACCTCCTAGGTTAAACAAACTCCTGTAGTTACTGAATTTTTCCCAGAAAATATGAAGATAGTGATCGAGTCTGACTAAAACTGTGAGCACTCATGGTGCCAATATCGTAGAGGACCTTTTCAGTTTTTAAAGGGTGGAGAACTCTGTCAGAATGCTAAGGCTCCAAAGAGGCTTCCAAGAAATATTAAAAACAAAAGCAACAAAAAATATTTTGTACATGTGATTTAAAGGAAAGCCAAAGAGGTTACAGCTCTGTTGCAAGGAGAACATGGTCAGTTGGTGATGGATGATGGTGAAAAGGCAGAACTTAATTTCTATTTTACACTTCCACACCCAAGAACAGAAACAGAGTCATCATTATGCCACTAGGGGAACTGTAGCTTAGGACAGGCAAGAAGAAAATAAAATGGACTCTTAACTAATTTAAACTCTTCAGGCCTCTAGGGGAAGATTGATTTTAACCAAGTTGATTGAAAGAAGTCAAGGAAGTGATTGCAGAACTATTTTTGATGCTGTAATCTTGAAGATATCCTAGATGAATATGAGATCTCAGAAAACTAGAGGAAAGTAAATGTTGTCCCTATTTTCAAAAAGGGAAAGGAGGAGGAACCTGGAAAACTATACACTTGTCACTTGATACCTACTCTGGGCAAGGTCCTCATACTAATTATCATGCAGCAAGTATGCAAACGTCTGGATAGGCATGCTGCAATTAACAGGAACCAGTTTGAGTTTGTCATAAACAAATCAGACTAACCATATCTGCTTTTTTCATAGAATTTTTAGTTTAGTAGCTCAGGGGAATGCCATAGATCAACGAAGTCATTGACAGGGTGTCTCCTAATATTATCTTTCACAAAATGTTAACATATGGGCTAGATGACACTATTTAAATAGTGTTAAATAGACAGGAGTTGGCTGAAGGACTCAACCCTTCCCTACCAAATACTGATTATTAGCCACAAGGCTCTGTCTTGGACCCTTATTGATGATTTAAACAATGGAGTTGTGGCAAAACTTATAAACTTTAAAGATGACAGAAACCCAGGGAGGGAGGGTTAAATCTTTAGATAAAAGGAAATGATTAAAACATATCTAAGCTGGGTTCATTAGTGGGCTGAAATGGATAAGATAAGATGGAGTTTAACAGGGCAGGGGTGTCAAACTGGATTTCTTCGAGGACTGGATCAGCATTGTAGTTCTCCTCTCCGGGCCGAGAATGGGGGGTGGGGCAGGGGTGGGTGGGTGAGACAGATGAAAACGGGTGGCGTGACCTGTTTTTCAGCCCATTTTTGGCCTATTTTGGGCCCATTTTCCAGCCCATTTTTGAGCCCGGTTTCAGCCCGGTTTCAGCCGGCAGAGTGCTGCAGGAGACCATGGAGGGTGAAAACAAGGTGTGTGCCCCCGCATATGTCCTGTTTTAGCCTCCAGAGACACTGCGGACCAGTCTCTTTGATATTTCCAGGCCGGCCCCGTGGGTCAGATTTAAGCACCCTGTGGGCCTTGAGTTTGATACCCCCGTAACAGGGAGAATGTAAAAGACAAATATAAGATGGAGGACAAGCTTGGTAGTAGTACATGTGGAAAACAGGAGTAAGTTGTTGCCAAGGTGCTGAGAGATCTGGAAACCAAGCTCATGAGGAATGGTTAAAGGATCTGGATACATTTAGTCTAGATAGCTGAAGGGAAATATAATAGCAATCTCCAAAGATCTGGAGGGCAGTCTTACAGGAGAGGGAATGGGATTATTTTCAAGAGCCGAGGTGGCGCAGTGGTTGGAGTGCAGTACTGCAGGCTACTTCAGCTGACTGCTAACTGCAGTTCAGCAGTTCAAATCTCACCAGGCTCAAGGTTGACTCATCCTTCCATCCTTCCAAGGTAGGTAAAATGAGGACCCAGGTTGTTGGGGGCAATATACTGACTCTGTAAACCGCTTAGAGAGGGCTGGAAAGCTGTATATAAGTCTAAGTGCTGTTGCTTTTGCTATTGTCCCAGAGGACACAATTAGAACAGGTTCAGAATAGGCATCAGGAGGGACTTCCTAACTATAGAATTATAGCTGTGGAACAGGCTGTCCTATGACATGGTAAGTTCTCCTTTTCTATGGATCTTCACAGAGAGGTTGGACACTTATCTGCCAGATATGCTGTAATACATCTTAGACTTAGCATGGGTTTGGACTAGGTGACATCTAAGATAACTTCCGACTCTGTGATTCTAATTAGAATGTAGAATATGAGAAACATTAATGAAAATGAAGCATGTGCAGAAACAAGTAAACTTAGTCAGCTCATCAGTTGAGATCTCTGATGCTAACTGACTCCTCCATGGTTATGATTTAATCTCCAATGTCTTCTGGGATATCACTGACTGGAAAGCAAAGAACCTGGATCCTTCCTTCTTAGGTTTCATTACAGCTTTTGACATTCTCTTCCAAGAAGCCTGGGCTATGGATAATCTATACCAAATACTTCTCCTATGCTCTTAAAGCATTATTGTGAAACCCACTAGGTAACCCAGACAAGGAAACCAACTCCACAGGTAGGTTAAAACTACTTTTATTGGGATTAGTTATAATTAAAGGATCTTGCAGATTTGATTGCCATGATTGTATGATTATAAGAGCCGAGGTGGTGCAGTGGTTAGAGTGCAGCACTGCAGGTTACCGTATTTTTCGGAGTATAAGACGCACCTGACTATAAGACACACCTAAATTTAGAAGAGGAAAACAACAAAAAAAAAGTTTTTGGTCTATCTTGTTTCAGCCCGTTTTGGGGGCTTTTTGTAGCCCATTTTTGCGGCTTTTTGGGGGGCAGTTTTGAGACACTTTTGGGGCCGTTTTCGAGGCTTTGGGGGCCATTTTTGAGGTATTTTCAGGGGCATTTTCAAGGCTTTTTGTGGCCCATATTTTTGGCTTTTTTCGGCCTGTTTTTTTCTGAAAAATGATGCAGTTCGGCAGTTCAAATCTCATCGGCTCAAGGTTGACTCAGCCCTCCATCCTTCCGAGGTCAGTAAAATGACGACCCAGATTGTTGGGGGCAATATGCTGACTCAGTTTAGAGAGGGCTGTAAAAGCACTACAAAGTGTTATATAAGTCTAAGTGCTGTTGTTATTGCTATTGTACTTCCTCCTCCTTATAGTTCAGTGAATTAGGAGCATCTGTTTGAACTGCTTTCTTGCCCAAGCAATGGAGCTTGCATATGTCTATCAAGGTCTTTTTCCTTATTCCCTACAGCAGTGATGGCTAACCTTTTTGCCATCGCGTGCCAAAAGTGGGGGGAGGGGGGTCGCTCGTGCATGTGCCCACATCCATAATTCTATGTGCCCCGCCCCAACGCATGTGTGTGCAACCCCACCCCCGCACTCCTCCCACTTTTGGCATGGGATGGCAAAGTAGGCCCATTTTTCGCTCTCCCCAGGCTCCAGAGCCTTTCTAGGAGGCCGGAGAGGGCAAAAATGGCCTTCCCCACTCCAGAGGCCCTCCGGAGGCTGGAAACATCCTTTTTCCTGACTTCCGGTGGGCCCAAAAATCAGCTGGCCGATGTGTGTATGCGTGCCGGAGCTGAGCTCGCGTGCCCACTGATATGGCTCTGCGTGCCACCTGTGGCACGCGTGCCATAGGTTCGCCATCATGGCCCTACAGTTACCCGATGTAAAAAATGATTTAGTATAATGGTATTCACTGAATTCAAAATGCTACATGATTATGTCAGAGCTTTGTATCAGTATGGCTCTAACCCTTCTCCTCCAATGTAAATCTCAAAGTACCGGTAGTCTATGTCAGGGGTCCAAGTAATGCACGCATAGCAAACAGAACTCTGAGACAGGTAGGTTTCTCAAAGAATAGTTTTATTGGATATATCACATTGGCACAGGCTGGTGAAAACTGACTCTAAGTGTTCCCGTGGTTTTCACCTAATTAAAAGTAGAAGTTTTTCCTCTTCTCCCAAACAATCAGTCACACGGTCCAATCAGGGTGCAACCCATTTGCTTGGGCGACATCACTTCTCCTTTCTTCAGCCACCTGTGGGAATGTCCTTGGTTCACAAGGGCAACTATCTTGTTTTGGCTACCAAACCCCAGCTATCACTATTCCCCCCCCCCCTTCCTAACCCTCATCTCCATTGTGGCAACCCTGGAGCCTCAAAATGGCCTCCGTCAGGCCAGCTCCAGAGTTGACAGTCTACTTATTAACATGTTGATTGGTTCTCCTCTGATTCCCCAGAGCCTGAAGCTCAGGGGTCCCATCCACCACAGTTGCCAGCCTCAGGAGTCAGCAGACAATCCTGACGATGTGGCAACTAATCTGCAGTAGTAGTAGTTAGTAGTTTACCTTATTGTCATTGTACCTCGTACAATGAAATTAAATGCCACATCAGAAGCAGATGTGAATGATGTCAGTGGGGTGGGGGAAAAATCCTCGCAGGGCACTAGAGATGTCAGCAGTATGAGAGAGAGAAAGAGAGGATCAAAGGAGATCTGCTCAGATTCTTTCCAACATCTTTAACTGAGCTGTACCTGCAGCTGATTTAAGAACAGCTACCAGTGACTGACTTCCATTGAAAATAAATTCCCAACATCATATCTTCTATTATCCTTACTTCCTGCTCAGCTCCTTGATTCTCAGAATCACAGCTTGGACCAGTTTGATGAAACTTCCTGTTGTTTGATTCACATGTCTCTCTGACATCTCAACCTGGTGGTGAAATCCAATTTTTTTACTACCAGTTCTGTGGCCGTGGCTTGGTGGGTGTGATGCGGCTTCGTGGGCATGGCGGGGAAGGATACTGCAAAATCCCTTGGTGCCTTGGTGGAGCAGCGGACCAAAGCGCTGTTAAATAGCACTTAGCTGCCAGCTGCCTGTAATTACTGTGAGTTCAATTCTCACCAGGTTCAAGGTTGACTCATCCTTCCATCCTTTTGAGGTAGGTAAAATGAGGACCCAGATTGTGGGGGCAATAAACTGACTTTGTATAAAAAAGAACACTGCTTAGGGGGCCCCAAAAGCCCTACTAAGCAGGTATATACAAAAGTATGAAGGCTATTGCTTAATGCATTGTAAGCCGCCCTGAGTCTCCGGAGAAGGGCGGCATATAAATCGAACCAATAAATAAATAAATAAATAAATAAAATCTCCATTCCCACCCCACTCCAGGGGAAGGATACTGCAAAATCCCCATTCCCTTCCCACTCCTGGGGGAAGGATATTGCAAAATCCCTATTCCCACCCCACTGTGGCCAGCTAGAGGTGGCATTTGCCAGTTCTCCAAACTACTCAAAATTTCTGCTACTGGTTCACCAGAACCTATCAGAACCTGCTGGATTTCATTCCTGCCCCAACCCATTTCTCTGGACCTACACCAAGTTCAGCTCTAAACAGAACTCTGTGCTGCCTGTATTGTGCCTGGCTACCAGACAAGATTCATCCGCCCTCCTCTGTATTTTTTTGGAACGTACACCCACTTTTGCTCAGCTGGCTTTCTGTCTGCCTGAAGTACTATTTATCAATAAAACACTTGTTTGCAGATGTTGCACTGGGAATTGCTGGTGCCTGGAATGCATTCAGTTTACCTCATTTTAAATAGCCTCTCCCACCCCCCCCCATCAAAAGAAATCTGGTAGCCTTTTATTAAAAGAAATAAGTTTTTTTTGTGAGTGCAGCTCATTCATTGCTTCCCCCAAAACAGAGCTGCTTATTCCCAGTTCTAGCAATCTGAAAAGAAGCATTATAATACTGCAGATTTCAGATGGCACGATTAGTTTTGATTTGAATCAAAGCAAAAAAAGAGCATGTAGTGGAGTTAATTTTCCAAATACATCCTAATACCGTGTTTCCCCCAAAATAAGACCCTGCCTTATATTTTTTTGAACCCTGAAATAAGCACTTGGCCTTATTGCCATGCACTCAAAAGCCCAATTGGGCTTATTATCAGGGGATGTCTTATTTTGGGGGAAACAGGGTAACTTTTACAACACAATATAAGCTAAAAGCAGTTTTTAAAATCTAGGGAAACTCTGAGACAGAACTAAGGGACTTTAATTATAACTGCTAAACTCAAACATCCGTCTTGGGTCTGGCACTTTTAACTAGCCTCCTTGAGGACAGAGGTTTGGTCCTATCTGCCAAATATTCAAATTATATTATATTTTCATGATAGGAGCATTAGACAACCCAGCTGTAGCCTATGTTTGAAATATTCTTCTTGACTAGTCTGTGGTCTATCTCTTAGGTAAAGGACCTGATTTCACAGTGAAAACCAGAAAAGTCCCAGGAAGAGATTTTGTTTTCCTGGAATTATTAAAAGAGAAGGACTGACAACTCCAATGCTGGCTGTCCTGTTCATAGTAACAGCTCAGCATGTTTTCCTACTGATTAAAGCCACACTGCTTTTACCTCACTCCACAAAAACAAAAGGAAATAGATTGTGTTTCTATTTCTATAGCAGATTGTGTCTGCTATTTCTATTTAGCAGCTTGAAGAAAGGTGGACTTCATCTCTCAGAATTGCTTTGATTTCTTGGTCTAGTGTACCTGGTGGGGTTGACAATATCTGTTAAGGACATGCTGTGGGAGGTGGGCAGTGTGACTTCTTTCCAGCTTTGATGACAGACGAAACCATGGCAAAGCAGCTTCTATAGATTAGCCCGTATTATTACCACCAGGTAATTGGAAGGAAAAAGTTGGAGAAATAAAGGGATTTAGAATTAACAGGAAGATTTAAGCTGATAAAAATAATAAATGCAACTTTCAGGTTAATAGAATTTTGTGAAGAGAATTCTTTGTTTATTGTATGCATTTGCTTCAAGGTACATAAAAAGAATACCTTGGAAATAAACTTGGACACCATCAGATGCACAACCCTTGAATCAAACTAATTGTGTAAAAGGAAATAAAAGATGAAGAAGTACAATCCAGTTAGTCAGCAATTGCCCAGATGTGCATTGAGGAACAGCTATGAGATACAAGCTTTTTTCAAAATGATGTAAGTGGCTCTCAGAACAACCTAGCAAGATCACCTAGCAAGACAACCTGTACAGTGGTGGGTTTCAAATTTTTGTACTACCGGTTCTGTGGGCGTGGCTTGGTGTGCATGGCATCGCATGGCTTGGTGGGCGTGGCAAGGGAAGGATACTGTAAAATCTCCATTCCCACCCCACTCCAGGGGAAGGTTACTGCAAAATTCCCATTCCCTCCCGATCAGCTGGGACTTTGGAGGCAGAGAATAGATGGGATGGAGTCAGTCAGAATTTTTACTACCAGTTCTCAAAATTTCCGCTACTGGTTCTCCAGAACTGGTCAGAACCTGCTGAAACCCACCTCTGAACCTGTATCAACCTGTATCAAGACAAAGGAGTTTTGCCTGTATACATTTGAATGTGTCCACACTTCCCTGAATGATCAAAAACTCTGCTTTATAGCAATAGCACTTAGACTTATATACTGCTTCATAGTGCTTTACAGCCCTCTAAGCGGTTTACAGAGTCAGCATGTTGGCCTCAACAATCTGGGTCCTCATTTTACCGACCTCGGAAGAATGGAAGGCTGAGTCAACTTTGAGCTGGTGAGAATCAAACTTCTGGTAGTCGGCAAAGTTAGCCTGCATTACTACATTCTAACCACTGCACCACCATATGGATTTATACAATCCATATTATGACTAGAATTAATTATTAGAACTTCCCTGAAACTCTTGTGCTCAAGAGGGATATGAAGAGGTGGCTCAATCTGACACAATAAGACATTATTTTGGTTAAACCATTACGAATGGTCTCTTTTGGTTTAACATATTTAACTCTATGGAATATTTCTTTGACATTTGTCCCAAGGTCATTAAAAGAATCAGGAGAAGCATCTGGATAAATTAATAAATAAATGAACACTGATATTTGGCAAATGGAGTTCATTCAATATACTTGAGGGGAGGGGGAACAGAGGGGAACCCATTCTGAAAAGTATAAGAGTAGCAAAATTCATGGATGTCTGTTTTGATGTTGCTTGTATTCCATTTTTGGCATGATTTATTATTCTGATTTCTGTGAATGTACTGTTCTGCTTTAAAGGTAGAATAAATCTTTCTCATTTCTCATTTCTCTCAGTGTGTTTACATACATAATTCTGAAGGCCAAGGATGTCGTTCGCCTCTGTGGGTGCTGTGTGCTGATCTCTGCAATAAATCCTGAATTTCTGTTAGAAAGCCAGAATTTCCCCTAACAGCAAGCTGAGTCTCCCAGACACATTTCTGGTCTGAGATGTTAAACTTGAAGGCTGGATATATAAATAAATGTATGATTTCTCTGTTCTCTGATGAAAAATCTAGTTTCGCCTTGAAAAGATTTGATAGAAAGCCAACAGCCTTGGGATCCAGAAACTGTAGGAATCAGTCCAGTCCAGGGGTGTCAAACTCAATTCAGGGCTGTGGTTGACCTCAGGAGGTTGGGTGGGTGTGGCTGACTGGGTGGGCGTGGTCAGCTTGACACCACTCCCAAAACTGCTGGCATGTTTCCTCTTTGCATTGGGTAGACAGGGCCAAAGCGACACGGGCTGGCCCCTTACATTTTACAGAATGGCCCCACAGACCGGATCCAATTACATCACAGGCTGGATCCAGTCTGCGAGCCTTGTGTTTGACACCCCTGGTCCAGTCGCTCACAGGCACATAACCAAAAGTAAAAAGGTAACCTATAAACACACTTATCTTCTACTCTCAAGTTACAAGATAGGACGGTACCTCTTTTTATAGTGTATCCCTGAAAGTTTTTTTAATATTTTTTTTTGCTCTATTTTGTACAGTCTGTATATTTAGACAGATTCTGATTGACTTCTCAGTAAAAAGAAAAGAAAAGAAAAGTGAGCTAATGGCAATAAAAATACATGAGAACTGAAATGATAAAACTTAATTTTTTTTACAAAACACCCTTAGCTGTTTATCTTACCTCATTGATCAAGTGCCATTTTGGCTATTGTTCAGACTCTCAGATTCTTGCCATTCTTTCTGGCAATGTCAATTCAGCATGTCAGGCATCATTTTCTCCACCCATATAATTGTTCTATCTTTTTAAAGCATCAATACTGGCAGAACATTTAATGAGCAGCAAAATCTACACAAAACCTTGCTTTTAAAAACCACAAAATGATGAACGCTCTTTGCTAAATTAAATACCAAAGCAAGTATATTTCATGCATGTAATATCTGCCTTCCCCTTTCCCTTAAATAAACAAGTGTATTTAAATTTATTGAATACAATTTATGCTTGGTTGCACAGTCAGCCCAATGTTTAGACTGGATTGTTATTATTAATTTAAATTTATTGGCTGTCCAACTCCAGTGGACTCTGGGTAGTATACAAAAACAAGGGAAAAACATAAAAACAGCTAAAAATATTGAATCAGACAGGCAGCCCAGATGAAAATAATCTAATAGACAGCAAAAACAACAAAACAAAATAGGGGTCATTGAACAAATCATAAATATCAAGTCCAGGCTGTTGCAGAAGATGGGGGCTGTGCGACAAAGAAGACACACTTCCTCGGTCTCATAAGATGACAGCGTTTAAAGGAGGAGACTTGGAGTGCACACACTCTTCTGAAATGCATTGGGTAGGCAGATACAGTTGGAGACAAGCGGTGTCTCTATACAGTACAGAGCTTCAGAGGTAATGATAATAACCAGCATCTGGAATTGCATTTGGAACCCAACTGGAAACCAATGCAGCTTGTGTAGCAATTGTGATGCATGGGCACACTGAGAGGTGCCTGTTACAGCTCATGCCGGTGGATATTGAACTAGCTGTGGTGGGTCTTCAAGGGCAGTCCCTCATAGTGTACATTGCAACAAACCAATTGTGAACCCCACCAGGGTATGAGTGACTGTCTGAAGAGCCTCCCAGTTCAGGAACTGGTACAACTGGTGCACAAGATGAACCTTTACAAAGGCACTCCTGGCCACAGCTGCTAGGTGCACATCCAGAAGGGCACCCAAATTGCTCACCACAAATGACTGGAGGAATGCAGCCCCACCCAAGTCCAAAGATGGCGATCTCCCCAACCCAATGTGTTCAAACAGTCACCCAATGTTGTTAGGATTGAAATTAGTTCGGCCCCATTCCAGATCTGAACAGCTTCCAGATCTCGTGGCTTTCATCTAACACCCCTCCCCCCCCAAAGTTCTACTCATTACTACTAGAGAATATACAAGAAATAACAAATGGTATAAATTGTAACTATCAATTAAGAAAAACACACTTGCAGGGGTATCAAACTGGCGGCTCATGGGCTGGATGCGTCATGGGCAGGCCACGCCCATCCCAGCTCTGTGAAGGGGGAAAACGTCGCAAAATATCATGTGACGGCGACGTGACGTGGTGAGTTTGACACCCATGACACACAGCACAAACCAAGGATAAGCAATCAAGTAGAGTACCTTTGCAATTAGCAAGCAGCAGATGGAAGTAAACACATGTAAGTTTCATGCTTTTTTCCAAGCATTAAACATCCAGAACATTAAAGCATCTTTGACCTTCATGCTGGCTGGTAATAATTGCTCATCCTTGTCATTTCCTTGGTCATTACATGGAACTGGTTTGTTGTTACATTCTTCCGATTTTTAGTTTGTTTTAACTTCTTGGGCTTAGCTGCAAGTCTGAGATTCTTGACTTCCCATGATCCAAGTATTAATCAGGTCTGACTCTTTTCAAAATGGGGGAAAAAAACCCCCTCCCAGTTCTCCTGCCTCCACAGTAGAATGCCAAAGTGCACATAATAATAACAATAAGCAGATGCAAGCACCGATAATTGCCCTACTTTTTCTGTTATGCAAAATGGCATTCTTAGCTATGTTATCTGGAACAACTTTTACATCTAAGAACATGGTTAATTCTTATTGGACACCTCGTTGTTAGGTGCTCTGCATTTCATAAGTGGGAAATGCTGTGAAACGCTTCAGAACGGTATTGTCTTTGCATACGGGATGTAGGCTGCCTTTGTTATCAAGTTTTTGCCTGTTAGTTTTGTAAATACTTGTATTAAAGACTTAGAGCAGCGGCCCCCAGACTTTTGAGCACCAGGGACTGGTTCGGTGGCAATAATTTCTTCCATGGACCGGAAGGGGCGTGGCTTTGCATGCTGCCTGCATCCTGCGAATGGGGCTTCGCTTGTTTGCGCAGCTTGATTTCTGGCATGCCCCAGCCCAGTGCTGGTCCACAGACCGGGGGGGAGGGGTTGGGGACCCCTGACCCAGAGTACCATTTGACATCAAGTTCCCAAAGAATAACAAGCAGGGGTGAAATGCTCCCGGTTCGGACCGGATTCGGCAATCTGGTAGCGATGGCGGAGCAAAGCTCCACCCACCTGCCTGGGTGTTGTTACTTCCTGGTTTTAACCAGGAAGTAATGTGTTATTTACCTTCTGCGTATGCGCAGAAGGTTTTGCGCATGCATAGAAGGTCTGCACGTGCGTATGATGCGCGCATGCACTTCCGAACCGGTAAGGAAGGTAAGTAGATTTCACCCCTGATAACAAGTGTATGCTGCAGAGAGTTCTCATTTGTTGTACTTGGGGCTCAAACACAACACAGATTGCTCTGCCCCCAAATCCTAGTGTTTCTTGTAAACCACAAATTAGCTGAAAGGTTTTATTTATTTATTTATTTATTTATCGGTTCGATTTATATGCCACCCTTCTCCGGAGACTCAGGGCGGCTTACAATACGTTAAGCAATTTTACCTACCTCGAAAAGATGGAAGGCTGAGGCCACCTTGAGCCTGGTGAGATTTGAACTTGCAGTAATTGCAGGCAGCTGGCGTTACTTAACAGTGCTTTAGTCTGCTGTGCCACCAAGGCTCTTGTTCCTAAAGCAAAGGGTGAAGGGGAGAGATTCAGCCACTAAAGAACATTCATCTTCTTCGTTAAACCTCTGATAACTCTTAGGTTATCCAGGAAAACAAACACTGCCATAAAATAGCCTTGGAGGCTTGGCAAAAAGGAGAGATTAGGACTGTAAAGTAGCACCTGCCAAGACACCCGGTTTCCCCTTCCCTTAGGAAAAACCGCAATATTTTAAAAAATCTAAACAAATTAAAAAGTTAAGTGCCTCTATGACCCAAGTGTTCCCTCAAAAACATTGCTTTTCCCTTCAGTTTCACAGCTCTGGGGAGCTTTTAGGACCTGGAGGCACGATGCATTTTTAAAAGAAACCACACAAAGTTTCATAAAAAGGGAAATGAAAAATGCATAAGAGCAAAAATGCAGTCTCTCTCTCTCTCCATATATATAGAGAGAGAAAGGGAGGGAGGGAGGGAGAGAGAGAGAGAGAGCGCTTTGCAATTTAAAACTAGGCAATTTCAGATGTTTTAAGAGTTATCTGTGTAGTCAATCTTGGCTAAGTAGTATCACTTCCCATTTTGAATCAGAGCGTGAAATTAGGTGACAAATACTCTTTTATTGAAAAGCTGATACCTAGAGGTTTCTGAAGGGTTCCTCTGCAAAAGACAGAAAAGGGGACATACAGACATAGCTAACTATGACAAATCAATGTTTGAATACCAAACACAAGAGTTTTGTTTCTTTTATAATAGGGAATGAATGTATTTATTTATTTAGATAGATTTATTTATTTTAAATCAAGGAAATCAGGTTCAGATCTCCACTTACCCATATTCTCACTAGGGTAAATAGTCCCCTTTACTTTTTCTTGCTGGCTGGCTATGAGACAAAAACACAGTGTTCTGTCCCCCTTCCCCACGCAGGCAAACACACAACCAGGCACGCCTGCCAAGAGTTTATTAAGCAGACTAGAAACCCTTGCAGATAAGAGTTTTGGCAGTAAACTGCGAAATGCCTGCCAAGTCAGTTTTCACTCACAGTCAGCAAGAGAGAGTTTATCCTCAGTCCGGTTCAGAAGCAAAGTAATCCATGAAGCAAGAGTTAGCCACGGTCCAATCCAAATATGCACAAGGCAGATTTCAGGTAACGCAATGTGACTCTCAGGTTTTTAACTTTGACCATCAGAAAGCCTGAAGAGCAATCACACCCACTTTTATTCCTTGTGGGGTGTGATTCAGTGATTCAGTTCAATCTCTGGCCCTCCCACGCCTCTTTCGTTGCTGCACACGCTTCTCCCTCCAACACTGCCTGGGATCAAGCCAGGATTCATCATCCTCGCTCCCTATCTGTTGTTCTGATATGCTTTCCTCCTGGCATATCACAGGCTGTTCCTTTTGGCCTTCAGATGGAACCTGAGGCATTGCCAGAGAGGAGGGTCTTGGAGAGGGAGGCCTTATCATTTCCTCCCCATCGCCTTCTGAGTCCTCTTCCTCTGTTAGGACAGGCTCGGGAGTTGGGGTCACAACACACAGGTAGTCTTCAACTTATAACTCTTTGTTCAATTATGGTTCTAAGCTACAAGGTTTGAAACTTCAACATATAATTTATTCTACCTGTTTTGCAAATTCTTTAGTTCCTCCATGAAGTCACAAAAGTTATAGTTATACATTCTCTCATGCCAGGGCTTAATCGTAAGATTTATTCAGATCACATACAGAAACACTTTCCTTTCTAATTTATGAATGCCGTGTGGTACTATGTGCTTAAATTCATCTACAGCTCACAAATCAAAATGGGCATTCGACATTTATTTTGTTCACTTAAAAAGTAGAAAATCAAAGTGGGCTGTGGCAGAACGTCAGACGATGAAAGATTAAACACGGTGGTTATTTTAACTATTTGTCAGTTCTAACTTCTGAGACACTCAGTACTTGACTAAGTGTTCCCCACATGACATTTACACCTTAAGTTTAATTACTTGCCATAATCAATTCCTTTAAATATACTTCGCATAATATTCTGCATTAATACGTCAGGCACTTTTCCTCTTTCAGCATGGAATAAAATAACAAAGCACAATTAATATTTTGAGGAACTCAAGTTACACAAGAAGAAAATGTCCTGCTCCAAGTGCATAACTTTTTTTTATGATACATAAATCACCTAGCAATAACAATAGCAATAGCACTTATATACCACTTCACAGTGCTTTACAGCCTTCTCTAAGCGGTTTTCAGAGTCAGCATATTGACCCTGTCAATGTGGGTCCTCATTTTACTGACCTCAGAAGGATGGAAGGCTGAGTCAACCTTGAGCTGGTGAGAATCGAACTGCTGGCAGTCAGCAGAATTAACCTGCAATACTGCATTCTAACCTCTGTGCCACCACAGCTCTTAGATTACACCCAGATGACAACAGTGTAAATTTCAGAGTATTTCTGGCAGCTCTTAAACTTTGGGATCATTCTTCCCTTAAGATAACTAGATAAGGAAGATAGATTATAAAGCAAGTCCAATTTCAGTGATAGATCTTGACATCATGTGTCTGATGAGGATTGGAAAAGATTACAAACTTTTCTTTGAGTTCATTGATATAAGACCTGGCATCCAATCAAGGAGAAGAATTTTCATCTCTCATTCTTTGTTATCCGATACACTAAAAATAAGTGGAAAAAGATGGCTCAGTTAAATAGCAACTTTTGGAAAAGAATCCAAAGTAATAAGTAATCCAGTAGCAAGATAAACCTGGGGAAAGGATTTCCCACTGAATGGAACAGAGAAAGGTATGAAGCTGAAAAAGGATATGAAGAAAGAAGTACTGTTTCTAATTTTTAGAGGTCTTGGTAGTACTCTACCAGAAGTGGGTTCTACTTACCTTTACTACTGGTTCGCAATGGGGCTGCGCACTCTCTTTTCGCTCGCTCGTGCACTCTTCTGCGCATTTTGATGATGTCGGGGTCGGTGGGTGGTTCTATAGAACCAGTGTGAACCGGGGGCAACCCACCACTGTACTCTACCAACTAGTACTCTGACTTTAATGCATTCTAAATCATTCTAAGGGAGGCCACCATTTTCACTTATCTGTCTCTAAGTGAGCAGTCAGATGACTCTGGGGCTGAAAAAAAAAAGATGTTTTAGTTCAGACACCTGCTAATTTCCTGAAGCTAGCCTTAGTCTGAAAAGGTGAGAGGTTTCTGTGAAGCCATATAACATAAAGGGTTATTAACAATATAATATGTGCTGTGTAAGAAATGGAATTTAAGAATCTCTGATAATTTATTCCACAGTTTATGGCATCACAAGAATGTCAATAAGTAGAGATTCTCCCTGTCAGATAGGAGTCTAATGGAAGGAACAAGTTCTGTGAGATAATGTCAACAGTCAAAGAGGTAGGGTTAACAATGAAAGAGGACATGACAATAAAGATAATATCTGCAAATCATGCTGAAGAAACCAATCTAAGGGCAAAATTAGCTTTTACTTTCTACTTTCTGCTTGTGTGTTTCTACCCAGATTCTTAGGTCAAGCATGATGGTCCTTCTACATCCTCTGTAGAACCAAGTTAGGTTGGTGACTGTTGGAGGAAAGTGCTGTGAGTATCTCCTCAAGAGATTTATCAAACTGATATTTTTCATTAGCAGAAATGAACTTTTTCCCATTTGTTTTAGGATTTAGAGAGATTTTTTTTTAAAAAAAACACCTTGAAATGAGAAATTGTGGGGAGTCAGAGAAAGCTGAAGGAAATCCAATTAACAGATTACCTCTTAAATGGCAATTTGGCCTAAATAGGGGGATATCTGGTCAAAAACATTTCAGAGACACCCCCCCTTCCCCATTTAAAAGTCATTACAAAGGATGATAAGGAATCCAGAGATTATATAAATTGGATGCAACATATCAGAGATTATTTCAACGGGGTAGAGGCAATTATTGGGCGGATTAAAAATATGATAAGATTAATAAGCAAAATTTCAGGGAAGATTGCAGGATGCACAAATACAGTCCTCAATTTATGACCACAATTGTGCCCAAAATTTATGTTGCTAGGTGAGAAATTTGTTAAGTGAGTTTTATCCCATTTTACGACTTTTCTCTCCATATTTGTTAAATGAGTCACGGCAGATCTTAAATTGCTGACACGGTTGTTAAATGAATCTGACTTTCCCATTGACTTTGCTTACCAGGTGGTAAAAAGTGAACAAATGACTCCAGGACACAGCAACTGTCATAAATGTGAGTCAGTTCTCAAGCATCCGAATGTAAATCACGTATACTGCTATGGTCATAAGTGTGAGAAATGGTCATATGTCACTTTTTCAGTGCCGTTGTAATTTCGAATGGTCACTAAATGAACTGTTGTAAGTGGAGGGCTATCTGTACTCAATTCCACATTGAATTGTTACTTTTTTTATTAATATATTAGACTAGACTAGACTATAGAATAATTAAGGTTCTCAAAGCTTTACCTGATGGACATATTTTATAAAGGAGAGCTCACATATAATTATTATGGGTGTTCCACTTTGGATGGTTAATTGTTTCAAAACTGTTAATGTAGTTTTAGGATGACAGGTTCTCTTGCATCACTGGCTACAGAAATTTCTAGAAGTTTTAGTGGTAAGTAGTCCTAAATATACTGTTTTCATGCTTATTAGTGCAGAAACTTAATTAGCTAAATAGATAAGTGTTTAAATAAGATCTGCTTATCTAGCTGAGGTTTGTTTGGTAAGGTATATGCTATTTAGGCCCAACAGATTACTTCTAAACTGTACCTCATTTTCTTTGGTTAGAAATTTCTGGCTGTGACTGCAGAACCAAGGTTTAGATTCTAGGTCTCATCCATAAGGATTGATTCTTTGGGAAACATCCAGATATGCAAGGAGGAGGAACTGGTTTTGAGTCAAGAGACCCAGAGCTAACCCCCACCCCCACCCCACCCTCAAATTCCATGAAACTTGCAGGATTTGGGTTTGACTAGTCTAAGAAAAGAAGAATCAGAGATGACATGATACCTGTATTCCAGTGTTTAAGGGGCTGCCACAAAGAAGAAGGGGTCAAACTATTCTCCAAACCACCAGAGGGCAGGACAAGAAATAATGGTTGGAAACTAATCGAAGACAGATGCAACCTGGAATTAAGGAGAAACTTCCTAACAGTGAGGACAATTAACCAGTGGAACAGCTTGCCTTCAGAAATTGTGGGTGCTTCATCACTGGAGGTTTTTAAGAAGAGACTAGACCCGTGATGGCGAACCTATACACGCGTGCCAGAGGTGGCACGCAGAGCCCTTTTCTGCTCTTCTGGTTTCCGGCGTGCACATGCACGCTGGCTAGCTGGTCTTTGCGGGTGCTAGAGCGCCAGAAA
Organism: Ptyas mucosa; assembly: GCA_012654045.1. Lineage (NCBI taxonomy): Eukaryota > Metazoa > Chordata > Lepidosauria > Squamata > Colubridae > Ptyas > Ptyas mucosa. Next base: position 12,495,400 of record WNWU01000037.1, read on the forward strand.
ACGGCCTGAAAACTGTCTGAAAAATGCCCCCAAAACGGCCAAAAAACAGCTTGAAAATGGCCTGAAAAATGGCCAAAACCAGCCAAAAATCAGGCATGCATGCACCAGCCAGCTGGTCTTTGGGTTTCCAGTGCTCCGGTGCATGTACACACACATACATGCACGCATATTCCATTTCCATTGTAAGTTGTAAAACCTGTCATCATGTGATTGGACCCAATTTTACAATTTCATTTTTACCATGGTTAAGCCAATCGTGCAGTTGTTAAGCAAATCCAGCTTGCTCAATTGGTGGCTTTTGTCAGAAACTGTGGTGGGGGAAATTGCAAACCGCAATCCCCTGACCTTATCATTGCAACTGGCCATAAATGTGAACTGGTTTACCAAGCACCCAATTGTGATCAGGTAACCCCAGAGGTGGTGCAATGGTCGTAAGTGTGAGGACTGGTAGTAAATTTACTTTTCCCGTTGTAATTTTGAACCATCATCACAGGAACCACTGTAAGTTGAGGCTACCTGTATGTAATTTATTTCTCTGTTGTTGCATTTATGTTTTCTAACCTTGTTAGCAGCCCAGGCCTTGCAAGTGGGTGGCCACATAAACTTAATGAATAAAATACATAAATAAATAAGTGGAACATTCTCAACAGAAAGGGCACTGAGCATAAAACAAGCATATGCCTGCACAGAAATTCATAAAGCAGAGATTTGAAAGCCTGTTGAGATTATTTGGTTATAAACATGAAAAGGAAAACAAGGGTTATTGTCATGGGAGCTTATTGTAAACTACTTAGACAGACAGAAATATGGAGGAGGCCTTTCTGTATTAGATGATCAATTCTTCAAAGAGGCATGTGACAGGGAAGATGGGAAATTCAACTAGATTGACTCCTGATAGAAATGTAACTCCAGTAGTCCAGGATCTAAGAAATTCAGGAACTGGAACAAGGAACAAAAGGGCACCCTTATCCTGCATTTAAATTTTTCAGTGTGTGGGTTTCCTTTTATTTTTTTGAAAGACTAATGTAAGGTTTGTTGCCACAGTCAACTTGCATTTTTTCCTTTTCAATTTTTTTAAAATATCATGGGCTTTAAAGTTGTTGTGATAGGTAAGAACAAGCCTTAGTGTTTTACATAATTAAATTTTAGGGGGATTTTTTTTTGGTCTATGATCCAGGAATGCCAATTGTTTTATTTAGAAAATTATATATTTTTATTTAAATGATGCAATTATTGTATCATAGAAGGTTAAAGATCTGGAAGGCATATGTAAGAGAAGAAACTTTTCAAGTGTTTGAAGACAAATTATTTCCTGAAAGAAACTCACATTCTTCCTGGTGAAGAATATATTTTACTTAGAAAGAGGGTGGAATCGATCTAAATGGAAATTCAAAAACGGCTTGAGGAGTGATAGTATTAAGAAAATGTTAAACTTCATAGAGGAGGAAGACACTGTCAAAATATCAATATGCATGTTGATGCATATTATATAATTTTGGTGATTAATAGTGCCTATAATTGTCTGGCTTAGATAAATGTTTATGGTTCAACTAGTTATATTGTTTACAGTTGATCTGCAAATCTTTTTGATTTACAGGGGGACCAATTAATGGTAACTGGGGATTTTAATTCATTTTTGGATCTAATGAATGGAAATATCTATTACATATTTAAATATATGTCAACCAGTGGTGGGTTCCTCCCGGTTCGGCCTGGTTCTCCCGAGCCAGAAGCAGTGATGATATGACGTCACCGAACCGGTTCTGCCCCCTGTCCCCCCAACCCCCCCGCGTTATTCTTACCTTTTATTTGGCCCCACCCCCAATCTATTGCTGCCTCCTAAGTCCCAGCTGATGGCTAGAGGGAAAAAAACTGTTTAAACTCTTGCTGGTTCAAAGGGCCTACAGTTTATCAGTGTTAAAAGAAAACAAATGAGTAAACCGGTGGCTGCAAAAATACATGAGTAGATCAGTGCCTGCAAAAATAAATGGGTAAACCAGTGCCTGCAAAAAATAAATGGGTAGATCGGTACAGCTCTGCAAGCAATTAAAAGCCTGGTAGACCAGTACCTCTGCTAAATCCTAAAAAATTGTCACATGACTATCAAGCCACGCCCACAAAATAAGCCATGCTCACAGAACCGGTAGTAAAAATTTTTAGAACCCACCCTGATGTCAACCTACTTATGCAGTCACCTATGTAGCAATAAAGCAGGACTGACAAATAAATAGATCGCTAGTTTGCAGGCAATAACAAAATATCAATCTCATCTTATGTCCCAAGAAACAATAAAACCATACTGGTAGTCCTTGGCTTACATCCTTAACGGCGCTTGCCCATGTCATGGATTCAATTTTGTGACCTTCTTTGTGGTACTCTTTAAGCAAATCATTGCAGCCGTTAAAAAAACCCATTGTTAGCTATGTTAGCATTTTTGCTGAAAATTGGAACGCAAATGCCGGTTTTTAACAAAAAACATAAATCATGATCACATGACCACAGGATGTGGAGAGAGACAGCTATTGGAACTTCAGAACTGGGTTGAAAATTCCTTGGGAGCTGGCGGTTTGGCATAGTAATAGCAATAGCAATAATAACAGCATTTAGATTATATATGCTCCATAATACTTTACAGCACTTTCTGGGCAGTTTATAATATTAGCATATTGCCCCCAACAATCTCGGTCCTCATTTTACTGACTTTGGAAGGATGGAAGGCTGAGTCAACTTTGATCAAGCATCAGAATCAAACTGCTGGTTGTGGGCAGAGTCAGCCTGCAATACAGCATTCTAACCACTGTACCACCATTCGGTCATAACTTTGACTGCTTGCTAAAATTGTCCAACTCCTAACTACCTTTAAGGAGGCTCCCGTCAACTAGAACTGCCCATTTTGTTCTTGTACCCAATTTTATCGAACAAATTTAAGTGAAAAATGAAAGTCATTGTGGCAACCGCTCCTCCAAGTCTACACGGATGAACGTAGCACTTCTACTGAACTGCAAGTGAAACAGGCCTGCACAGACAGCAGGGGGAGATTTAGTTGTAGCTTGTTTAACCTTGGCAAAGACAACTGTCTTAACAATTTAAAATATTCATACTTTTGGCATGATGTGAATTCTTCTGTCAAATGCTTTGCACAATCTCCAAATGGATAGGCCTCACAATAAAATTAAAAAAAAGAGGCATGCTGATTGTAGAGGTGTCAGATGAACCTGCTGAAGACTCTAAACATTTCAATTGTGGCAAGATGACAGAGTGAGAATTAAATATTTGGGATGTGGTTGAAGGCTGCTAGACAGTATCTATAACACTGCCGAACCCTGCAGAACATTTGAAAGAGGACATTCTTTAAAATTAAATTATTCAGGTACACATTATGCAACATTTAATATGCGACTTGCATTGGTTACCGGTTGCCCTCCGGGTGAGATTCAAGGTGCTGGTGATGACCTATAAAGCCCTACATGGCTTAGGCTCAGGATATTTGTTGGACCATCTGCAGCCAGCAACAGCTTCCCATCGCCTGGTACGTTCTCACAGGGAGGGCCTTCTCCGGGTGCCGTCGGCTAGACAATGCCGGCTGGCGGCCCCCAGGGGCAGAGCTTTCTCTGTGGGTGCGCCCACTCTCTGGAATCAACTCCCTCTGGGACTTTGGTTGGCTCCTGACCTTCACACCTTCCGCCGCAAATTAAAAACATGTCTGTTTACATTGCCCAACCTGTACTGAGGGGGTTTGACTGTTTTAATGGGTTTTGATATATGTTTTAATTGTATATTTATGCATTTGTGTACTTTTCGTGTGTATTTTGTGTTTTATTGGGTTTGTTTTTGTTTGTTGTGAGCCGCCCTGAGTCTACGGAGATAGGGTGGCATACAAATTGCATAAAAATAAATAAAATAAATAAATAAATTTATAGTGCCAGCAACTCTTTCTTTTTTTGCTTTGGTTAAAGGCATTCTATTTGAAATATTTCTTGCTAACATTTTTAAGAGTGACAAAGTTGAAAGACTTCATTAATATGCACAGTTCCAAGGACATTGTAAATTGGTTGTATGTGAGAGTGAATTTCTAATCAACAAAATTCATCAAAATGATAAATATTCCCACATTTTCTCCTCCCTAATCTTTCAGTGACCCTGCATACACTGGTTTCTAATGAAGCTGGAGATAGCCAACTCTAAACATTTAGATGTAATTAAAAAAGAAGATATATTGGATAATTATTCAAGGTATAGCCAACACACAACTAATATAATCAAAATAAATTGATTCAACATTTTTCTTTTCAGGTTTTGCAGTACTTCAAATAAAATGTTCTACCCTAAGTTAGAAAAAAATGATCAAGTTAAATATACGAGAATAAACATTGTCAGTGTATTCATTATTCATTGTTTAGGGAAATTTTGAGTACGCATATTTTCTTCAGCAACATTGGCGTACATTTAGTATTGAGCCTATGCATACATTCTTGGGATTACATGTTGTATTCTGAAAGGATTAATTTTCAATGTGAATCTTTTTGGAGGCACCATGTCTGTGTACCAAACCTGCTATTGTATACTATTCTGCAACATGTCCAATCAGCAAATGGACAGCTGTATTTTCTACCAAGGACGTTCAGCCAGCAAATGGTCAGCAAACGGACAGCTGTAATTTCCAAACAGCCTTCAAGATCAACCTCATATATCAGCATTTCCCAATGTAGCAAGTTTAAGATGTGTAGACTTTAACTCCCAGAATTCTCTAGCCAGCAGAAACATTGCCATATAACTCACTGCAAATTTCAGATAATAAAGGCCCTGGATCACTTTTGTAAAATCTTATGTCCAGAAAAGATCATAATTCACAATGGCACACCAGCCAATGCTTCCACCTTTGAAAGAGGTCATAGTCTTCTTCTTTTTAAGAGGTCATTCCCTTGACCTAGACCTTATGGACAACTTTTGGTTGTCTTCTTCCTCACCTTTCAGCTCAAAAATTCCTTTGAGGATGATAAAGTCATGTTGAGTTAGAATAACTATATTATATTGGAAGCTCACATCCATTTATATGGTGCTAATGTGTCAGAAAATGAAAATTTGATTTCAGGAGTGGATTGAGTGTCTTGACCTAGAAATAAACAATGCTAATTTATTCCCCTTATACTATGGGTTTGTAACATTTTTAGTCAATCTTCATTACTAAATGAGGCTTCAGTTTATCTTTGTTCTGAAATTATCAAATGGCATTTCAAATTTAAGTCATCATTACTGAAAACTGAGAAACATTTTATTTCTTTAAGTTCTTGTTGAATCTTGGAGATAATATTTTCTTTCTAATATATTGATGTTGGTGCTACTGGTATTAAGACCTTTTTTTTAAAAAAAAGAAAATGGCTCTTAATTATACATTTATGTACTTCTGTAAATAAAGAAGTAAATAAATAAACTGATTACAGATAAAGAAATTTGTAATTTCTTTACAACTTTAATAGCTATACCCTTTCCCATTTTTTTCTTGTTTCTACCTCTCACCATTTTTCATTTCTCTTTAATTTGATCTTTATTAAAGATAATCCCCTTTTTTAAAAAAACCACAAAAATCCCTTATTTCCTTTTCCTTCACACTGGAAGCAGATGGAGAACCTATTTTTAATAACTAAAGCACTTTAATGCAACTAACTCAGTAGGCATGTTCTAGATCTAGATGAAATAAACCTGGATCAGGTTTTCCCCCCCATCACTGAAATTATATTATTAGGTTCGTGATACTTTGCTGATTACATGCGTGAATTTAATCCAGGGGTGAAATGATACCAGTTCGCTCTGATACGGGTGAACCGGTAGTGATAAAAACTACCGGTTCGGATGAACTGGTAGTAAAAAAAAAGCTACCGGTTCCTCCGAACTGGTATTTTCGATGATCAGCTGTGCCGCGCGGTTTAGCTTTGCTAGTAAGCAGGAAATCCTGCTTTCTAGCGAAGCTAAATCGCGCGGCACAGCTGATCCCCCCTCGCTGTTCTACTTACCTTTCCAAGCCTCCTTCTGGCGCAAACTGTGCATGTGTGTGTGCACACAGCACACATTTGGCACATAGCAAGCATGCGTGGCCAGCGAACCAGTAGCAAACCGGTTCAGATTTCACCACTGATTTAATCCTATAAATTTAATTTAAAGTAATCCTTCTATTTAGCCTACTGTCAATCATCCTCAGTGCAAATATTTCTTACACATATAGAAATTTCTTTTAGCTAGATTATCTCCTGATTTTCTCATTCGTTGGTTTCTAAGTGATATAGCTGCTGTTATAATTTCTGATCATGCTCATGGAAGTTTATTAATGTGTATGTGATGGAAATTGACAATAGATTTTTAAGTGGTCCCAGAATGCTAAAGGTTTGGCTCAACAAAAGAAATAGGAAATTTTATAGCTTTTGTCAGTATTAACAGGGGCTCATCATTTTCTTTGATAGGGGACATCATAAAAGCATTTATTTGAGTGCTTGTTATTATTTTCACAATTGGCTAAAGTTAAATTTTAGAGGAGATAATTAAAATCAGTATTATTGTATGCATCCTATCTATCTATGAACTGACAGACATCTTTAGCTATCAATAAAGGAGAATGTTTGTAGCTCAGGGTTGAAATTTATATATTTATTTTATATTTATATTAAATTTATAGACCGCCCTTCTCCCTGAGGACTCAGGGTGGTGTACAGCCGGAATTAAAAAACACATAATATAAACAATAAGAACAATTAAAAATAGAATAATAAATTTTGGCTCAAATTAAAAATACCAATCCCCATAAAATTTAAAATTTAAAATATTACTTGAGCAGCCCGGCTTGTTTGAAAAAGTAAGTTTTCAGGGCACGACGGAAGGCACTGAGGTCTGGGATTTTCCTTATTTCGGGGGGTAACTGATTCCAGAGGATAGGTGCCCCCACAGAGAAGGCTCTCCCCCTGGGGGTCGCCAGCCTACATTGTTTGGCTGACGGCACCCCGAGGAGGCCCTCTCTGTGGGAGCGCACAGGTCGATGGGAGGTCGTCTGTGGCAGTAGACGGTCCCGTAGATAACTAGGTCCTATGCCATGGAGCGCTTTAAAGGTGATAACCAACACCTTGAAATGCACCCGGAAGACCACTGGGAGCCAGTGCAGCTCGCGCAGAAGTGGTGTTACATGGGAGCGCCACGTTGCTCCCATCACTACCTGCGCGGCCGCATTCTGGACCAGTTGGAGCCTCTGGGTGCCCCTCAAGGGGAGCCCCATGTAGAGAGCATTACAGTAATCAAGGCGAGAGAAATGAGGGGTCCTTAGTACTCTCTGAGCTGGGTTGTTTTCTTGCAGACATTTCGTTACCCAAATTAGGTAACATCATCAGTGCTAGTAAGGAGTGAGATTTGCTGTCAGTGTATATTATGTTCTTACTAGCACTGATGATGTTACCTATTTAGGGTAATGAGATGTCTGCAAGAAAGCAAGAAAGCTCAGAGAGCAACAAAGACCTCTCATCTTTAGTTATTTCTAAATTCAGACTCAACATCCCTTATTCTTCCCAAAATAATTTTTACTGCATGGGACAAGATAATTTTGAGAGTGTTGTGGCCCGTGCGGATTGTGGCTGATCCCAATGACGAGGAGACTGGTGTGGGGTTGCGCCAGCAGCTTGCGCAGCCGGCGCTCGCGTCGGACAACGAGGAGGCTGAAGAGGATGTGGTGCCAGAGGCAGAGACTTAGCCTGGGCTTTCAGAACTTCCAGAGGCTCCTTCAAGTGGAGAGAATGAAGTGGAGGAGCCTCTCCTCAATGCTCGAGCACGCAGGGCTGCCAAAAGGCAGGAGCGGCTACTCAAGAGGAGGAGGTCTCCTTGAGAGTAAGGTTTGAGGATAATTGGCCATTCCCTTAGCCTACTTAAGTCGCACGCAGTTAGTAATTTCTTGCTGGAAACAATGTGTAATTATTAAAAAGCATTTTTGAAGAGTGAGTGTCTTATCATATCTTGTTTTCTGGGCTGGTTGCCAACCTTTGCCGGACTTTGTTTATTCTTGGTACATTATAACTTTGATAAAGACCGTTGGTGTGTGTCACAATCCTTGGGAATCCGGAGCTGGGGCAGAACGGGGGGGGGGGGGAATCTAATATGTTATTGACTTATATACTTAAAACAAGTTAAGCTACATAATAGGACTACCTGTACAGTAGCTCCATTCATGGAAGGATCCTTCACTTCTTCCACATAAGAGAAAAGGTCTTACATAAACATTTGACTTTGGTCTTTAGAGCTTTGTGGGACAATACTCCATCTTTTGTTTCTTCTCTTATTTCTTGCATATACATCCTGGGTGATTCATACAGCCTTATTTTAAATTTGTTGTTTTTCCCATCAGCTTTTTTCCAGTTAAGTACTTTTCAGGATCTGTCTCCTAGAAGTCCAGCATCAATATTAGGATCACACCCAATTTAAAAGAGCAAAGAAAGGGTTAGCAAACATATTTATTTCACTTAAATGTACCGATGTAGTTGACCATGGCTTGTGCGATACTGCAAAACCCGATCCTTTACCAGTTAAGTACCACACTGACATTTATATTTTATTATTTATGGATATTTTATTTAATTGATTTTTTTAAAAAAACTGATAATTTTGGTAGGTAAGATACTACATATTTAATTGGTTTTGTTGTTTTATTGATTGTTGACTCAGTTGTCTTTATTATGTTTTTACAACATCATTGTGTAAAGATCTATATTTTCTGCATGACTTTGACATTTTGATGTTTTTATTATTTTGAATTGATTGTTTTTATGTGCCATATGGAAAGTCAAATTGTAAATTAATATTTGTACGTTATGGATTGAAAACTTAATAAGAAAAGATTGAGGGATCCGGATATGTTTACCTTTTAGAAAAGATATCTGAAAGGAGATTTGATAGAACATTACAAGGTCTGAATCGTTTCTTTATTGAGTCAGAATTCAGAAATCGGGTGAGTCCAACTTCTTACCACTGGTTTGTACTCAAAGATCTGCTTTTTGGGGAATCAGATATGATTAGTTTCAATTTTATGGAAGTTAATTGTATAAAGCAGTGGTGGTTTCAAATTTTTTTACTACCGGTTCTGTGGGCATGGCTTGGTGGGCGTGGCATGGTATGGCATGGCTTGGTGGGCATGGCTTGGTGAGCATGGTTTGGTGGGCATGGCAGGGGAAGGATACTGTAAAATCTCCATTTCCTCCCGATCAGCTGGGACTTGGGAGGCAGAGAATAGATGGGGCGGGGCCAGTCAGAATTTTTATTACCGGTTCTCCAAACTACTCAAAATTTCTGCTACCGGTCCTCCAGAACTGGTCAGAACCTGCTGAAACCCACCTCTGATATAAAGACTGTGTGGAATGGTGGCCTACAGATGGTGCTCTCACCCCACAATCAGGAGGTCATGAGTTCAATCCTAGGTAGCGGTAGATATTTCTCTCTCTAGGCACAAAGAGAAAATATCTACTATGCCTCCACATAGGCATTAGGAAGAGCATCCGGCCCGTAAATGCTCAGCTCCATTCAATCACTTTGACTCCGCCCTGATGCAAGGAATTACAGGGTTGTTAAAAAAAAATGTATAAAGACTTAATGCCTCGTAGGAATGTTCTCAAATTCAATTCTATAATGAGAAATGGATATTTGAAGTTCTTTGTGAACCAGAAATCATTATATACTTACTAGCCTGAATCAGGGGAAGTTCAGCTATAGTTGAAACAGATTTGAACCTGCAACTTCAAGGAGTTTGTTCAAACCCAAAGCCATTACGAAAGGCGTTTATTTCAAAATGTGTATTGTGGAAGGCAGTGAAAAAAGTACTTTTCAGCAGTGGGATGTCTTCATGAGCACATGCTCACAGTTCAACAAAGAAGACTGTTGCTATATAATTAAAATGAGTGAACAGCTCATTTTATTCATTGCAAATGCAGACTTACCCCAGATATTATGGGCTGGAATGTACACAGTTACAATAAAAGTAGGTCAAGAAACAATGCTTTGAATTCTACCCAACGAGGTGGGGAACAAATTGTCACCAGTACTGGCCTTCTTTTATAATTACTTCTTTTGCTAGTGAGAATTATTTTTTTCATTTTAACCAACTTCTTGTAAGCTAAGATCGTTTGAAAAATGCCATGGATAACAGTATATAAAAAAAGCAAGACAGAATCCACATTCACCAAAGGAGTATACAAAGAGAAGAGTTTAAGTAATAATAATAGAATAACAGAGATGGAAGGGACCTTGTAGATCATCTAGTCCAACCCCCCGCCCAAGCAGGAGACCCTACACCATTTCTGACAGATGGCTGTCCAGTCTCTTCTTGAAAGCTTCCAGTGATGAAGCTCCCACAACTTCTGAAGTCAAGCGGTTCCATTGGTTGATTGTTGTTTATTTCTAGGTTGAATCTCTCCTTGATCTTGATCTTGAAGCGAAAAGATATTGGAGTAAGATTTGGAGATGGTTACAAAAAATAATCGGAGAAGATATAGAATTGACACCTGAAATATTTCTCCTGGGAATAGTAAAGAAGACCTATGGAAAGAAAAAGAACCACCTAATAATACATATAACCACAGCTGCTAGACTGGCCTACACACAATACTGGAAAGAGAAAACTCTGCCACCAGAAGAACTTATAATTAGGAAAATACTGGAGTGCGCAGAGATGAGTAAACTAACCCATGAAATAAATGATGATGAAAATTCAGACTACTATACTGTTTGGGGAAGGTGGTATGAATAGATGAATGATAAAATGAAAGAAGGAGCAAAAGGTGTGTTAAATAAAAGGAATAAGTAGCCTAAGTGACACCAGGTATATATCTTGCATATATGTATAAACACTGCACATCCGATGTTAATAGAAATGCTATTCTATGTACGTGTATAAACTCAATAAAATATATTTTTTTTTAAAAAAAAATCTCTCCTTGGTCAGTTTCCATCCAAGATTCCTTATCCGGCCTTTGGGTGCTTTGGAAAATAGCTTGACTCCTTCCTCTCTGTGACAGCCCCTCAAATATCGGAACACTGCTATCATCTCCCTGGTTCTTCTCTTCACTAGACTAGCCATGCCCAGTTCGTGTAACCGTTCTTCATATGTTTTAGCCTCCAGTCCCCTAATCATCTTTGTTGCTCTTTTCTGCACTCTTTCTAGAGTCTCAACATCTTTTTTATAGTCTGGTGACCAAAACTGGATGCAGTATTCTAGATGTGGTCTTACTAAGGCTTTATAGAGTGGTATAGAATCACATAAAATAGGAGACAAATTACCGGTAAGTAGAGTCAGAAGAAACTAAATGTCTTGAAACAAAGTGAGATCTTGTGATAGATTTTAAAAAGTCATAAAGGGAGTTGCAAAGAAATTTATGATGTTTATATGATGAAAATGATATGAAAATGGAAAGAGAATTGGTTAACCACCATAAGTAGTGGCTTTGCATCTAGCTGAAGAGAAGGTTGAGTGACATACTCAGGGTTCTCACTCGGCTCAGTGTTGTTCAGCATATTTATAAATGTATTGAGTGAGGATTTATAAAAGATGATTATCAGATGTCCATATGACATAAAAGTGAAGGTAGAGGAAACACTTAAAAAGAGAGGGTCAGGATTCCTAAACTGGAAGAATGGATGGAAGGCAGAAAGAATTTCAACGGAAACAAATGTAAAGTCATACACTTAGATTGGACAAAAATCAAAGATGCTATTACTGGGATGATGGTTACAAAATGAGGTAAGCCACAGCAGCAATTCTTTTGGAACCCAAATTCTCTAAGTTATAAAGCCAGACTTATGTATTACAGAAGTACAAAAATGAAACTCTAAATAATAACCAATCAATAGAACTTGTTAACTTGTTATTTGAGATGAATATGTATGGATTATCAATTAATAAGTATCTGACAATTTAGGAGGAACAAATATATAGCACAAATAGTGCAAATATTGAAAGCTTCTATATAAATTGATATAAAAAGAATCTGCTCCCTCAAGCAGAAAGAAAGAAAGAAAGAAAGAAAGAAAGAAAGAGAAAGAAAGATGATCCTAGGAAGGAATTATGGCAGATGAAGTGATTGTCTGGCTCATGGAAACCCATGTTCAGACATGTAGTCTTCAAGATACAACTGCTCTTTCAGCAACCATTCAAAATTGCAGTGGTGTTGAATGATTTATTGCTGGTTTGCAAAGTTGTAGCCCTTGCAGTGTCCTTGTGGCCATGTGATCGTGATCTGAGTGTCAGGGTCTCAAGGAACACCCCCAATGAAATAAAACTCCAAGGCCTGAGGTTCCTCAAAGTTCCAATTTATTAGAGATGTCATGTTGGCACACCTGGGAAAACCCAAACCTGAAAGCTTCCAAGTTTTCCACACCCAACTAACAGTTCACAGCCCTACCCCACACCCACAAATTCATCACATAGTCCAATCAACTCTTCACATTCAACTGGATACAATCTCCAGGCAGTCTCCAGCAGGTGCGAGCAAAAGTGTCCTTGAATACGAAATGTTGTTATGACTAACTTTCTACCACTCCAACCACCTCCCCCCTCCCAATCTCCCAGGAAACAAAAAGGAAAACTGATTTCCAAAACTGATACTGAGTGCTTGAATGCCAGTTTCATGATTAGGACATTGCAATGAGCTGTGGTCATGTGATCATAATTTGCAACCTTCCCTGCTGGCTTCCTACAAGTCAAATCAATGGGGAAATGTTCAGGCAAAATTGCAAATTGCTCCTATGAGTCGCCCTTGCTGCTTTTTCTCCTGAGGACCCCCACTCTGCAGCACCCCTTGTCCACCCACACCCTACAGCTGTGATGGCAAACCTATGGCACGTGTGCCAGAGGTGGCACCCAGAGCCCTCTCTGTGGGCACGTGCGCCATCACCAGCTGGTCTTTGCGGGCGCCGGAGTGCCAGAAAATGGCCTGAAAATGGCCCGAAAAACATCCTGAAAACAGCCCAAAAATGGCCTGAAAATGGCTCATAATTGGGTCAAAAATGCCCCCAAAACAGGCATGCACGCACTGGCCAGCTGGTCTTTGGGTTTCTCACTCTCCAGTGGATGCATATGCATGCACGTGCATTCCAGTTTGGGCACTTGGTGCCGAAAAGGTTCGCCAACATTGCTCTATAGGGAATGCCCACCTGCAGTACTCCTCACTTTCCCACATTCCCTAGTTCTCCCAAAGGTGCTTTTTCCAAAAGGTAACAGGTGTCAACGTTGGAAGCCATTTTAGGCCGGAAGCTTCCATGCTGCCACCTTCTTATGTGTGAGAAAGTAGGAAGGGGGATTTAGTAGAGGGGTTGTTTGTAGACATAATAGCATTCTTCCTGTTGGTCAAGGTCAGGGCAATCTGGCATCTGGAGGAGTGGTTGGAGTGCTGAGTCGAGATGGGATGGACGTTGATTGGAGCATGTGATCGACTGAGGAGTGAGGGGATGGTTTGGGGGGTTTTTGATTTACTGAGGGAAAACCCAGACCTCTCAGATTCAGGTTTTCCCAGATGTGCCAGTTTACCTATTCTAGTAAATAGAACTTTGAAAAATGCTTGCTTCCGCGTCTTTACTCGGAGTTGGGGTTTTCTGGAACGCTGATAACCGGATTTTCTTGATTTTTTCTTTTGAAAACATTTTGCTACTCATCCAAGAAGTCGCTTTAGCCTGCCCACATTCCATAGCAATAGCAATAGTACTTAGACTTATATACCACTTCATAGTACTTTACAGCCCTCTCTAAGTGGTTTACAGAATCAGCATATTGCCCCCAACAATCTGGTCCTCATTTAACCACCTTCAGAAGGATGGAAGGCTGAGGCAACTTTGAGCTGGTTGGGATCGGACTCTTGGCAGTGAGCAGGTAGTTGGCATGCAGTACTGCACACTAATCACTGTGCCACTACAGCTCCATAGTGCCTCCCTGCAACACTTACCACACTCCTTGCCTGGGATTCCAGACTTTTCCTGCTTAATGACTCAATCCTGGGAACTTTTGGGATTGCCACTGTAACCCAAGGACTACCTGTATTTTACTTGGACTTCACCATGAGACAATAAATTGAGGGAATTATCTTACCTAGGCAGTTTCCATTCAAGATCCATGATTTTTAAAAAAATATATTATTTTGTTCCACAAGTCGACAATGATGTTTTCTCACACAAGTGATAACGAACGTGCCTCTCTTGAAGAGTATTCCTCAAACAAAACAATTTTCAGTGCATGTTTATTAACACCACAACAGTGTCAAAATATCAAGCACAAGCAATACCAAACAAATGAATAATTGCAGCTAGCCCAAACTGCAATAGCTGTTTCTATGGTGAAACAACTTAATGGATTGTGAATTATTTTTGAAGCCAAAGACAAAGTGCTCGGTGTTCAGTGTGGTATACACTGGCACAATGCGGCATAAAGTCATTAGCAGGCAGATTTAACAGGCTTTGCTATAGATATACATTAACTACTGTTTCTATTTTTCTTGGCAAAGGTAATTACAGGTGTTGAACCTGTCTCCTGCTTATCATAATTTAGAAGGATGCTTGAAATAATCCTTTTATTACTTACATCTTTTATTTCTATGTTCATGAGCTTGAATATTAACTTTTTATTTTAAAAAAGAAGATACATTCATGTTATGGTCTGCCAGCAGCCTGCGGAGCTGGCAGTGGAGTTGGACAGTGAGGAGGCTGGGGAGGAACATGGGCCAGTCCTGGAGTCTGGGGAAGGCTCAGACGAGGGCTCTGCATTGGAGGTAGAGATGAGGCCAGGGCTATCTGGGAGTTAGGCGCGGACTCCAGAGCCTCCAGAGTTGGACATCAGAGAGGCAGAGGAACAGGAGGAGCCTGTTCCTAGTGCGTTCATGCACAGAGCTGCCAGAAGGCAAGAACAGTTAAAACTAAAAGAATGACTCGGGAGTAAGGCCTGGAGATGGTTGGCCTCTCCCATAAGGCTTAAAAGAGGAGCAAAGGCATGTGGGCCCTTTGCAGGAAAGCAATGTTATTAATTCTGTTCCCAGTCGGCACCTCTGTTTGATTCTGGACTTCATGTGGCTTTGCCAAGTAGGTCTTTGGCAGCGTGTCAAGAGAGATAAAAGTTGATGATTATCCTGAAGGACTTCTCCCGAAGAACTTTTTGCAACTAATCGGGACTCAGCTGTGAATGAACGTAATTCATAGCTGTTGCAATAAAAGAGTTTTTTGGGACTACTCGTGTGTTTTAATGACTCAGGAAGCTGAGGTCACAACAATTCATGATTACTCTGGTAGGGCATCTTCAGCTGAGACCATGGAGATGGGTCTGGGTAGGGTATCTTTTCCCTCTTCCCATTGCCAGCAGAACTCCTCCTGGGGCAAATGTCTATGAAGATTCTCAATCATCCAGGTCATGGTTGTCCCAAAGGTGCTTTTTCCAAAGCCCACTGAATTTTTTTTTCTTTTGAAAACATTTTGCTACTCACCCAAGAAGTTTCTTTAGTTCCTGGGGCTGCTACATGTTCAGTGGCCATCACAGGAGTCTCTTCTAGATGGGAAAAAGTATCTGAAGATAAAATATTTGGTTTGATAATGGTTTTTCAACATGCTCATTCAGTATATTGCCAGACAGTTGTGCCACCACTGCTGCACTTGATTTGACTGAGGAGGCAGTGGGTTTTGTATAGTCAATAATTACAGGGAGATGTTGCTAAATGGCAGCATTTGATTGTGTCCTGTTTAGAGGAATCAGCAACTGATGGTGTTCATGTGAAACATTACAGGAGTAAGAGAAGGATTTGGCAATGGAACGAAATGATGCCCTCTTTGTACAATCCATCTTCAACATTGGCCGTCCAGGAAAAACCCTCTTAGTAGCAGAAAGGAAGCAAAGAATTTCTGGTGGTCTGACCTGTTTTTATGGGTCTACAGGGCAATGGGTAGGGACATGGTGGCTCAGTGTCTAAGAGGCTGAGATTGTTGATTGAAAGGTCAGCAGTTCAGCGGTTCGAATCCCTAGTGCTGCATAAAGGGGTGAGCTCCTGTTACTTGTCCCAGCTTCTGACAACCTAGCAGATCGAAAGCATGTAATATATATCAGCAAGAATGATGACCAACAGTGAAAATGACAGCAGATGGCAATTTAGAAGTGGTGACAACTATTTATGGGTCTTTTATGTACTCTTGCAATCCCAGTTGGTCTGATAGAGCTCTTGGCTTTGAACAAACCTCACCACAAATTGATTGGTGGTAATAGCTGATGATTTTAACATTCATGCCTAGACATTAAAATGTCAACATGACCTATAGAAGGTTCCAATCTTGATCATACGGATTGTAGATGGGCATCTGCTGACACCATGGTTGGCTTCTTTTTGACAAGCTCCTGAAAGCAGTAGAATGCAGAATTGAGGACATGTGCTGAACATCCTATGGTGGAGTAGAACCTTGGAAGTGGATGTCCTGGGATCTTTCAAAATGCAGATGATATCCACTTGTGAGATTCAAGGATCACTCAAGTCCTCATCACATTTGCAGGCATAAGATTGTAGTGAGTAATCACAGTGGTATCATGGCAACTGTGGTTATGTATCAGGGCAGGGGTGCTATTCAGCAGGTTCTGACAGGTTATGGAGAACCGGTAGTGGAAATTTTGAGTAGTTCGGAGAGGAGGGTGGTATACAAATTTAATAAAAACAAAAACAAAAAACAAACCGGCAAATACCACCTCTGGCTGGCCCTAGAGTGGGGTGGGAATGGAGATTTTGCAATATCCTTCCCCCAGGAGTGGAGAAGGAATGGGGATTTTGCAGTTTCCTTCCCCCAGGACTGGGGAGGGAATGGGGATTTTGCAGTATCCTTTTGCAGTATCCCACACCCAGCAAGCAATGCCCACAGAACTAGTAGGGGGAAAAAATTGAATTGCACCACTGTTATGTATGTTTATTTTTTAATGGTCCTACCCTCTAAGCAATCACCAATGTATCTCAGAGTCCTTGTTCATCCTCAGCTTAGAGCCGGCCAACTCTGTCTGATTTTGTGTCATCCCTCTATGAAATGACATTTTATTTCTTTTCTCATGCTGTTTGATGCTATTGCATAATTGAGATCTCAGAAGTAATAAGGAAAAAAGAATCCCTGAGAAACGTGGATGGAAACCAGGATTTTGAAAACTATGACTTTTGAATCATTCTCCACTTTAAATAATAAGTATGACTTGTGTAGTATGGCTCAGTGGCAATATTTACAACCACAATATTTGTTGACATCCCAATGTGGACCTGTGGCATTTTCAGCTTTGGAAATACCTAATTTACTACAGGTGATAATTAAATACTATGACAGCAAAACCTGCAATTACACTTTATAAAATGCTGTTACTAATGAGTTAGGTTGATACGTCAATTTTACAGGTTGAGTGGAATAAAAAATTAGAGATTCCTAATTTGCCTAGACAAGGGGAAAAAGAGTTAAAGCCAATTACAAGAACTTCAATAGATTCTAGATTGCATCTTATGCAATAAAAGAGGATATTTGTATTTAATGAACTCCTTTGCATCCTATTAGTTTTATAGACTGCTACCTTTCTATTTTTCCCCTTGATTTTATGGCCTATTTATTGTTATTTCTAGGTCACATTGCTTTATATGGCTTTTCTCAAGATTTTAATAAGACTGTGAATGATTTAACTTGTTTTATATTCCATGTAAGCCACTGAGAATCAATTGACTGTAGTGGGCTAAATATCCCTGAGAAATAAATAAATAGCATGTATGCAGAAAAAGATTGAGGAAATCATGATGATGTTTGAGAAGCAGTGAGATTAATGTTTCTTTTAAATTATATTTGTAGAATCTCCTATAATCATTCTATTTGGGGGAGGAAGTTATTACATACATTGGCTCAACTTTGATATGACTTAACATTCATACTCATTTGAGCTATATTCCTCTTCCATGGAAGTTGACACTTGGTAGATTCTTCCTAAACTATTTGTAGCTACTCTTCCAGTGTTGAAAAGAGTATTGAGCATTCATATTGAATGCTCAATACTCTGCTGAGTTAATGTTATTAGCAATTTATGGACAAATTACTCAGATTAATTTTGGATTATAATAATGAATGATGGCTAGCATTCACTGAAATGCTTTGTAGAATTTTGATATATGTATATCATGTGTGTGTGTATTAATAGCAATAGCAATACCACTTAGACTTATATTACCACTTCATAGTGCTTTACAGCCCTCTCTAAGCTGTTTATAGAGTCAGCCTATTGCTCCCAACAATCTGGGTCCTCATTTTACCGGGTTCCTTGGAAGGATGGAAGGCTGAGTCAACCTTTAAGCCTGGTGAGATTCGAACTGCCAAATTGCAGCCAGTCAGCAGTCAGCAGAAGTAGCCTGCAGTACTGCACTCTAACCACTGCGCCACCACAGAGATTAATATTTTTCT
Organism: Ptyas mucosa; assembly: GCA_012654045.1. Classification (NCBI taxonomy): domain Eukaryota; kingdom Metazoa; phylum Chordata; class Lepidosauria; order Squamata; family Colubridae; genus Ptyas; species Ptyas mucosa. The sequence continues at coordinate 12,513,844 of WNWU01000037.1, forward strand.
TCTGTAGTTCACTTCAGTTTTTTTATTTCTTCATCAATCCATTTTTTCCTATTGTTTGTATTCAATTCTTAAAAGAAAAAAAAAGATGTTTGGTCAAAACATATTGGGTTTTTTGATAAAACAAAGGATACTTTTCTGCTCCCTCATACGAAGTTTTCTTTCATTTTTTTCACCTATTTGGTTGATGTTGTTTTGTGGCTCCTATCTAGATCCAAACAGAACTAGAGATTGTGCTACATAACACGTGACAACAGCATTAGAAGACATGAAGATCTGAAGCCAACCTTCACTAAAATGGGCAGAGGAAGGGTGATTCAAAATATCTATGCTATCCTGCACATACCAATGGTGAAATCCAAATATTTTTACTACCGGTTCTGTGGGCGTGGCTTGGTGAGCGTGGCTTGGTGGGCAAGGCAGAGGAAGGATACTGCAAAATCTCCATTCCCACCCCACTCTGGGGCCAGCCAGAGGTGGTATTTTGCCGGTTCTCTGAACTACTCAAAATTTCTGTTGCCGGTTCTCCAAACTGCTCAAAATTTTCGCTAGTGGTTCTCCAGAACCTGTCAGAACCTGCTGGATTTCACCCCGGCACATACAGTTCCCTTATTCTCCTCATGTAACATGTATGCCTTACCTTGAAAGTGGAGGAACAGGCATGAAGAGGTGAAGGACTGAAAAAGCAGTCTAGCTGGCTGATGTTGGTTGGCATACATAGACATATTCTAAGGCCCCAGGCACAGCAGGTGAAAATTCCTAGCCAACAATACTGGGACTAGATGGTGATGAAGAAAAGAACTAAAGTGTGAAGCAAAAGCAGAAGCAGCCAAGCCAGATAATTTGGCTGGCAAATCAGCCAGCAGAGGTTAGTGAAATATCCGATCAGAGAAAGTCTAGGCAGGTTTCAATCAGTAAGTCTACAGGTGGTGTTCTGGAGTTTGACCAACACAGTTGGCTGGCAAAGGAGCAATCAGCAGGTGGGCTACAGCAGGAAGAGCCAATGACTGAGTTAGCTGAGCTGGCAAGAGCCCTTCCGGAAACAGCTGAATACAAATGGGAAACTGCAGAGGACATCACCTTAGCTAGCTGCTTGGAAAGACTTCAGCCAAGGGTAGCAACAAAAGTTTATAAGGGTAAAGAAGGAACCCCAATCAGGGCAGAAACCAAGTAAGTTAAAGGCAGCAGAAACATGTGAAAATAAGGCAAAAGAGATGATTCCATTAATTTATGTATCTATCAGAGTAGATTCTATAGAGATTCTCAATCATCCAGATCATAGTTATCCCAAAGGTGCTTTTTCAACTCGACTTTCTTTTGTTTTCTAAAAATGTTTTGCATCTCATCCAAGAAGCTTTTTCAGTTCTCTGAAGAAGACACATCAGAATAGTTTGTTAAAGAAAATTAGCAGGGGTGAAATCCAGCAGGTTCTGGAGAACCGGCAGCGGAAATTTTGAGTAGTTCAAAGAACCGGCAAATACCACCTCTGGCTGGCCCTAGAGTGGAGTGGGAATGGAGATTTTACAATACCCTTCTCCCAGGAGTGGGGAGGGAATGAGGATTTTGCAGTATCCTTCCCCTGGAGTGGGGTGGGAATGGAGATTTTGCAGTATCCTTCCTCTGCCACACCCACCAAGCCACGCCCACCAAGCCAAACCATGGCCACCAAGCCACGCCCACAGAACCAGTAGTCAAAAAATTTGGAGTTCACCACCAAAAATTAGTAATGTTTATGCTAACCACTTTAAGGTTAATTTTTTGAAGTGGCTTGGATCTGAAGGTATCCTTATGGATGAACAGATCTGGTTTAGATAGATCCAGATAGATGGGTTTAGATCAGGCTCTTCAGATCATACTCTGGTGTTGCAGCACTTAGTAAAAACCCTTACATCTGGCTTGTTCCTTTCTGCCACTTTTATTGGTTTTCGGGTTGCATTTGGAACAGGCTCTAGAGCTAATGAATTATGGGAAGTCTCCCCCCCTCCTAGAAGATTGAAATATTTTGGGAAATATTAAAAAGACAGAATATTATATTCCCCCAAAGGGAGAAATGATGACACATAAAGACAGAAAGCAGATTCAGTTTTTCTTTAAAGCCCCCCCACCCCACCCCAGCAGATATTTTGTGCCCATTAAGAAAGATTGGGCCAGCCAATCTACAAAACAAAAAACTTTCAGCTCCAGGTTGATGGGATTAAGAAGAACAGGACATGAGCCTTCAGGACATAATAGGATTAACCCACTACCATTTAGCAGAAGACACAAAGCTCACTACATTGCACAATTTCTTAAGGGCATTTCAAACATTGCACAACCCCTCTAGCAGCATCTCTGAAACTTATAAAAATCCATGTGCTCATCAAAACTAATTGTTCAGCTGACCCAGGACTGCTGCTGATTCTGTTCATTATTAAACTTTCTTTCCCATCGGCCACCACGTTGCCAGCATCTTTCTCCCAGCTTGAACGAGATGGATTTTCCTTCCAAGACAGTGATACAAGTTCTTTGATCCAACTGTAGGATGTTAGCACCCACCCCTTTCCTAGAGGAATGAAATATTTTGGGAAATATTAAAAAGGCAGAATATTATGTTTCCCTGGATGAGAAATGGAGAAGCATGCTTTAAAGACAAAGCAGCTCCCACCTTCCTGCCCCCAACCCTTTGTTAATGGGCCAGAGGCAGAAACCCAATCCTTTGTCAAAGGACCATCATCTGCAACACAATAGAACCCATCTAGCAACAGAAACTAACACAATGGAACCCATCTAGCAACAGTAACTCACCACATGGCACCTGGGAAGATTACATCAGCCAGCAAGGCTAGCTAAGACCCCCACCCCCTGGAAGTCTGACAACCAATCAGGATACTCTTTCTGGGCTCCAGGAATTTCAAAGCTAGAGAGAGCATAAAACCTGGGGACTCGCTGTATCTCACCCCTTTTCTGTTCAAGAACTCAAACCATGTGATCCTGTCCAGCATTAAACTATCTTTCCAAGCAGTCTCCATGTTTCCAGTGTCTTTTTCCCCACTTGGAGCTGAACCCAGGAGGATATTTCTTCCTACACAACCAAACCCAGCCAGGCCCAGCCCTTCTGCCCAAAGACCCAGTCATGTCACTTACCAACTCCAAGAAGACAACAGTGTGGGTTGAATGTGTGTGGGTTCTAGGTGTGGATAGAAAGACCCCCCCCCCCCCGTGGACTTGATATAGGCCATAAGGCCATATCAAGTCCAACACCAGACCACCAGCAAGGCAAGGGACTTAAGGATCAAAGTTTGTTTTCTGTATTAGGAAAAGTCAAACCAGATCTCTTGAGGTGCCCAGGAAAGATGTGGTGTTTCAGACCCCCTCAAAGTCAGCATGAAGCCCTAGTGGCAGCCAGATGACCACAGTGCACTGTCCCAACCTATGATATACTGTAATATTGTCTCAAATTCTCGCTTTCTGTCCATTCCAACAAAAGTGCGTATAGTCAAGGCTATGGTTTTCCCAGTTGCAATGTATGGCTGTGAAAGTTGGACCATAAGTAAGGCTGAGCGCCAAAGAATTGAGGCCTTTGAACTCTGGTGCTGGAGAAGACTCCTGTGAGTCCCTTGGACTGCAGGGCTATCAAAATGGTCAGTCCTAGAGGAGATCAACCCTGACTGCTCTTTAGAAGGCCAGATCCTGAAGAGGAAACTCAAATACTTTGGCCACCTAATGAGAAGGAAGGACTCACTGGAAAAGAGCCTAATGCTGGGAACGATGGAGGGAAAAAGAGGAAGGGGATGGCAGAGAACGAGGTGGCTGGATGGAGTCACTGAAGCAGTGATTTAAATAGACTCCAGGGGATGGTAGAGGACAGGAAGACCTGGAGGAAAGTTGTCCATGGGGTTGTGATCAGTGGTGGGTTCCTCCCGGTTCGGTCCAGTTCTCCCGAGCCGGTAGCGGTGATGATATGACATCACCGAACCGGTTCTACCCATCCCTGTCCCCCCTCACGCCTCCCCACCCCCGCATTATTTTTACCTTTTATTTGGCCCCACCCCCAATCTATTGCTGCCTCCTGAGTCCCAGCTGATGGCTAGAGGGGAAAAAACTGTTAAAACTCTTGCCGCAGGGCTTCAAAGGGCCGCCCTACAGTTGATCAGTGTTAAAAGAAAACAAATGAGTAGACCAGTGCCTGCAGAAATAAATGGGTAGACCAGTGCCTGCAAAAATACATGAGTAGATCAATGTCTGCAAAAATACATGAGTAGATCAATGCCTGCAAAAATAAATGGGTAGACCAGTGCCTGCAAAAAATAAATGGGTAGATCGGTAGAGCTCTGCAAGCAGTTAAAAGCCTGGTAGACCAGTACCCCTGCTAAATCCTAAATAATTGTCACATGACCATCAAGCCACACCCACAAAATAAGCCACGCCCTCAGAACCGGTAGTAAAAAATTTTAGAACCCACCCCTGGTCATGATGGGTCAGATACTAACGACAAGAAGATGCAGAAAGGTGTCAAGGATTCAGTGGTTTCTGTCCTTTCCCAAACCGTGTTTTAAATTGTTTGAAAAAGCAGCATAACATTATGCTTTCTATTTTTAAAATTGTGCTCCAAAGCACACATTAACCCCTCCTGCTTTTTCCAGCAGAAGCTTTATGGTATAAGCTGTTATTTAGGATATACCTTCAAAGCACTTTAATACAAGCATCTCAGCAGCAAGCTCCACTGGTAAAAAGCCCCACCTTTAAATAAACATCCACTGTGAAAAGAAGCTATGCAAAAGGTTGCCCAGCTGCTTTTTTGTGTTTCTATAAAAACCATTAGCATGTGTATATCACTTTAGAACATCACAAAAATACCCTCCTTTCTCTGTTGAAAATACATAATGGCTGTTATTACCTGGGATTAGAAAAAAAAAGTTTCTCGGTGCAGTTAGTACAGCCCAGGTTTGTTTGGTGGCAATAGGTAATAGCCAAAAAGGACTGCAAATTCTTTGTGATCGATGAAGAAGGCAAGACAAGAAACAATGGATGGAAACTAATCAAGGAGAGAAGCAACCTGGAATTAAGGGGAAACATCCTAATAGAACAATTAACCAGTGAAACGACTTGCCTTCAGAAATTGTGGGTGCTTCATCATTGGAGGTTTTTAAGAAGAGCCACCTGAAGGAAATGGTATAGGGAAGTGATGGCTAACCTTTTTGCCGTCGCATGCCAATAATTCAATACGTCCTGCCCTCCCGCGCATGCACATGTAACCCCCCCACACTTCCCCCTGCTTTTGGCACGCGACGACACAGTGGGCTCGGTAGCCCGTTTTCCCCCCTCCCCAGGCTCCAGAGGCTTTCTAGGAGCCTGGGGAGGGCAAAAACAGTCTTCCTCATCCCACCTGGAGGCCTTCCGGAGGCCAGAAAGTGCCAGTTTCCCGACTTCTGGTGGGACCGGAAGGCTTGAAAATCAGTTGGCTGGTGCGCACATGCGCGCTGAAGCTGAGCTAGGGCAACATTCGCGTGCCCACCAATATGGCTCCGTGTGCCACCTGTGGCACCCGTGCCATAGGTTCACCATCATGGGTATAGGGTCTCTTGCTTGAGCAGGAGGTTGATCTAGAAGACCTCCGAGCTCCCTTCCAGCTCTATTCTAATTGATTGAAATCCTGCTTCACAGTTTGCATGATGTATCAACATAGATCAGGATTATATACTAAAATTTATGACTTTGTGCATTAGGTAAAACCATTTAACTGTAGTTTGTTTTGGAAACCAGAATTTAAGAATGTAAATCCAGTCACGTATTTCATTAGAGATGTAAACTGCTCTAGGAAGAAAAGTCGGTTGTTAGTTCATTCCATTTCTTTCTTTGAATCCGTGAGAAACAGAGAAGAGATGCAGCTTTAAAAGACCAAGGCTGAATGTTAAGTGTGTGATCCAGATTGCAGCTACTGAAGTTCAACTTGAGACCACATCTAGAATACTGCATCCAGTTTTGGTTACCACAATTTAAAAAAGATACTGAGACTCTAGAAAGAGTGCAGACAACAGAAACTATTGCTAAAACATATGAAGAACAGTTACAGAAATTACAGTGGTAGGTAGCTCCCAGTTCTGTCCGGTTCTTTAGAACCAGTAGTAAAAGTGGTGGGAGGCTCCGCCCACTCGCCTGGACTTCATAATTGATGACCTGCGCATGCACAGAAGTGCGCACGCTCCTGTTGCAAACCGGTAGTAAAGGCAAGTAGAACCCACCCCTGAGAAATTGGATAGGTCTAGTTTAAAGAAAAGAAGGACTATGGGCAGGGGTGAAATGCTCCCAGTTCGGACCGGATCGCCCGATCCAGTAGCGATGGTGGCGGGTGGTTCGGAGGACCAGTAGCAAAAATCCCTGCCCCCCCCCCCCATGCCCAACTGAGCCGCACGATCATCAGAGGCTTTTTTTTCCTTTTAAAAGCATTTTTTCTACAGCTTCTTCCGATGAAAAAATGCTTTTAAAAGTTAAAAAAAAGCCTCTGATGATCGTGGGGCTCAGCTGGGATTGTCAGAGGCTTTTCAAAGGATTTTTTTCTGCAACCTCTTGGCCGAAGAGGTGGTTAAAAAAATGCTTTGAAAAGTCTCTGCCGATTTTACATTTCACCCCTGACTACAGGTGACATGATAGTAATCTTCAAATATTTAAGGGGCTGCCACAAAAAAGAAGGGGGTCAAGCTATTCTCAAAGAACCTGAAGGCAGGACAAGAAGCAGTGGATGGGAATCAACCAGCCTAAGGAGAAATTTCCTGACAGTTAGAACAATTAATCAATGAATGGAATGATTTGCCTTCAGAAGCTGTGGATGCTCCAACACTGGAGGTTTTTAAGAAAAAAATTGGACAACCATTTGTCTGAAATGGTTTGGGTTTCCTGCTAGAGGGAGGGGTGTTGGACTACAAGATCTCTAAGGCCCCTTCCAACTCTGTTATTCTGTGATAATTTCAAGAAAAAGTTTCATCTGTGTTTCTTCAGAAGTTGTCTCTCAACTATGCATTCGCTTACTTACATATAGAACTCATAAGACAACAAATGGGGATAACATTTAGATGAGGAAAACAAGTCAACTTGGTAAACTCCATAAATATTCTAACCACTATTCTCTAAATATTTGGAACTAAAGTCTTTTCTTACAGCTTTCTAATAATTTGAGATGGAGTTTAAAATGGACTTCATGCAAAGTTCATTTTTATATTTGGCGTAATCCTACCTAAATAAAAACAATTTCATTTAAATGTATGCAATAGACTTCTCATCTTACACACCAATATTTATTTATTACATATCAAACCTTTTCTTTTTTCCATTTTACTTAGTATTTTCTGTTGTTAAACTATTCAGAGTAACCCCAAACCTTGTCTACTTCTGTGATCTAGTTAATTAACATTAATCTCTTTCCTCAAGTAGTCTGGCTTGGTAAACCATACATTTGATCTCGACATGTCTGCCAATGGAGATGTAGTCATCTGTTCTTTTTATAAACACTTGTTTTGTCTTTTGGAGTTTACTGTCCCAAAAAATGCAGCTGTTTCCTAGGTAACTAGTCATTACGTTCTCTCATTCCCTGAAACCATCTGAAATTTAGGAGAAAGACCTTATAGTATTCGGACCATTGCATCTAGAAAAACACCTAACCACCAGGGCTTGCTAAAGACTCTAAATAGAAGATTTTGCCTTTTTTCTCTATAAAAAAAGAATTTAAGACCCCAAAGGTTCTCTTTTCTAATATCAAACTCTTGGCAGGCTAACCGCTCTCTGCTTATCACAGCCCAAAAGCTAACTGAATAAATAGAAAGAAATAGAAAACTATCAAGCAGACCTCACTGCCTTGAATCAAATCAACAACTATCTAACATGCACTACAACTTTCATAAGTTCATCTCCTGAAATGCTCTTTAGAAAAGCCATCAGCTTGCTCTGTCTTTTTGGTTTTGTAGTGTCCATGCCTTCCTCCTTGGTTTGATGAAAACTTTGCAGTACATCTGCCATTTAAAAACTTAGTTGTTCTGTAGCCTCCTGCCTTCAGCAGGCATCCAAACAGTTTCTTATGTTTTATCTTTATGAAAGAATGGAAGGCCAACCAACTCAGGCTTATGTTGTAGAGGCTAGAAGGAAGGTAGAAGAGAGCAGTCATCGTTATAATGCTTGATACTTCGGCATGTTTTAGGTGAGCAAAGTCCTTTACATGCATAGCCACATGTAAGACTAACTAAATTCAGACCTATTCAATGTGATTTCTTTCAGAGGTCATGGAACGGTGACTCCCAAAATTCCACAGCTTGAGGAAGATCAGCCTAACTCATGAAAGATATGAAATAACTTCCTGATAATTTAATAAACCAAGCTTTCTGTTGATGCATTTTATTTTTTCCAATCCAAAGGCCTATTGGCAAGCTTCTCTTAGAATAACAGAGTTGGAAGGGACCTTGGAGGTCTTCTAGTCCAACCCCCTCCTCAGGCAGGAAACCCTACACCACTTCAGACCAATGGTTATCCAACATCTTCTTAAAAACTTCCAGTGTTGGAGCATTCACAACTTCTGGAGGCAAGTTGTTCCCCTGATTAATTATTCTAACTGTCAGGAAATTTCTCCTTAGTTCTAAGTTGCTTCTCTCCTTGATTAGTTTCCACCCATTGCTTCTTGTCCTGCCCTCAGATGCTTTGGAGAATAGTTTGACTCCCTCTTCTTTGTGGCAACCCCTGAGATATTGAAACATTGCTATTATGCCACCCCTAGTCCTTCTTTTCATCAGACTTGACATACCCAGTTCCAGCAACCGTTCTTCATATGTTTTAGCCTCCAGTCCCCTAATCATCTTTGTTGCTCTCCTCTGCACTCTTTCTAGAGTCTCAACATCTTATTTACATCGTGGCGACCAAAACTGGATGCAGAATTCCAAGTGTGGCCTTACCAAGGCATTATAAAGTGGCATTAACACTTCATGTGATCTTGATTCTATCCCTCTGCTTATGCAGCCTAGAACTGTGTTGGCTTTTTTGGCAGCTGCTGCACACTGCTGGCACATATTTAAATGATTTTCCACTTGGACTCCAAGATCCCTCTCACAGTTATGTGATTAAGCAATTACGGAAAGGGGTTTGGTTCACTCACCAGCCTGACAATAACACATAATTTACATTGGCAAAACAAGTCACACGTGTGATATTAGTGTGATATTGTTTTCTGCCATTTGTCTCCTTCTATGCCGAGAAGATGACAAAATGATGAAATGTGTGTGTGACATCACAATCCTCAGTCCTTTCTACTGGCATTCTGATATCATACACAAGAATGCAAACCACAGGGTTGGAGTCATGATGTTATGATGCAAGTTTTGTCATGTGTCTGCTCTCCCCACTGCTGCTTCTGATATTCCCTTCAAGGAACACATTGTGGCCCATTAGGTTATTCTTCAGAGATATGGTGTTCATAGCAATCCTATAAGATAAATATGCAACTGGACCCCTCTCCTGCTCATTTTATGGATGAGGTACAGATGTCCATTGCAAGGAAGTTCATATCATATGATATGCCTTTTCTTTCTAGTTTTTATCATTTTGGAAACCTCACGCTAAAAAGCTGGAGAAGCTTCTTGGATGAGAAGTGAAATGTCTTCAAAGAAAACCAGAAAGTCCAGTTGCCTCTTGAAAAAGCCCCTTTGGGGCAACCAAGACCTGCATGACTGAGAATCTCCATAGACACTCACGCTAAGAACTTACAGAAATCTGTCCAATATATTTTGTGCAATAGCTTTTGTTTTCTCTGACTTCTGAGGTCATGCTCCTGTTGACTCATGGGTTTGCTTGACAACCCTAGGCAAAGTATTGTCCTTTGCTGCATGACTTTCTCCTCTGTCTAATACATATAATAATGCCCTATCTCCCAGGATGCTGTATTAATCAGAGATAATGATGCTAAATTGCTGTATACAACAAATAACTATTTTATTAGAGTCCCGATTGGAACATTTCTAGGCAATTGTTTGTTCTTGGAAGGCAGTATATGTTGCTAGGCAGAGGCAGAGTTACTTTAGGACATGGAGGTGAGACCAAGTAGCAGGGTAGAGATGATGTAGCTTCAGGCACCCAATAAATTGGAGAGAGATGGAGAGCTTATCAGATCTGCAGATGACACAAAACTGGATAGATAGCTTATGCTCTAGAAAACATAAATAACACTCAAAAGGATTCTGACAAGATAGAAAAGAAGATGGAAAGTAACAGAATGACATAAGGCAAAATTATACACAGTAACAACAATCAAAGGCAAAGGTGAAGGATGGGATGGTGGTGGTAGAAATGCCTGGCTTAACAATAATACATATGAAAAGGCTCTTGGAATTGTAGCTGGTTAGAAGCTAAATAGAAGCCAGCAGAATTGCTAAGTGTTCTCATCCTGTAATAATCTGTAAATAAGGTCTGCCCTTCCTCCCAACATTGCTCAAAGGATATAACATCCATACATCTCTATGCACATGGTGGTATATGTTGAATATGCAAGTAGGAGTGAGTCTTACATCAGCCTTCACTCATTGGTTCATTTTCCCGCCGTCAGGAAAATGAACAAGTGTCAGTGGCTGATAGGCTGGACAGCTCCCAGTAAAAGGAGCTGCAGCCTCGGGCAGTTCTCAGTTCGTAGTTAGTTTGTTGTTGTTCCCTGTTGCCTGCAATAAATGGTTGTTTTACTTTACTACGATTGTCCTGCCTCTCTTTTCGTGTCCGGACTTAACAATATGTACATTAGATTTCATATTATCAAGAGTCATAGATTATCAGGTACTTTGCTTTTGTGGAAATAAATAGGTGAATGGTCATACAAAGGAAGACTACCCTTGATGTAAGTCTGCACTCAGCTATGTAAACTCTTGTTACCTGACCACCCCTGGAAATGGTGAGGTACTAGAAAACATGAATAGATCTTATGTGGATACTTGCTGACTGAAACCATACATTACCCTAAGATTGAGCCTAGCATGTTAGTTGATCTCTAACTTTTTTTGTTTTCTGTCATTTTCATTGTCTTGTTTATTTTAAAATAATTTGTAAATTGCCTAGAGTTGCTGAGAGTCAGGTGGCATATACATTTAATAAATAATAATTGATCCCAGTTTCTTAAAACAGTAACAATGGTTTAGGGTTTAATGAAGTGTATGAATCAAGCCAATTATTGTTTAGCCATTTAACTCTTATTTAGCATGGTGTGCAGTCCTGGTCTAAGAGCTTCTTGAATTTCAGGACTAAAGAAAAATAGGTTATGATTGGAAAAATAACCGAATTATAATTGTCATAATTGTATACATAATTGTATAATTGTGAGATGATTGGATAATAGTGCATTGCCTACATCAAATTAATTCTAGCTTATATGACAAACCATAAACATACAATAAAGGCGATGTATCAGTCAGATCTATATGTTCTGCTTCTGAGAAATGGCAAAATATTTTGTGTGTGAAACACCAATCTACTGACGGATATGTGTGGCATTTTTCCTCTTACCTATGCGTGTTGGGGCTAGATTTAAGCATACATCGGAAAGGTTAGGGGTGGGAAACCAGGGATGAAATCTAACATTTGTTACTACCGGTTCTGTGGGCATGGATTGGGGGGGGGGTAATGTGACTGGGTGAGCGTGGCCATTTTTTTTTACTTTTAAAACCATTTTTTGCATTTAAAACCATGTTAAAAAAATGCTTTCAAAAGGCTCTGACGATCCCAGCTGAGTTGCCTGATTAGCAGGCAACTCAGCTGAGATCATCAGAGCTCGGCTCGTCAGAGCCATTTAAAAGAAAAAAAAAGTCTCTGATGATCGCTCAGCTCAGCTGGGCATGGGGTGCGGGGGCAGGGATTTTTGCTACCGGTTCTCTGAACTGCCCGCCGCCATCGCTACCTACTCGCCCGAGCTGGTCCAAACCGGGAACATTTCACCCCTGTGGGAAACTGAATTATTTTAAAAACAAATAAAGTTCCATTCTTCTGCTTGTAAATAATAATGTAATGGATGCTAATGCGAAAATGAGGGACTCTTCAAAACTATGGTTTCAATGTGGCGTTTGACATGGTATAACTTTATCAGATGTCATGGGATAGAATGAGCATGTGACAATGAGTCAGGACAGCAAAGACCTTAGTTGCCTAATTTATTCACAAAAGTGTTCATTAGTCAGATAAATTTAGATACAAATCAGTATGCAATTATTCACAACTTCCTGCAGAGCTGGAGTGCCAGGCCATTGCTATGCCATGCACTTTTTTCATTTTCTGTTGCCTTTATTTTAAGCAAGATTGGTAGGAGGGAGGTGGGGGACAACCTATCACACGTCCCTCCATTTAGTTAGCAACACTTCATCTAGGCTCCTCAACTAAGTTCCATAGATAGCTGTTATGAGTCCCACTATGTAGACCAAAAATGAAATCAACTCCACAAGAAGGCTAGAACAACTATATGTTGACTATGGGAACAGAAATGTGCAAATCTGACTGCACTTCACTTTCCTCCATAACTTATACTCATGTGAATTAGGGCATTGTCTGCCTAAGTTGAAGCCCTGGGATGTTTATCTGTGTCCTCAGGGTCACTGGAGTAGTACTAATGGTTCCTATAGACTGCAATTTTTCTGGAAATCTGTTCATACTCCCACACTGTTTGAAGGGTGTTCATCCTAAATTGCATAGATAAACATCCAAGTGCTTCAAGGACCCTCAAAAAGGATGCAGTTAACCAGCTGCCTGCAAGGACGATAAATCCTTCCATTCCCCACTATCCTGTCAGAGCTGAAGAAGCTTCTTGGATGAGAAGCAAAATGTCTTCAAAGAAAAAACAAGAAAGTCCAGTTGACTCCTGAAAAAGCACCTTTGGGGCAATCATGACCTGGATGATTGAGAATCACTACAGTAATTTACAATTTACTATTACTGTCAAGGTCACAGAAATACTATTACTGCTAGAATAAGAACAACTATGGCAAAAGAAAGCAAAGATAGTAGTAATAGTGATAGGTACCTTGGGTGCAATCCCAAAACATCTGGACCCCCCCCCCGTCATCATTTAAACATCACTAGCAGTGACAAAATCACCATAAGTCAATTGCAAAAGACAGCATTGCTTTGAACAGCTTACATCCGCTGACAATACTTTTAACACCATATCTGCCTATCTCAGGCCCTTGAAAAGGACTTGATGGATCGATAGAAATGCCAGATGCAGTCTAAACATCTGGCTGTTAATACCCAGTCAAAAGTATCTGGGAGATTATGTATAAATAGCAATATTTAGAAATTCTTTTTAAAAATTATTATTATTTTATTGATTTTCTATTAAATACATTTCTTAGTGCTTTATAAACAGCGTGTTGTCTGGGTATTTAATTTACTTAATACAAATTACATTCTTAATCTCCACCCCTTTTTTCTAAGGTAAAGGTAAAGGTACCCTCACACATATGTTCTAGTTGTTCCAGACTCTAGGGGGCGTGCTCATTTCTGTTCAAAGCTGAAGAGACAGCGCTGTCTGAAGACCTCTCTAGGGTCATGTGGCCAGCATGACTAAAAGCCAAAGGCGCCCGGAACACTGTTACCATCCCACCAAAGGTGGTCCCTATTTTTCTACTTGCATTTTTTATGTGCTTTTGAACTGCTAGGTTGGCAGAAGCTGGGACAAGTAATGGGATTCGAACCGCTGAACTGCCGACCTTTCGATTGACAAGCTCAGCATCTTAGCCACTGAGCCACCCCGTCCTTTTTTCTAGCCATTAGTAAAATAAATTCCACGTTTGATAGTATTCTACACCCTCTCTCTGTTTAATTTTCAATGTCAATCTATCCATTTCTGCGTAATGTAGTATCTTTTAACTATTTCTTCATCTCGCGGTATATCTTCATTTTTCCAATATTGTGCGAAAATAATCCTTGCTGCTGCTAAGACATGTAATGTTAAATCCATACTTTTCTTATCAAGTTTTTTCTGATATTGTACCTAATAAAAACAGTTCAGGTTTAAAATCTACGTGTTTCCCTATCATCTTTTCTAACTACCTGTGAATTAGTGTCCAATTTTTTTTGCTTTGTCACAAGTCCACCGCAAATGATAAAATGTGCCTGGTTTTTTATTACATTTCCAACATTTGCTAGACAGATTTTTAAACATTTTAGCTAATCTAGCAGGTGGTAAATGCCATCTATCAAACATTTTATATAGATTTTCTTTATCAGAGGTTGCCGTACTTAGAAATTCAGTATGCTTTGGAAACCCCTTTGTCAATTCTGCAATGCTTCAGCAATGACAAAGAAATTTTCAAAAGTGTGGCTGGATGATTACAGAAGTATAAAAAAAAATAATAATGGGCCCTTGAGACATTCTCTGTTTTTCTAGTATGTGAACATAAGTAGGGGTGGGCTTCAAAAATTTTAGCAAGGGGTTCTCTGCTCGGTTGCTGGGTGGGCGTGGACATGGTGGGCGTGGCCTAATCGGCTTCCTGCACCACAATGGAGGGGGTGTTTTTGTCCTCCCCAGGCTCCAGAAGCTTTCCTTGAGCCTCCGGGAGGACGAAAACAGCCTCCCCAGGCTCTGGAGGCCCTCTAGAGGCTAGAAATGGGTCCATTTCCAGCCTTCCCAAACTTCCAGTAGGCCCATTTTTCACCCTCCCCAAGCCTCCGCATGCACCCTGTACTTACCTGCATCCAAAATGGGCCATGTGGGGACTCCTGGAATGGACAGGGTGGGGTGAGCGGGGCCAGCCCGGAGTGGGATTTGGGGTTTCTCCGAACTGCACAGGATCTTAGCTAGAGATTCTCCCCAACCCCTGCAAACCGCAGCAACCCACCCCTGAACATAAACCAGGGTGACAATGCCGCCATGTAAGGTTAGAAAACCTGTGATACAGTGATCTCATAAACCAAAGCAGGTCTCAGGATGGTCTGTGTCTTGATGGGAGCCGTGTGCCAGTTGTCCTGATGAAAGATGAGACGCAATATTGCCCATTAGTGTAACAGAATAAATGAATTGCCATGACACCAATATTTCCTATTCAGATAGCACTTTAAAAACAGTTGTGCTTCTGTAAATACTGAATGCACTTTCATTAGTGTGCAGGGCTACTGAGGCCATCTGTCCCTTGTGCCTACAATATATTATTTTCAATCTGAAAAGTCAATATTGTAGCATTCTGATATAGTGGTATTGATCTTATTGCACTGCCTGTCATTCTTGGGGTCAGGAAATATAAATGTTTGTAAGGTGATTGTCAATTTCATAAGTCGAAAGCTCAGTGAGAATTTTCATTGTATCTGTGTATACAGAAAGAGATGGGGTTTCACATTTTCTATTAAACCATGGTTTGTTTTCACTATCATTTAGTTTGGGTAAAGCAAAATCCAAAGAAATAGCTGGGCATGTGGCTGTTCTAATTTTTATGATCTTAGTGACCCACAGTGGACTGTCATGTTTGATTAAATCAAGCAGTCTCCAAAATGTAAACCTCATATGGTGGTACAGATTCTCGTGGGGAATAAGTTGAATGTTGCTTAGTTGTAAACCAATGACAGCTCTCATAAGCTTAAGAATTCTTATATAACATTTTCCCGAAGAATGCACTGGAGCAGGGGTATCTGCAGAGGATAGTAAAAAAAAATCAAGATGGTAGAACAGAACAGAACAGACAGAACAGAACAGAACAGAACAGAACAGAACAGAACAGAACAGAACAGCCTCAGTCAGTAAGGATGGGATCTCACCATTCCTCTACTCTGATACTAAGCACAGGAGCCCCACAGGGTTGTGTGCTAAGCCCTTTCCTTTATTCCTTGTACACACATGACTGCACCCCATTGTATAACACCAACACAATTATTAAATTTGCGGATGACACAACAGTGAAGGGGCTCATTAATAAGAACAATGAGTCTGCTTACAGGAAGAAAGTACAAGGGCTGACATTGTGGTGTAAAGAAAATAATCTTACACTTAACATCAAAAAAACTAAAGAACTTATAATTGACTAAGAGAGATGTACATTTACCATTGTACATAAATGGTGAGGAGGTGGAGGGGGTGGGTAGTTTTAAATTTCTGGGCATTTATATCTCGAAGGACCTCTCATGGACTATGAATGCTAACATGCTTGTGAAGAAGGCACAGAACTTCCTGACAATGCTCAGGAAGTTAAATCTATCTCAGCATCTACTTCTGTCCTACTATCGCAGCACCATTGAGAGTGTCCTGACATATGGCATTCTTGCATGGTATGGGAGCAGCTCTGCAGAGGACATAAAAGCTCTACAGAGAATCATTAAAACTGCTCAGAATATCATCGGACTCCAGCTGCCAGCCCTGAACAAGATCTTCGAATCTCGCTGTTTGAGAAAGTTGCGTAACATTCTCAGAGACTCTTCCCATCCTGTTTATAATCTTTTTGGACTGTTGCCTTCTGGCAGAAGATAAAGAACAATTAAAACTCGGACCACACGTTTTCTGAATAGTTCTTATCCCAGAGCTATAATTGCACTCAACAATGAACTAAAGGGCCACCATCAGTGAGCTGTTGGACAGCATTACTTGGTCTGTTGTGTGGATGTTTGGGTGGTTTAGGGGTAGGGAATTATGATGGGTGGGGGTGTGTTTGGGGATTGTTATGTGTGTTGACCTGGTCTTTGGGTGTTAAATGAATTTCGTTGTATGGGTATACTGTGTATACACATACAATGACAATAAAGTTGTTGTTATGATGATGATGATGATGATGATGATGATGATGATGATGATTAGAATAGAATAGAATAGGAATAGAATAGAATAGAATAGAATAGAATAGAATAGAATTCTTTATTGGCCAAGTGTGATTAGACAGACAAGGAATTTGTTTCCGGCGCGTAAACTCTCAACGTACATAGAGCAATTGTGATATCATTAACATAGTCATTGTAAAATACACTCATCATAAAACATTAGATACAACTCTTAGTGATAGTCATGGATACTAAATAAGCAATCAATATAAATCATACTAGGATACTAAGTAAACAATATAAATCGTAAGATACAAGCAATGAAGTTATAGTCATAAGAAAATAATGAGATAGGGAAGATGAGAATAATGATGGTACTACTGCTTTCTAGATAGTTTGACAGTATTGTGGAAATTAGTTGTTTAGCAGAGTGATGGCATGTGGAAAAAACAGTCCTTGTGTCTAGTTGTTCTGATGTGCAGTGCCCTATAGCCTCGTTTTGAGATTAGAAGTTGAAACTGTTTATGTCCAGGATGCAAGTGGTCTGTAGATATTTTCACAGTCCTCTTCTTGGCTCGTGCAGAATACAGGTCTTCAATGGAAGGCAGATTGGTAGTTATAATAGTGGGATCAATCCTAAAAATCAGTTGCACCATCAGTTGCCATGTTGATTTTTATGAGCACACAGGATTCTCTCTTGACATTTTTGACCATCCTCCCTTTGAGCCATTATTATATTAATTCTGGGTCCATACATATAGTCACATAAAATCATATTTGTTTTAGCCACAAATCTTTTATGGCTGGGTTCATACTGTATTCCGGGAATCGGACAACTTGCCACAGCCAACTTGTTGCAGCCAATTCACCATGGCCAACTCACTGTAGGACACTTTAATAATTCTATTTAATTATTTAAAATAAATACAAATTATTTTAAATTTTGCCATTCACATTTCACTTTGTCCCTCCTTTTGCATCTTTTGTTTAATGATTCTACTCCACCTTTTCTTTGATATTAGTATAACTCTTGTTCTGCACCGAGTTGTCCTGTGGTGAGATGGCTTTGGTGAGTTGTCTTGCAGCGAGTTGGTGGTGGTAAGGTGACTGTGGTGAGTTAGCTGTGGAGAGTTGGCCATCGTGAGTTGGCCATGGAGAGTTGGCCATCATGAGTTGGCTGTGGTGAATTGTCCTAGACCCCTTGTATTCCACACTAAGCCACAAATCATGCTTTTTACTGGCATGTGATTTGTAAGCAGACCTTCCAATTTTGATTTGGTAAGAGAAATCCAGTCTTTGTAGTTTAATATTATATGTATACTAGAATGCTAAAGCATGTTCAACAAATCAAGGGCAATCCAGGAGGATGCAGCTGAAGTTGGGGAAATTAGAAAAAAAAATGGTGGAAACAGGTCAAGATTTGCCATGGGAAGCAAGGACAACCTGGTTGCTAGGAATCTGGATGTTCAGGGCTTGTAATTAGCTGGAGGCGAAGAAACAGAGTGTAAAGGTAAACAAAGGGAATAGGTAACCTGATTACAGGATCAAATAAATAAGTTCTCACAAAGCAGTAGGGAGTCTGCAAGAAATTTAAATTGGAGCTTTCTGACGGGAGGGGGGAGATCACTTCAATTGCTGAGAAGAAGAAACAAGACATAGAAGATGGAAAAGATATAAAGGAGCGTAGTTTGATATACAGGGAATGCTAACAACCGATGGTCAAATTATTCATGCTATAATTATAATTCTACTTCAGAATGTGAATATCGTCTTAGTCTAAAGTATGGCCAATGAAAAATTCTGAGTCATGGTAATGAGGAAAAATAAACTTGTGAACTTTTCATGTTAGGAAAGCGAATGGCAAGGATTTATTCTGCATTGGGTACTTCTGGTATTAAGGTAATTTCAGAAAAACTGAAATAAATACAACTGAAATTTTGTTAAGCCTTATCAAAGTCAACACTGGGCTCCTTTGAGCTTACAAAATTTATTAGAGCAATTCCAGAGTTCCTGATGCATTTTGAGTGAATTGCTTCTCTTCTGGGAACCAGCTAATAAAACTGAGCTCAGAAGAAAAAAAAACATTATAAACACATATTCTTTCCAAAGCTAAGCCTGTTACAAACAAATGAACCAAAAAAGAATCTGCATTGATCCTCGTGATTCAATATGAATGCTAAACTGCTACTCACCCTAGGAACTATCTTGATTTTCTCTGAATTTTTCCTGAAACAACAACTTCTTCCGGTATAGTGGAAGCACTATTGTCATAAAAATTGTGAGGTTTTTGTTGAAAAGTGAAATGTGTCCTTGAGCTCCTGATAATGCCATTATTCAGCTCTAAATGAAAAGCAATAGACCGCACCATAATATCAAATAAATGTTTTAAACAACTTGCTTTTTCAAAGAATGAACACTTTTTAAAACAATATTGTTTAAACTATGGTGTTTGCAAGAAGAATCTCTAGATAACACCAATCTCTTTCAAAGGTAAAAAAATAGAGGATTTACACATGTGGCTCCAGCAGTGTTAAGTAGATTTATCCAAAATTTAACTTCAATGGATTGATCAGCAAATGTCTGAGTTTCTATAAGCATCCTCATATGACTATGGCTAATATACTTATTTTTTAGGCAACAAATCAATATTCTCAAATAAATAGAGTGGAGTAAAAAGTGAATTCAGTATGAGAAAGAATTCTTTTCATTGCAAAATAGGTTTATATCTTGAATTATTTATTTATCTTTATTCTCTCTAAACTTAAGGGGCCGCATTTAGTCTACAAAGTTTTAGCCTTGCGCTGTTTCTGTTACTCTTCTCCCCTCCCTTCTTGTTGCCTGTTTCTCAGCACTTTTCTTTCATTCCCCATTTTCTGCTATTTATAGTTGCCGTCATAAAGTTATATTAACCCACAGTAGAAAGTAGTTTTAGATTAGGGGGAAGAGGCTTAAACTGAGTTGCTTTGTTTACACAGTGTTCATTTTACCTGTCATACAGTCATCACATCGATCATTTAATTCTGGCTCCGAACATGAAAACTTAGCCTTTATTTGGCAAGCAGTGGTTAAAACAAGACAGGCATTGTTTAACACAATGTGTGAACTCAGTTTATTGCAACAAAAGGCAGGGAATGGCAGGGAAGAACATCTCTATGGAGAAGTAATAGTGTAATAGTCCTTACTGGCTTCTGGGTTTTGAAAATCTATTTGATCCTTCTTTTGAAAATGATTTCAAAACTCCAAACTTAATACACATAAGCCTCCTGTTCTGTACAAGTCTTACATGTTTATTTCTAATTGGGTATCAATAAAAACCCGGTGAAGATGTTAAGCCACCCAGAAGCACATTGTACAACATGGCATCGCCAGGGAATTACCTTCTTCCTAGAAACACTCAAGGGTTGCAAATTTTTCTACAACTGCTATGAAATGGAGATATTGTTACTTACAAAATAAAATTGCATTATGTGTAGCTAGTTAGTGTATGGATGTTTTTTTTTCCTTTTTTGGTAGCACTCCTGTGTTGGGTAGGGCATACGACCCATTAAAGCAAAATTTTTTTAAAAATGTTTTATTTATTTATTTTATTTGTTAAGTACGTATTAGATAATATATATAAGTATAAGCATGAATTGAATACATAAAATGAATACAATTAAAGGGAACATTAAGACAGGGACGGTAGGCACGCTGGTGCTCTTAGGCACGCCCCTTACAGACCTCTTAGGAATGGGGTGAGGTCAACAATAGACAATCTTAGGTTAAAGTTTTAGGGGTTTTGGGATGAGACCACAGAGTCAGGTAGTGCATTCCAGGCATTGACCACTCTGTTGCTGAAGTCATCTTTTCTGCAGTCGAGTTTGGAGCGGTTCACTTTACGTTTGTATCTATTGTGTGCTTGTGTATTGTTGTGGTTGAAGCTGAAGTAGCCATCAGGGACTAGTTAAGAAGACTTTTAAAGGATTTTTTAAAAAGGCTCCGGATTTGACTAGAATGGAACGTGTAATCCAGGGGTGAAATCCAAACTTTTTCCCTACCGGTTCTGTGGGCGTGGCTTGGTGGGCATGGCAGGGGAAGGATATTGCAAAATCTCCATTCCCACCCCTCCTGGGGGAAGGATACTACAAAATCTCCATTCCTATCCCACTCCTGGGGGAAGGATATTTCATAATCCCCATTCCCACCCCACTCTGGGGCCAGCCAGAGGTGGTATTTGCCGGTTCTCCGAACTACTCAAAATTTCCGCTACTAGTTCTTCAGAATCTGTTAGAACCTGCTGGATTTCATCCCTGGTGTAATCCTTGTGTGCTCAAGTAGTATCCCTTGGATAGCTAAATCAACCACCATCTATTTCATTTCTCAAACATACCTGGAAGTGAAACCAGTTTCAGCAGTGAAAGGTGTTTTCCTGTTCTTTTTAAAATCTGCACATGTTTTTTTTTTAAATCATAGATGATCACTGATAGAGATCCAAATCTGTGGGTTTGAGTTTCCATCAACTCTAAATGGTAAATGGCAAGAGGTCCATGGAGGAGGCCATTATCCCATGATCAGTGCAGGAGTACAAATGAAACCATCCTTGTGGGATACTGTTTAGCATCTGCTTCAACACATCCAGCAAAGGAGTTTAACACCTGTCTGCTCCAGCTGCTCTCACTGTTAGGGAGGGTCCCCCCCAGGGGTGGGTTCTAAATTTTTTACTACCGGTTCTGTGGGCGTGGCTTATTTTGTGGGCATGGCTTGATGGTCATGTGACAATTATTTAGGATTTAGCAGAGGTACTGGTCTACTAAGTTTTTAACTGCTTGCAGAGCTGTACCGATCTACTCATGTATTTTTGTAGACACTGATCTACTCATGTATTTTTGCAGGCATTGGTCTACTCATTTGTTTTCTTTTAACACTGATCAGCTGTAGGGTGGCCCTTTGAAGCCCCACGGCAAGAGTTTAAACCCCTCTAGCCATCAGCTGGGACTCAGGAGGCAGCAATAGATTGGGGGTGGGGCCAAATAAAAGGTAAGAATAACATGGGGTGGGGTGCAGGGTGTGGGGGGGGGCAGGGGTCACCGCTACCGGCTTGGGAAAACCGGGCCGAACCGGGAGGAACCCATCACTGGTCCCCCCACCCCACGCAACATTGGCCTAGGATCTGCTTAATTGTAACATAATTCCATCATTCTGTGCCCTGAACTCTAGCATGATAGGCAAACAGAAGAAGAATAAATAAGAGGACGTGCTCTCTTTCTGTGTACAATATTTTCAGGTATTTGAAGAGTACATCTCATCTTTCCGCAGACTTCTTCTCTCAAGGCCAAACATGTCCTCCTCACCATATATCCATTGTTTTTTTTTTGTTCATAGGATCTTATTGCTCTTCTCTGAAATTTCATTTCTATGAATTACAAAGTACAATGCCTAGAAATACACAATGTACTTGAGATGAGGCTTCAGGCGGGATGTGGTGGTTGTAATTCAAGATTTCTGGAGGATTATCAGATTTACTAGCTATTTGTCAGATCGATGTCAATCCATTTTTAAATTCATACCCAGGGGTGGGCTGCTGGCAGTTTGCAGGGGTTCAGGAGAATCTCTAGCTAAGATTCTGTGCAGTTTAGAACAGTAGTGAAATCCAAACCGGTTTGCTACCGGTTTGCTGGCTGCACATGCATGCTGCGTGCCAAACGTGCTGTGTGTGTGCCCGCGCGCATGCGTAATATGCACCAAAAGGAGGCTTGGGAAGGTAAATAGAAGTGAGGGGGGGATCAGCTGTGGTGTGCAATTTAGCTTCACTAGAAAGCAGGATTTCCTGCTTTCTAGCAAAGCTAAACCCCGCTGCACAGCTGATCGTCAGAAATACCGGTTTGCCCGAACTGGTAGCTTTTTTAACTACTGGTTTGCCCGAACTGGAGCGAACTGGTAGCATTTCACCCCTGGTTTGGAGAACCCCCAAATCTCATTCCTGTCTGGCCCTGCCCATCCCACCCCGCCCCTCCCAGGAGTCCCCATGTGGCCCATTTTGGATGCAGGTAAGTGCAGGATGCGCCCGGAGGCTCAGGGAGGGCGAAAAATGGGCTTACCAGAAGTTCAGGAAGGCTGAAAACAAGCCCATTTCCGGCCTCCAGAGGACCTCCGGAGCCTGGGGAGGCTGTTTTTGCCCTCCCAGAGGCTCGAGGGAAGCCGCCGGAGCCCTAGGAGGGCAAAAATGCCCCCCTGCCATAGTGCAGGAGCCCGACTAGACCATGCCCATCATGGCCACGCCCAGGCAGCAACCAGGCAGAGAACCCCTTGCTAAAATTTTTGAAGCCCACCCCTGTTCATACCCATTTAGTTCTTCAACTGCTTCCTTTCCCTTTCCTTGTCCTCGGTATAAAGCTTGGATTTCCAGGTTTCCTCAATGTTTAACCGTTCACGGTTGCCCAAATTTTTAATACTTTGCACAACTATTCTAGCATTTCTAGCAGGGTTGTTGAGAAAGAACCAGCTCATGTTATCTGTGATTCATCTGACAGTCATACAATTAAACTGCCAGAAAACAAAACACAACAATAACTAAAAGGCTCCATCTAAACATCTCTCATTTTGTTGGTTTCACAAATGGCTTCAAACAGTGCATTCTGCACAGCATATCCCAGGAAATAATGATTATAACTGGCTGTATAACTGTCTATTAAAATGGAAAGCAGATTACTTGTCAATATGGAAATGAAATTGCAAATTGCAAAAATATGATGTTTTGTCATTCCCAAGGCCTCCTTTATAGAAAATTGTTGAACAAGTATCCCATCATAAATACTTTTATTTAAGGTATCAATTTAACTAAATATAAAGCTTTATTTTCAGTAAACATGCATGTAGTATGATTTCTTTGCAGCTATATGTAAGAAAAAAATACTTCCTGTTGACTCTCATAGTTGGGAAAATGGAAGGAAACATTCGTATTTAAAGAAATAATAACTTCTAACAGCCTCAAATGCTATGACATCCTGCTTGGTTATCCTTCCATATTTTAAACTTTCTAATTGCCTAGAAAACTTTCCTAAGAAGGTTGCACATAAAATTAAAAACAAAACTTAACTAAATAGGGAACTCAAAACTAGAGGCAGATAATATTTTTAAATTTAGCAATGAGAGATGTAACTTCTAAAATATTTTTTAATTTGTTGAATTAATTTTATAACATAATCTTAAGCATATTGAAAGTATTTGTGACATTATATTAAGCTACAGGCTTAGTCTGTCCACTTGACTAAGCCATGGTACGGTTTATTTTTACTTAAAGCAATATCTGAACTCAACCATCATGGTTCATTTTAAAAACCATGAATTAATGTTATATAAGCAAGTTCAGTTGTTCCATCTTTTTGTTTTTGTTTTAGAAAGAAAACCTTTAATAAGAACCAAAATAATACCCTACAAGCGTAGACAGTAAAAGAGGCTGGGTTTCATTGTGTTTACTATCTATAAACAGGATGGAATGGTAAATAACAAATTAACATAATTCATGAATATTCATATATGTAGAATAATCCTTTCTTTTACATTCTAGAGACATCAGGAGAGAAAAGCCTATATTTTAAAAGCAGTGATGCTTTATGGTATTTAAATAACATGTGACCCACATTGTTGAAGAAAATCATCCTGATGGCTGCAGTTATCCAGTACTGCTGTTGAAGATGGATGAGGAAACTCATTGAATTTTCTTCTGCCTTGGTGGAGCAGCTGGCAGAAAATATATCTGTGCTTTTGCATTCCACTGGACTCCTGATTTATGTCATCCTCAACCAGCCTCTTGTTGTAAAAGCATTAGGAGAAATGCCTCCTTCTTTTGATGAGTTGAATTTTGAAATACTGGGATGGATACGAATGGAGCAACGTCATGTTAAAAAAAGATAAAGCTTTCCCCTTGTCCAGTTGTGCCTGATTCTAGGGGGTGGTGCACATCTCAATTTCTTAGCCAAGGGAGCCAACATTGTCTGAAGACTTTTTCATGATCATGTGACCAAGCATGATTATACACTGAGGCACATGGAACGCTGTTACCTTCTTGCTGAAGTGGTGCCTGTTTATCTACTTGCATTTGCATGCTTTTGAACTGATAGTTGGGCAAGACCTCGGGTAGGAGTGGAAGCTCACCCCTGTTGTGGCCCGCCAGCTGCCAGAGGAGCTGGCAACAAACTCAGATGATGAGGAAGTTGGGGAGGAACTTGGGCCAGTGCTGGTGTCTGGGAAAGGCTCTGATGGTTGCTCTGCGTCAGATGCAGAGATAGAGCCAGGGCTGTCCGACATTTCCCAGCCACCTGAGAGGCAGCTGCCTTTGGAGGCTGATATAAGTGAGGAGGAAGAACAGCTGGGGCCTGTTCCAGATACATGTATGCGCAGAGCAGTTAAAAGAGGTGAGCAACGGAGGACAAGGAGTCGACTTGGGAAGCAAAGTACACGTGGACGTTGAATGGCCCCTCCCTGGCTGGGGAATAAATAGAAGGAAAGGGGACTGGTTGTCATAGGAGACAACAATTCCTATTTCTGAAGATTTTGCCCATTGCATTTCGTGCCACAGAGACTGCTTGCCAGAACTTAATTTGCAGCCTTTTGGCTGGGAGCTCACGGCCTTACAATTATCTCAAGGAACTGATAAGGTCAGTTACTGCAGTTAACTCCTTGAAGGATTATTGCCTGGACTTTTCGGTGGGTGAATGCAATTAATTCACAAGAGGTAAATAAAGAGGGGGTTTTCGTGACAAGAAGTCTGCTAAGGTTGGGTCAGAATAACCCCACTGTGCGGTGCTCAGGTCTCAAACCTGGGCTATCAGATTTCCAGCTGACAAGCTCAGCGTCTTTAACTGCTGAGCCACTGTACCCTGATCAAAAACATAAGACAAATTCTGTTGGATTAGGCCAAAGGCCCACCCTACATTTTTGGGTGGTACTTCCTGAAGAACCTAACAGTCACTGTTAGTTCCAAACCAGGAAAGAAGATGCCATATGACACTTGTGGAAAACCAGGTTTTTCTTTATTAAAAGAGCCCAAGCTGAGTGAGTAAGCAAAGTTGGGCAACAGAGATACATAACTACTATCAAATACTCCTTTATGCTTTACTTGGTATCTATCTAACATGCACGTAACACTGGGCACGGCAGTGATGGGTTCCTCCCGGTTTGGCCTGGATCGGGCGAGCCAATAGCGGTGACGATATGACATCACTGAACCAGTTCTCTTTGTTCAGAAGCTGGGTCCTCCTGCCCCCCCGCGTTATTCTTACCTTTTATTTGGCCCCACCCCCAATCTATTCACTGCCACCCGAGTCCCAGCTGATCGGTTAGAAGGAAAAAAACTGTTTAAACTCTTGCCACGGGGCTTCAAAGGGCCGCCCTACAGCTGATCAGTGTTAAAAGGCAGTGTGGTGGTAGACCAGAGTGCTCAAAAAACAATGGGTAGACCGGTGCCCCCAAAAACAAATGAGTAGACTGGGGCCTCCAAAAACAAATGGGTAGACCGGAACACTCCAAGAACAAATGGGTAGATCGGTACAGCTCTGCAAGCAGTTAAAAACCTGGTAGACCAGTACCTTTGCTAAATCCTAAAGAATTGTCACATGACCATCAAACCACACCCACAAAATAAGCCACACCCACAGAACCGGTAGTAAAATTTTTTACTGGGGCACCCCTGGGGCACGGGGTTGCTTAAGAATGTCTTTGCCTACTTTTTGACTGATTACAGTACTTGTTTCTTTATCTTACATCCATGTGTTCCTCTTGCATTGTTCAAATGGTGTTTCTCCTCCTTCTGTTTTAAAATGTCATTACTTTTGCTAACATCATACACTCCCACAGAACAAACCACCCATTTGGAGAATGTAAGATGAAGTCAAAAGAGCAATTGACTGAGGGAGGCTTTGGTTTCTAGTGGTTCTGACATATACGGTTGCGAGAAAAAGTTAATGAAGATAAAAATGTATTCGGAATTGAACAATAAAAGACAAAACTTGAAACTGAATTATGTGCGAAGGATGAACATGTAATTTCTAAAATGCATAAGTTTCTGCTGAATTTTTGGAAGCCTGGCACTCAAAAAGACGCCATGGCAATTCAGGCACTGCCTGAACTTTTGTGAAAGAAATGGGGGACTCAGACTGGACTGTGACAATTTCATTTTGCCTTCTGATTACCTTGGAATCTTAAGCTTCATTATTAACATTTTAAAAAGGTGATATTAGCATTTAAACATGGCAGTCTGCCTTCCTTTTTTAGGAGATCATGTTTTTCCTCTGAGCCAAGGCCATTCCTTTTGAAGGGCAAAGAACTAACTAGCATTTTCAAAAGCTAGACAATGCGAATGTATTCTGAAGTCCTTGAATACATTTGCAAGTTTAAAAAAAAAAAGATCTCGGCATCTGGATGAGAAAGGGAGTGATGTAACTCATAAATTTGCCCCTTGTAGAAAGTTATCTATAATCAACATATTCTATTGTTTTGATTCATTGCTTCATGATGCATCTAACAAAAATACCAAATGTATGTAATTTGCTATATACAGTATATTAACACCCTTTAATAAATACTTTTCACTGCCTGAAATACTTTTGGTTTATATATTGTAGGTGGAGGGAGAGGGGAAGCCATTTTGCAAAGATATTGATTCTCTCTCAAATTCAGGGACCATGTTCTTTTCAGCTCCTTGCCACTTGGTGCCTGAGTTTCAAGGCAAAACTTGATTTGCTTGAACTACTAAGGTAATGAAGCTGCCATACCAGCCTTCCCTTATAGGACTGACCAGCTCTAATAGCTGGCAGCAGTGGTGGGCTGCAACTGGTTTAACAACCAGTTCTTTGAGCATGCGCTTTGCGCATGCACGCGGGCTTTGCCACGTGTGCACCTAATGTGCTTGCACGCAGCACTCAAAATACAGCAATTTGAAGCTCAGCTGCTTACCTTTTAAGGCAGCCCCGGTAAGTAGAACAGCAAAGGTGCAGAAATCAGCTGTGCCACGTGAATCAGCTGAGCCAGAAAGAAGGAATTATAGGATAGGATAGGGCAGGTGGCAGGTGGGTGGGGCCAGCTGATTGTTGGAACTACCAGTTTGCCTGAACCAGTCTGAACCGGCAGCAGCCCACTACTGGCTGGCAGTGAAGAGGGTGAGGGGAGAATTCAGAGGTGGATTCTACTTACCTTTACAACTGATTTGCAATGGGAGTGCATGCCCACGCTTGCTTTGCTCACGCATGCACGGTTCTGCGCATGTGCAGATCATCAATTATGATGTCCGGGCCGGTGGGCGGAGCCTCCCGCCTCTTTTACTACCGGTTCTAAAGAACTGGACAGAACCTGGAGCAACTCATCACTGGGAGAATTGTTCTGATATGGAAACCGCCCTCTTCCACCACTTTCATTTCCAGCTGAAAGTGCCATCAGAACCATATATGCTGACCCAGAATTGCTGAGATGCAAATAGAGATAAAAATAGAGATGATAATAGATAAGTCCTGATCACAGGGATGTGGAGATGTTTGGCCATGGCATAAATATCACAGGTATTTGTGCCCTGGGACAAAGTGATCAACCAGTTACAAATCTGGACAGGAGGGTAATGAGGCTCTTCTCCTGTTGAACCTTACAAGATGCACTGAAGATGTGCTTTCAGTGATTATAGAAATAGCTATCAGGCTAGTAATCGAAGGACACTGCTACACCATTAGAGTTTCCACCCCACAATAACTCACAAATCAGTTTGAAACCAACCCATATTTATCTACAGACATAGACAGAAGATTATGAATCATTAGAGAATCATTAGTGATGTTTTAGGTGATTGTGTCCTAAACAGAGAAACAGAATGACCATGAGTGGGCAAAAAAGCAACATTTCGTGCCAACTTCCCCATTGACTTTCCTTGTCAGAAGCTGGCAGGGAGCATTGGAAGTGGCAATGATGCGACTGCAGCAATACAGTAGCACAGAAGCAGCCTCAGGTTTGCCAAATTTCAATCCCATGGGAGTCATGGATCTTGGATTTTGGACACACATTCTATAAGATAGCCCATTTCAGATACATTGATTAAAAAGTGGTTGCCCTATGATGCATCATTTCAATTTTAGTAACATATAGATTCAGTGCTCATTATTATTCCCACCTTCTCCAAGAGGAAAGTGTAAACAGCATTACTCTATCAGCATTCTCTCTTATAAGTTACTATTGTTCCTGAAATAACAAAAATCCTTTCAGCCCTTACTCCATAAAGAAAGGAAATAATTGTAATTAACCTGCCATCTGTTCCTTGAAGTAAATGTATTTAAGTACATTTATTTGTTGAAAAATAAGGTTGCTATGATGGGAAGCTTTGCAGGGAAAGCTGATTGTAAAATCATCATCATCATCATCATCATCATCATCATCACTTAAAGCACTGCAATCCTACTAAAATTTCATTTTGAGGTCTATGTGAGTTCAAATTTACTTCACTGGGGCATTTCAATCCATGGAGGTAACTATCCACACAGCCAAAAATAAATAGCCTGATACCAGATTTTTCTTTTATGAAAATATAAGATAGATTGTAACTGACCATCCCACTTGAAACTTGAACCCTGTTGCAACATTCAGACCGAAGAATGAGGCATAACTTCTTGGTATAGTTTACCTCGGAGATGTAATTGTCACTGGATCTCTGTGGTAATGGCTTCATAGCTTTTTCTACAATAAACCTAATTATCTAAGCTTTTGTGTCCTTGGAAATCTATTCTTGAAAACTTTTGTGCTGCCAGCTGAAGGAAGCTTGACAGTGATTCTTTTATTTTCTGGAAGGGCAATTGTGATGAGGAGGAAACTGTATAGAAGCTGTATCTTCCCCTCCAATGAACTCCTGTCTCCAATAATTGCAAATACTGAAGAATGCAACAGTTTACAGTTCAACAATTGCACAAGTTTATTGACTCAAAGTTTGGATACATTTCTCAGGTCTACACAACTAATGGGAGGTATGCCTTGTTGATCAATACAATTTTCTCAAATCATGTAAGGAGATAGACTTTTTGTTTAGAAAGACGTTAATAATCAAATAGTTACCAAAGGTTGTTTCGTAGCTCCTTGATTCCAGAAAGATTTCCCAACGTGAAAAGGTAGTAAGAAAAATATCAGGCAAAACAAAAGAAAAACTGACAACAACAACAGCAAAACAAAAGTATGGAATGGAGAAACACAATGAATACAAGTTCTCTCAGTGTCAAAGTTCTTCTTTTCTCATAGCCCCATTTACTTCATGGGGTTCTTGTCATGGGGGAAAATGGGAAAGAGAGCCCTAAAGTTGTGAAAGAGAACATAGAATAATAGAGTTGGATGCTCTCACTGTCAGGAAATTTCTCCTTAGTTCTAAGTAGGATCTCTCTTTAATGATCTTCCATGCTACTTCTTGCCCTGCCCACGGGTAAACTTACATCTATTAAATTTAACTTGATATCTCGGATTTTCTGTACCTCTATCATCTTAATTTCCATCCCAATCACAGCCCCAGATGTGATTGTCCTTGTTTTATGGAAATTCTTTAGCTCATGTTTCTAATGAGCTAAAATATGTAAAACAACAACAACAACAGCAACAACAGAAAGCTCACCAAACACAAACACTGGGGGGCAGGGGAAGCATACTCCTTGTTACTGGGAGGTTATTATTGAATTTGATTATTTTTCCAACTTTCTGCAAATTGATAACCTCTTGAGGACTGGAAGATGTGAATAGATGCCATTCTAGCACATCTGAAGGGCAACCTATTGGGTTGGAAAAAAGATTGCAATGAGAAAATAATAAGATCATTTCCTCTTTTGTGAGCAAATTAGTTTTTAGCTTCCTTGGAGGCTGATTTCTTTTAGTAGCTCTGTCCATCTGAAGATATTCTTCATGAAAGCCATTTCTGAATTTGTAAGAGATTACGGTAGATGAAATTAAGAAGGAAAAAGGATCTTTGCTTCAGAGGAGTACAATCTCCTTTAATTGTGTTTCTCTTTTCTTCTAGAGAAAAAGTAGTATTTACTCCTGGGCCTGCTACTTTCTCTAGATATATCAAATTATTTTTCAGGAAGGTTTAGCAGAACCAAAGGTTTGAACATTGAATATTGAACATTAATAATGGCTGCTGACACTAGTAAGAGCTATCAGAAGTTGCATTTCGGGAGAGCTATACTGTTTGGCCTAAGATGAGAAATTCGAGCTTGCTAGTGGATCAGACCAAAGTTTATCTATCTATCTATTTATTTATTTTATTTATTTTGTCAAACATGTACGAGGTAACAGATATAAGTATAGACACAGATATGAGCACAGGAAATGGGTACGAATAAATAGGACAGTAGGACAGGGATGGTAGGCACGCTGGTGCACTTATGCATGCCCCTTACAGACCTCTTAGGAATGGGGTGAGGTCCACAGTAGACAGTTTAAGGTTAAAGTTACGGGGGTTTGAGGATGTATCTATACAATAGATAGATAGATAGATAGATAGATAGATAGATAGATAGATAGATA
>WNWU01000037.1:12545086-12573554 GCA_012654045.1 Ptyas mucosa
ATAGATAGATAGATAGATAGATAGATAGATAGATAGATAGATAGATAGATAGAGGGAGGGAGGGAGGGAGGGAGGGAGGGAGGGAGAAAGAGAGATCTAGACTAGCATCCTCTTGCTGATAGGAATGCTTATAACAATAAAGGAGAATATTTGTAGCTCAGGTGTCCTTGGTACTCTCTGACCTTGCTGGTTGTTTCATTACCCAAACTATCTAACATCAGCAGTGCATGTCATTTGCAAGTCATTACTCTAGGTTGGGTAAGAAAACAACAAAGCTCAGAAAGCACCAAGGACCCCTCATGCTTATAACAAACACACAAAAAGGACATGACCATGACATTATTTTTCTGCATGAAGTCCCTGAACAGTAATACCCAGAAGGGTATGTTTCAGACTATCTGAGGTTACTGTCATATTCTAGGCTTCAAGAGAGCTGGCTTCAATAGCCACAGGGGAAAAGTAAAGAGGATTGCATGGATGGTAATCCTAAAGGGATGTAAAACATTTCAGAAAAGCTAGGACATTCTCTTATGTTTAATATTTGCTTGATTATCTTTACTTTGGCTTGTGTAGAAGAACATGGCCACATGTGATGTGTGTGTGTGAATTACAGGGCATTCAGAAAGTATTCAGACCCCCCCCCCCTTCACTTTTGTCGATTTTGTCATGCAGCCTGATTCCGCAGTTGTTGAAATTCATTTCACCCTTCCAGTTTCAATGGTTCAGTAGTTCCAATCAGAGGTTATGGGGTAAAGGAGTTCAAACCTGGCCATTCTAGTGTGGGGTGCTCAGGGCTCAGCCTTCTCCCCCATCTTGTTTAACATTTACATGAAGCAATTGGAGGAAGTGGCCTATTTGTTTGGGGTTTGTCATTGCCAATTCATTTCAACAACTTCGGAAGTTGTGGGTGCTTCATCACTGGACAGTCACTTCTCTGAAATGGTATAGAGCCATGATGGCCCCAGCTCAGCTCCGACATGCATGCCTGCGTGCCTCCTGGCCTGCGGGCCAGCTGATTTTTGGGTCTCTGCAACATATGCGGTGGGGGTGGGTGGGGAGCGCAGGTGGGGAGTGTGCACATGCACAGGTGGGCGGGGCACATGCAGGGGGGGGTCACACACACAATGCATTATTGGTTATAATTACAGGGAGGCCTACTAGGCCCAAAACAGTGCATGCGGGGGGGGGGGTGCGGCACAGCCCCCCACGGCCTGTTTTTGCTCCCAGGAGGCCTACTAGGCCCAAAACGAGGCATGCAGGGTGTGTGTGTGTGCGTGCCACAGCCCCAACAGCCTGTTTTTGCTCCCAGGAGGCTGCAGGGAGGCCTACTAGGCCCAAAACAGGGCATGGAGAGAGCGTTGAGGGGGGTCGGGTGCACATGCTTGGGGGCAGGGAGAGCACAGGGGGTCACGCGTGCATGCACAGGGGGCAGGAGGAGTGTGGGGGGTCACGTGCGCATGCACAGGGGTTGGGGCTGCAGGAGGGGTTGCACGTGCATTGCATTATGGATGTGGCCGCACACGCTTGTGCTTTTGGCACGCAACAACAAAAAGGTTAATCACTGGTATAGAGTCTCCGCTTGAGCTGGGGATAGGACTAGAAGACCTTCTAGCTCTATTCTGATTGATTCTGATTGATTCTTTTTCTCATTAATCTACACCCGGTGCCCCATAATGACAAAGTGAAAACAGAAGTTTAGAAATGTCTGTCAATTTATTAAAAATACTTTCCGAATGTACTGTGTGTGTGAATGATGAAATATTTCAATACATTATAGATAGTTCTCATTCGGGGACCACTTGTTCAGTCACTTCTTAGAAGATAAGAGAATGCTGAATGAGAAGGACTTATCAGCGTTCCTCACAGTTGGTGCCTCTGCACTGGAGTGTCCTTATGGTCATATGATTGCGATTCGAGTGCTTGGCAACTGGCTCACAATTGTGATGCTTGCAGTGTCCTGCAGTTATGTAATGACAGTTTGCAACTTTCACTGCTGTCTTCTGACAAGCAAAGGCAACGGGGAAGCCAAAAGAAGTTGCAAATGGTGGCTAAGGGAAGCTGTGAATGCATGGGTTTCATCTCAGAGAAGCAGTTGGGACTGCCATTGTAAACTGGTGCAGTCACAGAATAGAATAGAATAGAATAGAATAGAATAGAATAGAATAGAATAGAATAGAATAGAATAGAATAGAATAGAATAGAATAGAATAGAATTCTTTATTGGCCAAGTGTGATCGGACACACAAGGAATTTGTCTTTGGTGCATATGCTCTCAGTGTACATAAAAGAAAAGATATGTTCATCATGAATCATAAGGTACAACACTTAATGATAGTCATAGGGTACAAATAAGCAATCAGGAAACACTATCAATATAAATCATAAGGATTTATAACATTGTGCTTTAGGAAGGTGCTGCTTAGTGACAGAGGTGCCGGTCTCAATTATCGTCATTAAGCAAGGATTACTTGTCATAGCAATAGCACTTAGACTTATATACCACTTCACAGTGCTTTACAGCTCTCTCTAAGTGGTTTACAGTATCAGAATATTGCCCCCAACAATCTGGGTCCTCATGTTACCGACTTTGGAAGGATGGAAGGCTGAGTCAACCTTGAGCCGCTCAGAATCAAACTCCTGGAGTGAGCAGTACTGCATTCTAACAAGAACATCATCACAATAAACACAATGAATCCGATCCTAAAGCACGCTAATCATGGTTGTATAATTGTTTTTTTTTGAAAAAGTCACAATTGGCTAGGTTCATGCAATGTACAAAGTTGAAATTGTGTTATGGCTTAGCATTGGATTGCAACCAATCAGTGTCTCCTCATTATCCTGGAATGTTGCCCTAAATCTTTCAGCAAAAAGAATCATTGGTTTCTCCAAGGCAGGATGAATGTGCGCAATAGATCTTTGAAACAAATTGTGTTTTGTTTCTTAAGTGGGCAGCTTGGTGGGAGCAGATTAATGTTGGTGCCATTGGAGATTAGAGGCATGATTAGAATAGAAATTCAAACCAATGTGTCTCAGTGCTCTTGATTTAACCATCGAATGAGCACCCTGTGGGACAATTTGTTACCTGCTTAAATCAAATATACACAAATGATGCATGTTGGTGGTGGTATTGGTTTGGCCCAAAGGAAACTGAGTGGCAGTAAATCAGGGGTCATTTCAGGTGGCTAAAACTGAGACCTTACAGACCAGTAGGGCATTTTCCTTGGATTTTTTTTCCATTTATTATTTTTATTCCACTTGGCCATTTTGTATTATCACCCTGCAAAGGAATTGAGATTTGAAATATTTATCTGAAAATAAGAGGAGGGGGAGCATGGAATCAAAAATCCAAGATAACAGTTGCAACTTCAGTGTGACTGAAACCCTGACACCTTTATGGATGACACAATAGAAGGACTGGCTCAATGGCCTTGAAACAGAGATGAGCACAACAAGTGAAGTAAAATCTGCAGGGGCTCCTTTTACCTTTTCTTTTATGGGTAAAGGAATCCAATCCCATTTTACTGGTAGGTGGACATAGATGGCTATAATCCTTTGCTTGGTTTGGAGATCGGTAGTGTTTTAAATTATTCTTAGAAACTGTAGGAAGTCAGCCATGTTTGTACAGTGATAGCTAGAAATCAGAATAAGTATGGCAGCTTCTTTTTAGTCTAACATACTTTAGTAGAAAACATAATGTTTCTGATATTTAATAATTCTTATTGATTTATATTCTGCTAATTTTTCATGGCCATGATCTTGACCTTTGTGGCTGCATTAATAAAATAACCTTAAATGATTTGAAGCAATACAAATAAGATGTTTGATCACTTTATTTCTTGTTCAAAATACATATGAAACGAATAGAATAAAATTATATCAAATGTTTCTTGTTTTTGTCTTTTTCAATATAAAATTATCACAAACTGTACATTTTCATGACATACATTTTGAGGTGCCCTTACATACCTTGATATTTCTCTCTACCGACAAATAGATTTGTATACTTTTTCAGACAGTTGGTTGTAAAAGTACAGAAACGTACATTTCTTAAGAGCTAGTGCAAAAAACAAAACAAAACCCTAAATAAAAGAAAAACAGTTACTATATTAGTAATAACAATCATATACTTTTAGATGTCCACAAACGGCTGGTTAGCACATACAAAAAGCCCAGAACATGTTTGAGGGAGAAAAATGTGCTTTTAAAAACTGTCTGTTAAATACAGAAGCCCGAGATACCAATCTGAACAATGGCTAAGGGCCAAATCACAAACTGGCTTGAAAAAGGCACATAACTTAACACGGCAGAAAAAAGTACAAAACAAAACCCCATTCAGCTGACATCAAATAGCGAAGACTACACTGTTGTATTCCATAGGCTATACGCTGACTTGGCCTTATGACTTACATGACTACAGACAGGCATTTCACTTGAATTTGGACTGCTGAGGCACATTCACACGCAAAACTAGCAGCCTGGTTGTTTTACCGTGGTAAGCAAGACTGAACCTTATCCAAACCTCTTACAAGCTCTGGGAAAGATGTCAGGATTCTTCTGTTTTCCATAACTAGTTTTAAATGGATGGTCTTTCTGTGTATAAATATCAATGCTGGGAAATGTCAGTACATTTTTTTTTACAATAGCATTAGCAATAGCATTTAGACTTGTATACTGCTTCACAGAGCTTCACAGCACTTCATAGTGCTTCACAGCCCTCTCTAAGCGGTTTACAGAGTCAGCCTATTGCCCCCCAAACAATTTTACCCACCTTGTAAGGATGAGTCAACCTTGAGCCTGGTGAGATTTGAACTGCCAAATTGCAATCAGACGGCAGTCAGCAGAAGTATCCTGCAGTACTGCACTCTAACCACTGTGCCACCGCGGTTCTTACAAGGTTCCTTATAATCATTGTTGGTAGCACTGGAAGGAAAATAGAAATCCAAATGCCTACTGAAGCATTGGAAGGATGCTTACAAATATCAACAGCATTTGCAATTTATCTCAACAGCAGGTCCAAGAATCCTGGTGCTTTCCAGAGGTTTTGGATTATAATTGGCCCTTCTGATTTGGGCTGATGGGAAATGCAGTCCAAGAAAGTATCAGAATACCTATCTGGTGCTCTACACTCTGCAGCCACCTGTCTTTATTTTGAAAATTTCAGATTTAATAATGAATTTTGTTATTTTAAAAAAATAGTGCACTCTTCCCAATTAATAGAATCCCATTGCTTGATATCATTATTATTTATACAATTTAGTTTTCATACAATGAACTTGTGAAATTGTTTTACAAACAAAAAAAATATTTATTCTATATCTGTTCATATGCAAAAGGCTCTGGTGATTAAAGTATCAAAAGTCAGATTCTGTCCACCTCATTCCCATGGGGTAGATTTCCTGAATATAACAGTAAAAATAGAAAACAATGTTTATTATTCTTTAGAACCTGTAAATCTTTCCTTATCACCTGTACTTATTGCCCTTTTTCACTGCATCCGTATGAAAAGAATTTATCTGGTTTGGAAATGTATATTTCAGATCAGATATGTTCATGCAAATGAATGAACCCTGCATGTGTATTTAATGTTGGAACACGACAATGAATGCATTCATGTACCACTCATACTTGATGAACAGCAAGCATTTTTGTCTTCTGTGGTTTAGAACAAGGGGGAAAAAAATAGAATGAGACAATTAAAAATAGACAGTGCCTGAATGAACATTTTATTTCTCTTCCCTGAATTTTATCTACCAACTCAGTAGATCAGACCAGAAAATATGAGGGACAGTCAATATGATTTTATTTTAGTTGAATGGCCTTGATTGAAAAACTCAGTGCTTCAAAAAAGTGTCATCGCTAAAAGAAGATGTCGCTAAGCATAAAATAAAACAAGGAAGTTCATTGGCTGTAGATGACAATGGGAAACTGGACCATGGAGTCAAGGCCACTATATTGTATGATGTGATCTGTGGCTATTTCTGGTAGCATGGACTTTTGAAGTGGACAAAATATGGCCAGCAATTTAGAAGAAAATAGAATAATTTGTTTTGTATGAAATATATATATAGTTTTTATATATGTATATTAAATTGATAAATAATTTCATTCTCATCATTATCAAAAGTAAACTATATTTCTTCAACCTTCATACAAATATATAAATATATCATGTGCAAGGGGGCAATATAAGAGCTCAGAAATACACATCTTTTAATGCAAACAAGAAATGCATAACTTTTAATGCAAACAAGTTGCCCTACCAACTGTACAACTTGTAGGAAATCGCCAAAAGCATTCATACCATAACGTATCCAATTTCTCAATCTGGCTCTCCTTGAGTGGTCTAATCATATCATTTCCATTTTAGAACAACCCAGATGAGCCTGTGTCTTACAAGTTGTGATGAATGCATATTACTCGCACAAGCTCACATTACAGGTAGAGATCTGATGCAGAAAATGGTGACCAAACCCTGAATACACAAGTCAGAACTATTGTAACAAACATGTCAGGAGATTCTAATTGACACTTCTCCACTGCCGGTTCGCTTGTGCACTTCGAATTAGGTGTGTAAGCATTTTTCTCCTTCTGCGAGCAAAGTAAGGATTGTAGTTGGTGAAACAGTCATGTTTTGCTCGCAGAAGGTACATGGATCTCATAACAGATCATAGAAAAGCTATGTACACAACTGGATCCAAAATCACACTTAATAATAAATATAAGCAGCTTCCTAATATTTCGTGTACCTCATCCTCTTGACTCATTTTTCTTCAAATATTTCAAAATGGGGGAAGAATCAGGGCTAATATTATTATTTTTTTCTGACCGACTGTTTCAGTTCAAATTGTCCTGTCTCGTCATGTCATTATGCAACAGAGAAGCAATAACTAGAATTCTCAAGATCTTCAAGGTGGTGCTATCATTTTGCCTGTAAAAGCATTTCATTTATCCCCATGAAGGCATCCGCTTGATTGGTCCCTTTCATTGGGTACACAAGAAGGTCTCGCTTCAGTAATATGAATGGTTAGCATCAATAAGGACGCAAGCATTGGAAGAATAATCTGCTATGAACTACTAACCAAGCCTCTTTCATATCAGCAATGCTCACACAAATGTTTTCCCCCTCCCAACTCTACGAAATGAACAAGTGCTGCATAGGAACAGATTTTACAAAGTTAAATATAAATATTAACAACACATTATCAGAGACATTCCTTAATTCATGACGTGTTTCTTAGGTATATAAAAGCCGTTGTAACTCTGTGTCTGAGAGTTCACATAGTGCAGGAAGCTATGGTTTGCTTTAACCATGCTTGATTTAGTCAGTCAAAATTGGCTGGGTTCACCCAACATGCTAAGCCACAATTCATGGTTTACAAAACATAATGCCAAGATTCATATAATATATTCAACTAAAACCAGAGGAACTGTGTTTTTGACTTATCATGGTATGATTGCAGCCTCTTGTGACCTTGCCTTCTCAGAAAAACATTCTCGCCAAGCTTAGAAATGTTGGGCTATGTTACACTTTTCAACACAAAAACTCTTAGAAATTTAAAAACTGATAAATGTCCATTGTTTGGCCATACACATTGTGCCCATTTTTGCTTGAAACAAGAAACAGTATATTAAGTAATCTATTATATCTAAACATTTTTTTTAAGGATCTCATTGTAATCTACCACAAGTACAATTAGTACAAATAAGAGAAAGCACACAAGCAAAGAGACTTTAAATTCCAGCATTTCAAAGCAATCTTACAGTTTTTACACATTGGAAATATGTTCCAGATTGTAATAGTGCTGTGCCAAAGCAAAATATTGAAATGTTTATTCAAACATCCAAAAATATGTTTTCAAAAGTAAAACAGAAGTGTTTTGTACTAAGATTAAATGATCACGAGAACATTTATTTCTGTGATTTATTGGGGCCAAATGTATTTTCATTATGCTTTTGGCCAGTAAAATTCAGAAATTGTTAGCAACGATTGAACTTGGAAACATTTTCAATGAACTCCCCTCCCCAATCTTGAATTATGTCATTGTGACTTTCTGTCACAACTCTTTTATATGGAGCAGAAGGAAAAAAAATCCTCCGTCTTTCTCTTCATATAGTTGATTGGAAATATTTGGATGGGTATATATAAAGCTAGACCTCCTAGAGCAGTGATGGCTAACCTTTTTGCCATCGCGTGCCAAAAGTGGGGGGAGCACGGTGGGGTCACACGCACGCGTGCCCACATCCATAATTCTATGCGCCCCCACCCCCGTGCTCCCCCCGTTTTTGGCACGTGATGGCACGGTGGGCCCAGTAGACCTGTTTTTTGCTCTCCACAGACTCCAGAGCCTTTCTAGGAGCCTGGGGAGGGCAAAAACAGCCTCCCCCCAAGGCCCTCCAGAGGCCGGAAACAGTGTGTTTCCTGACTTCTGGTGGGCCCAGAAGGCCTGAAAATCAGCTGGCTGGCGCACGCATGCGTGTCGGAGCTGAGCTCACGTGCCCACCGATATGGCTCCGTGTGCCACCTGTGGCACCCGTGCCATAGGTTCGCCATCATGGTCCTAGAGTATAAGTTTATATGCATGAATGGAGAGTGAATGAATGAGTGAGTAAATAAGTAAATAAGTAAATAAGTAAATAAGTAAATAAGTAAATAAGTAAATAAGTAAATAAGTAAATAAGTAAATAAGTAAATAAATTTGCTTGGTTGGTTGGTGGCACAGTCAACCAGATGTTTAGGCTGCATTTGACATCTTTATCTACCTATTTAGGCCTATTTAGATGGTGATTCATGGTTTTGGAGATATCTCTGCAAGCTACAAATTGTTCCAAGTAAATGTCTATGGAGATTCTCAGTCATCCAGGTCATGGTTGTCCCAAAGGTGCTTTTTCAAGAGACAACTGGACTTTCTGGTTTTTCTTTGAAGGCGTTTCTTCAAAGCTTCTTTGTATTTTTTGATTTTATTATGTGTGGGTAATCTACAATTAGATTTGCAATAACCAAAGACCTAAGAATTATTAAGGTAGCATCATTAAAGGTTAGAGACTGTAACATTACCAGAACCAGTTCGGGTTGGTAGATAGATATTTTTCAAATTCCCAGAAAGAGAGTGCCTGGTCCAACATTGCCCAAATGGCTTCTGTGCTGAAAGAGAGAACCTGGATCTCTACTCATTCCTAGTCCAGCACTCTAACCACTAAGCTACATGGACTCTTTTCATATATACATACATACCTGTATGTATATGTAAATGTAAACAAGCAACTTTTCAAATGGATGTGTGTGCATACGTACATTGTGCATGTATTCCTGGAATTTAAACCATGATAAATATTTATATTGGAATAGGGCAAGGATATTTAGTGAATCAGAGGCCTTATGTGAACAGGCTAGGTCAGTGATGGCTAACCTTTTCCGGACCGAGTGCCCAAAGCGCGTGCACACGAACCCCAAAATGCAATGCATGCATGGCTCTGTGCATGTGCCCCGCTCCCCTGTGCATGCGCATGCCCCCGGCATGCCCCCATCTCCATGCATGTGCCCCCGCATGCACCCTGTCCTCTGTGCATGTGCCCTTGAACATGTGCATGTACCCCCGCACATGCGTATGTGCCCCCAGCATGTGCCCCACCCCGTGCATCTGCGGATGTCCCCGCATGTCCCCCCAGATAGACCCAAAGACCAGCTGGCTGGTGGGAGGCACACACGCATCTGTGGTGAACCTGAGCTGGGGCAACAGCTCCAGAGAGTGCTCTGCGTGCCACCTCTGAAAGAAATAGGTTCGCCACCACTGGGCTAGGTATACCTAGCATCTCTGATCACAGAATAAGTATTCTTCCATGTAGCACAGTTTAAATGCATGAAGATATACTGAACCAGAACGTCAAAGTTTGACCTAAATATAGATTTGATTTATATATTGCATTATTATACCTTGATTTGATTAACAATCTGCAATTGACTAGGCCAGTGATGGCTAACTTTTTTGCCATCGCGTGCCAAAAGCGGGGGGAGCATGGGGGGTCGCGAGTGTGTGTGCCCACATCCATAATTCAATGCGCCTCGCCCTCCCATGCATGCGCACGTGACCCCCCCCTCCACACTTCACCCTGCTTTTGACACACAATGGCACAATGGGCCCGGTAGGCCTATTTTTCCCCCTCCCCAGGCTCCAGAGGCTTTCTAGGAGCCTGGGGTGGGCAAAAACAGCCTTCTTCATCCCCCTGGAGGACTTCCGGAGACCGGAAACAGCCAGTTTCCCGACTTCTGGTGGGACCGGAAGGCCTGAAAATCAATTGGCCGGTGCGCGCACGCGTGCTGGAGCTGAGCTAGGGCAACACTCGCGTGCCCACCAATATGGCTCTGCGTGCCACCTGTGGCACCCGTGCCATAGGTTCGCCATCACGGGACTAGGCTCATATCACATAAAGACTTATTTCACCCATTGTCCAAAGCCATTAGAGAGGTGGAGGAAATGATTGGTTTTGGGTTACTTCTGTTGTTTAAATTCAAACTGAGTGGCTTGAAAAAGAGTATATCACATAAAGACCTATTCTTTTTTGAAATGTATTGGAAATGTATGGGAGAGAACCAAGCATGACCATTATCACACTCAGTGGCTACCCAGATGTAATTTCTTTTGTCTGAAGAGTTACTTTAAAATTGTCATATGGAAACGACAAAACCTTCCTGTCTACTTGAACGTTGGGCTGAATTTTCATTCTGCTTCAACTTCACATCTCTGCTCACAATAGAATCCCTTATGCCACCAGGCTCGAAATGTTGGGCTTCGGCAACCTGGAACTACGCCACCTACAGTCTGACCTAAGCATAGTACACAAAATTGTCTGTTACAACGTCCTACCTGTCAACGACTATTTCAGTTTCAACCTCAACAATACACGGGCAAACAATACATACAAACTCAAAGTAAACTGCTCCAAACTTGATTGCAGAAAATATGACTTCAGCAACAGAGAGGTCAATGCCTGGAAAGCTCTACCTGACTCCGTTGTTACAGCCTCAACCCCCCCCAGCTTCAACCTTAAACTGTCTATCGTGGACCTCACCCCATTCCTAAGAGGTCTGTAAAGGGGGAGGGGCGTGCATAAGCGCACCAGTGTGCCTACAGTCCCTGTCCTACTGTCCCCATTTATTTGTATTCATTTCCTGTGTTCATGTCCATGTTTATACTTATACCTGTTATCTTGTACATGATCGACAAACTACTAACTGACTAAATAAATAAATCTATTAGTGAAAGGCAAGAAATGAAAGTGGAATGAGGTTTTATATGGATATTGAATATGTTGCTAATCATCATCATCATCATCATCATCGCGACCTGGCCATCGAAACTACATGGCTATGGATGAAACATGCAACGGTGATACCCATTGTCATCGGGGCACTTGGTACCATGTCCAAGAATTTTATAAGATACATCAACAAATTGCAGCTTCTTGCAATAACACCAGCGGAACTGCAACCAACTGTGCTACTTGGAACATCATACATCTTAAGAAGGTACTTGGTTGATACCTAGGACGCTGGCAGCAATCCGTATCAACCATTAGCACCAGTCAATGGTATTTGTGATGCATTTTTGAATGTTCAGTTGACTGCGTTTCATGTTTAATGAATAAAGTAAATAATAATAAATAATTTTTCCCCTTAGAAGGCACTCTTCAGAAAGCATAAGTGTACAACAATGCATAATTTCCCTTTTTCACTTTGTATATTCTTTTACCTACTAAATAGTTGCCTAATCATGGTGTAGTAGGCAAATATATGTGGTTCTGCATGATCAGATATTTAGAACCCATCCAAAAGATCCTGATTAATATTTTAAGGAATAGCCTTATCATTAAGAATTAATCAAAGATATTTGATCCTGGACAGATCAGGGACAATGATTTTGGTGACTTATGGGGTAGACCAGAAGCCGTTGAGAACTTTCTGTGAGTGAAATACAATCGATAGGTTCTTAACAGAGGGTTTTGAAATTTTATTTAGCTGTTGGTTTTACCTGTTAACTATATTTATATATAGCAGAAATATATCAGGCTTAGTGGGTTGGGTAAACACTGTTGTAGAAATTCATAAATTGTGTGCCTGCTTTGCAAGGGAGAGTGGGGAGAAACTATGATCATTATCTCTATTCAGCTAGAGAGGACAATTGACATATATGTCCTTTTTGTTTTTGTTTTTTTCTTTTTCTGGACTATTTTGTGTAGTCTCGTCTAATTTTGTTTTATTTTGTTTTTGTATTTTTCCCTTTTTTGAAGTTTGTATTTTAATGTTTTGAATAAAAATTTAAAAAAGGTAAGTTTTATGAAGAAAGCAGTTACAGTACCTATTGGAAACAAACAAACAAAAACAAAAATAAAAAAAATAAATAAACCACGTTTACTCCCTGTCCTGAAATTCCCTATAATATGATATTTATGCCTATGAATCTGGCAAAAAAATAAATAAATTTCTGTGAATATCAGGACTTTGATTTAATACGGCATTATAAGGCTTCCTTCCTTTACTTTTTTTTGCAATATTTGCATTTCCTTTTGTGTACTGAGTTTGCTTATTTATTTAAATATTCCAAGTAAACCAGTGAATGTTTTAAAACTTTAGTATGTACAGACATCAGAAAACTTGTTCATTTCTACATATCAAGGATTCACTGGCAACCTATCTTGGCCTTTGCAGTATGTAAACATTGTCATAACTGAAATACCTTTTTTAAAAGGAAGTATCAAATTGATTTAATTTGGGGTATCATGAAATGGATCTCCGAACTTTATGAATGTGCCTTAACCCATATATATAGAGAAGACAGAATCCTGTCCACCAATGAAACACAACTGAAAGTAAAGAATAAGAAATAGTGGCATGATATTGTAGGCACAGCAGATATAACGATGATGTTGCAGGTCATGAATTT
Source organism: Ptyas mucosa (assembly GCA_012654045.1). Taxonomy (NCBI): domain Eukaryota; kingdom Metazoa; phylum Chordata; class Lepidosauria; order Squamata; family Colubridae; genus Ptyas; species Ptyas mucosa. Next base: position 12,558,025 of record WNWU01000037.1, read on the forward strand.
AGACCCAAATCTCCAGCTGTACATGGTTATGGTGCGGATGTTACACCGCTGTTCAGTCTAGGGTGTAAGTGGTGGTTTTGGTGACGAACAGGATCCTTGGCTGTCAAAGCTGGTTGCTCGGCCTGGCAACTGGAACAGATGGTACATTTTAAGAAAATAAGAAAAGACCTACTGAATCAAGGTCCGCGAAGTCCTGCATCCTGCTTCTCACTTTGGCCAATTTGATGCCTCCAGGAAGCCTACAAGCAGAATACCAAGGCAATGACCCTCACCCACTCATTGCTCCACTCCCACTGTACCCTGAATAAACTGGATTTACATATAAGCATTAGGAATTTTAGGCATCAATCGTTTCAACCAGCGGTGGAATTCAGCCGGATCTATCCGGCTCATGCAATCTGGTAAGGCCGGTGGCGGGAGGCTCCGCCCACCCACCTGGATGTCATCACGTCCCATTTTTGACCATCTGCGCATGCGCTGAAGGCTCTGTGCATGTGTGGAGGAGGCATGCACGCTCACATTTGCAATTTGGTAGCGAAGGTAAGTGCATTTTACCCCTGGGTTCAACTCTCTGCCTGGATAGTATATTCAGAAAGCCATTTAATATGTAGAAAGAGATGGGGTACCTGTATTGGTGCAGGAAGGATTTAAAAATCGTTCTGTCCCAGTGCTGTAATTCAGTGGTAGGTTGCCCCTGAACTGGTAGTAAAACCGGCGGGAGGCTCCACCTACCACCCCGGATGTTGTCATAGGCAATCTGCACATGTGCAGAACCTTCTGCGTATGCGCAGAGCATCCGTGATGATGTCCGGGTGGGTGGGTGGGTGGGTGGGTGGGTGGGCGGAGCCTCCTGCTGCTGCCACTACCGGTTTGCTCAAATCGGGGCAAACTGGTAGAAACCCACCACTGGACCCCATCACCACAATATCTTTTGAGATATAATGAGTGTATTGGAAGCAGGGAGGAGGCAGAACACAAGAAAGTGCAGTTCATGGAAACACATGGTATTTATGCACATCTCTTGGCACTTTACCACTAAAGTGCAAGAACACATTCCAGCTGAACTTCTCTTCTTTAAGAGACATTGCCAATGCAATTGTTCTTTTATCAGACTGAAGGAGGATTAAGGCAGAAAAAATTGCAGGAGAATCTATATGGGGAGGGCGGGGGTAAAAACATGGGAGTTAGGTATTTTATGGAAATAATTTTATCCTTACCTCTAATAATGGATGCCAGTGGGTTATTGGTTTGCGCGGATATGCTAGCATTTCGTTCCAGTGGTCTCTTCCGAGTCCTTCTGCATCAAGTCCTGTCCTACATACCCCGATCACTTCATTGTGCCCTACTCTAGGATTAAAGAGAGATAAAATTGATCCACAGAACTGTATATACTTATGATGGACTATATTTTTATTTATTTTTAAATGTTATGCTGCCAAGTGCCAAGCTGCCAAGCTTCTCTCTACCAAGTGACTCTAATGAAGTGGGCAGAGGTGGAGGCATGACAAAAAAACCCAACATAACCAGAGTTAGAAAGGAGACAGAAGAAAAGAATTAGAATCCTTAGAATCTCCCAGATTATCTCCATTAGGCTAAGAGTTTAGTCTGGCAAGATTCTGGTTAGTGGTGTGAATGAAAAATAACTGAACTTTGCCTAGATTGTTCTAGTCATTCTTGGGCTGGGCCTGAGAATGCTCTGATGTAAAACAGTAAGAGCTGCAAATGGAATAACTATCTTTTTTTAAATCAAGAGTCAGTAGAATTTGTGAGTTGCATGAGTTGTACAAATTAAGAAAAATGCAATTTCCTTGTTTTATATTTTTTTCCTCTTCTACGGTGCCTGGAGAAGGTCAAATAGATATAGGACATTGCCTCACCTGCTGACACCTGGAAATGTTATTCATTGAATTCTTTCAGGTTCTGAGATTTCATCAAATCTCTCTAGGCTTTTTAGATGTGAGAATAATAATGCTTCAGAGGATAAGAGTGCCGTTATAAAGTCTAGAAAGGTGTTTTAAAATCTACAATAAAAGAGTTGAAGTTATTGCAGCTTGTTTTTTTTTCCTGCTCAATGCAGTCCTCATATCTCTATGTATCTACTACAGCAATGCATTTTTGGGATTTACTGTAGCATCTGTTGTTAGGAACCATTTCAGATATGTCCTTTCAATGTTTATCAAATAATCTTTTATGAGAAGTAGACCTATTTTGGACCTGGTGATAGAAGCTAAAATTGTTTCTAAGGGCCAGAATCTGGGGTTGGCAATCTGTGGGTTTATGTTATCTGAAAGTTATGAAAACCAACACTTATTTTCATGGTAGGATATCTACATACAAACCATAAATGGCCAAAACAGCAGTGATGATGTTGATCAAATAATACATCTTTTTGTTTTTTCCTTTCAAACTGTCACTTGCCTTCCTGTAGTTTGTCTGACTCCTGAAATTGTTACTGGATGTTATGCTCTGAGCGATCAACAAGTGGCAAGAAAGTAGGGGCAGTCAGACACAACACAGGTTATGTAGACAGTAAACACAGGGTCAATCAAAATGGACTCAAATGTCTATACACCAATGCACAGAGTATGAGGAATAAACAGATGAATTAGAAATGCAAGTAAATGAGGGCAGATATGATATTGTTGCCCTTACGGAAACTTGGTGGGATGAAACCCACAAATGGAACATACAGCTAGAGGGATTTAAATTATTTTAAAAAAAACAGACCAAATAAAAGAGGAGGTGGAGTTACACTATATATAAGAAATAACTACATCTCTACAGAAATAGAGCACAACAATAATGAAAATTATCTTGAATGCATTTGGGTCAATATTAAAGGGGAAAAAATGATATTGCCATAGGTGTATACTATAGGCCACCCAATCAAACAGAGGAAATAGATGAACTTTTTGCTAGTCAGCTAACTAAGGTATGTAGGAAGCACATCACAATAGTAATAGGGAATTTTAACTACCGTGTCATCAACTGGTTCTAACAAACCTAGCAGACAACTTTGTTTCCCAAAAAATAGAGAAGGGAACAAGGGGATCAGCCACATTGGACTTAATTCTCACTAACATAGATGAAATGATAGAAAGTGTTGAAGCTACAGGAACCTTGGGGGCGAGTGATCATGCAAGATTGGAATTCAACATTATGAAAGTATTGGACTTTAAGACTTGGATTTTAAGAGAGATAATTTCAATAAATTTAGAGAAATCTTAGGAAGGATTTCATGGATGAGAATCCTCAAGGGGAAAACAACTCAAGAAGCTTGCGAAATTTTGAAAAGTGAGATTATAAAAGCCCAGTCTAGCACAATACCAATGAAGACAAAAAATAACAGTGCTCAAAAGAAACCAGCATGGCTGCATAAAGAACTCTCTGACAAATTGAAAGACAAAAAGACAAGTATAAAAAGTGGAAAGAGGGTCACATAACTAAGGCAGAATATCAGCAAACAGCCCTTGCCTGCAAAGATGAAGTGAGGAAAGCTAAGGCTCACAATGAACAAAGGCTTGTGACAAAAGTAAAAAATAACAATAAAAAAGCTTTTTCCAACATGTTAAAAACAAGAAAAAAGTCAAGGAAACAATTGGTCCATTGCTGGGAGAAAGTGGCAAGAAGGTGACAAGCAAGGGGGAAAACAGAACTACTTAACTTGCTTTTTGCATCTGTCTTTATACAAAGTGAAAAAACAATCCAACCTATCAAAAAACGCACCACAAAAAACAGATTAGGAACGAACACAAGTTAAAATAGGGAAGAAAATGGTAAGTGAGCACCTGTCTACCTTAGACGAGTTCAAATCACCAGGACCAGATGGACTACACCCCAAGGTTCTGAAGGAACTGGTAGACGAGATCTCAGAACCACTGAACTATATCTTTCAAAGATCCTGAAGCACCAGGGAACTGGCAGAGGACTGGAAAAGTGCTGATGTAGTTCCCCTGTCGAGCCCTGTTAGCTGCTCGACACCGCTGACGCGCTTTGGAGCTGGCGAAGGGACGGACTACATGTGCACAACAGAAGGGGTGGTGGTGGCACAGGTATTTAGGCAGCCATTTGCGGGGTGTGGGGCGCGGGGTTGGCGGTTTCAGCAGGATTAGGGGACCGATACCCCCTGATGTGTTGCATTCCTGCAGCTGAGCTCCGGAGGATGGACATCGGCCAGCAACTGGGAAATGTGTCCAGAACTGCTAATTAGGAAGCATGGCGTGGCTTTATGCCTGCCTTACTCAGCGGAGGATATTTAAACTACAACAACCCAAGGACTCGTAACGCCAATTTCGAGCTGTTTTCAGAGTTTGCAGCACGTGCCTGTCGCCAGCGCCCAATAAACCCCATTTCGGAAAGAGCTGAATGGAATGGTGTGGTTTTTGTTGCGCTTGGCTCAGGAACCCTGAGAGGAAATTACTTGGCGTCGTATATTGGAGGGGGCAACGGTTCCTTTTGAGGTGTGGACAGACCACCGTAATCTGATGGCATTACAGACACCTAGACGGTTGTCACCTAAGCAGGCGCGATGGGCCCAACACTTCCAGCGTTTCAAGTTCACATTGTGGTATGTGCCGGGGGGAAGGAATTTTCTGGCTGATGCCTTATCTCAGATGCCGCAGTTTAACAGTAAAAGGGATGAGATTGTGCAGGCTATGGTCCCGGAGGGAACTTCAGGGAGTGTTGATGTGGCACTCCGGATAGATTGACATACTGAATGGTACGATCGTCTATGGCAGGGGTTGGCCCAAGATATGTGGTTACAAAGTAATACACAGATATTAACCCACAGGGATGGCCTGGCTTGGAAAGGGGATAAATTATATGTGCCGCAGGGTATGCGTATGGCTATATTACAACGTTGTCATGACACTAAACCCGCTGGTCACTTCGGATTCTTAGAAACACTTCATTTAACATAAAGACAGTTCGGGTGGCCCCATATGAGGAGTGACATAGAGGAATATGTGCAGAGCTGTGCTACCTGTGCAAGAACTAAACTCCTCTTCAAAAAAGGAAAAAAAGAATAGATCCAGGAAACTACAGACTTATCAGCATGACCTCAATACCAGGGAAGATTCTGGAAAAGATAATCAAGCAACGAATCAGCAAACACCTAAAAGCAAACAAAGTAATGAACAAAAACCAATATGGGTTTATCAAAAACAGATCATGTCAGACTAATCTTATTGCATTCTTTGACAAAGTAACAAAAGTTGTGGACCAGAGGAATGCTGCTAATATAATTTACTTGGACTTCAGTAAGACGTTTGATAAAGTAGACCATAACTTACTACTAGATAAAATAGAAAAATGTGGGCTAGACAGCATCACCACCAGATGGATTCATAACTGGCTGACCAACCCCACTCAACATGTAGTCCTCAATGGAACTGCATCTACATGGAGTGAAGTATGCAGTGGGGTACCCCAAGGCTCTGACCATCACACATCAGAGATACCTTGACATATTCTTCAACATCTTCATCAATGACTTGGACGAGGGGATAGATGGGGTATTCATCAAATTTGCAGATGACACTAAGCTAGCAGTAATAGCCAACACTCTGGAAGATAGGCTTAAGATACAGAAGGATCTTGACAGACTTGAACATGTAACAAAATGAAATTCTATGGTGAAAAATGTAAGGTTCTACACTTAGGCAAGAAAAACAAAATGCACAGGTACAATATATGTGGTACCTTCCTCAATAGTAGTAACTGTGAGAGGGATCTTGGAGTCCTAGTGGATAACCATTTAAATATGAGCCAGCAATGTGCAGCAGCTGCGAAAAAAGCCAACACAGTTCTAGGCTGCATAAACAGAGGGGTAGAATCAAGATCACGTGAAGTGTTAATACCACTTTATAATTCCTTGGTAAGGCTACACTTAGAATTTTGCATCCAGTTTTGGTCGCCATGATGTAGAAAAGATTTGGAAACTCTAGAAAGAGTGCAGAGAAGAGCAACAAAGATGATTAGGGGACTGAAGGCTAAAACATATGAAGAACGGTCACAGGAACTGGGTTTATCTAGTCTGATGAAAAGAAGGACTAGGGGTGACATGATAGCAATGTTCTAGTATCTCAGGGGCTGCCACAAAGAAGAGGGAGCCAAGCTATTCTCCAAAGCACCTGAAGGCAGGACAAGAAGCAATGGGTGGAAATTAATTACGGAGAGAAGCAACCTAGAACTAAGGAGAAATTTCCTGACAGAACAATTAATCGGTGGAACAACTTGCCTCCAGAAGTTGTGAGTGCTCCAACACCAGAAGCTTTTAAGAAGAGATTGGATAACCATTTATCTGAAGTGGTGTAGGGTTTCCTGCCAAAGCAGAGGTTGGACTAGAAGACCTCCAAGATCCCTTCAAACTCTGTTATTCTGTTATTCTGATCCCACAGACTATTCCTGGTGGAGAATTTGGTGGTAGAAAGATTGCTGCAGACTGTCACAGTTACCAGCTAAATTCTTGCTCATGTACTAATTTTATTGCTATCATATATGCAAATTACAACTCTCAAATGCTGCTAGGACATTTGAGAAATCTGAATTTTGAGGGAAGGAAGGAAAGGGCAAAATATCTTTTAGCTTGTGTGGAGACATGCAGGTAGCACCTGTCGAGAACACTTGGCAAAAAGACGAGTCTTTTTCGGAGATCATTCAGCAGCTGTGAAGGACAGCTGTAGAAATTCAGGAAAAGATACTGATGCTTTAAAGATAGAAGCAACATGCACACCCCTGTGTGCTCAAAATGATATTTTGCCCCCTGAATTTGGATCTTTCACAGTCTAAAATAATCTAATGAAGAGAGGTTATGATAAGTAAGGGAGGAATGATACTGCAAATATTTTGATATAAGGCATGGTAGAAGATCAGACAGAGCAGTAAATAAGAGTCCAGGCAAAGATCCTAAGCTGTAGGTCCCATGTTAATATATTTGAACACATTATACACATTCACGAAATATGTTTATTCATTTCTTTGGAAAGAGGAAAATGCAACATTACTACCGGTCATAGTCCATGACGGCAATGGACAGGCTGACTTGTTCCACGTTTTCAGGAGGAATGTCAAAAACTATAGCTTCACTGTATACTGGGTTGAGAGTGTTCTTCTTTGTGGTTGTTTTCCTCTTTTTCAGGCGTCGACCATCACACATCAGAGATACCTTGACATAGGGATCTGAGATAACAGGAAGAGAACTAAACAAATGAAAGTACATGGACAACTTTGCCAGCAGACAAAAATTAAAATAAGCAGCCAATTCCGTCTAGGTACCACAATGGGTGGATGTAATCAGTGGTGGGCTGCAACCGGTTTAACAACTGGTTCTGTGAGCGCGTGCTTTGTGCATGCACGCTCCTAACGCACTTGCACCAGGGGTGGGTTCTAAATTTTTTTACTACCGGTTCTGTGGGCGTGGCTTATTTTGTGGGCGTGGTTTGATGGTCATGTGACAATTCTTTAGGATTTAGCAGAGGTAGTGGTCTACCAGGCTTTTAACTGCTTGCAGAGCTATACCGGTCTATCCATTTGTTTTTCGAGTGCACCGGTCTACCACCACACTGCCTTTTAACACTGATCAGCTGTAGGGCAGCCCTTTGAAACCCCGCGGCAAGAGTTTGAACAGTTTTTTTCCTTCTAGCCATCAGCTGGGACTCGGGAGGCAGCAAATAGATTGGGGGCGGGGCCAAATAAAAGGTAAGAATAATGTGGGCGGGGCAGGAGGGCCCAGCTTCCGAACAAAGAGAACTAGTTCGGTGACGTCATATCGTCACCACTACTGGCTCGACCGAACCGGGCCGAACCAGGAGGAACCCACCACTGACTTGCACAGAGTATTCAAAATACAGCAGTTTGAAGCTCAGCTCCTTACTTTCTAAGGCAGCCCCGGTCAGTAGAACAGCGGAGGTGCGGAAATCAGCTGTGCCGCGTGAATCAGCTGAGCCAGAAAGAAGGAAATATAGGACAGGATAGGGCAGGGATGGGCGGGGCCAGTGGATGGTTGGAACTACTGGTTTGCTAGAACCGGTCTGAACCAGCAGCAGTTCACCACTGGCTGTAACATCTTTGATCATGTTTGAACAGCCCTTTTAGAAATTCAGCACCAGGACTTAAAATCCTGATAAGGCTCTATTTCCCCATCAACTCCACCCAGGTGGGCTAAGTGGAAAGGCACCTGCTCACCTGATGAACCAGTGATATCCATTGCTTTGAGATTTCGGCATTTGATGACTGTGAGGGTCATCCTCCCTGCAGTAGGCAAGTAGCAAAGGGAAAACATGATTTCCCCCAGATCAATGCTTTCCTGTAAAAGGAAGAGTAGATACAGATTAACAGAGTTGGAAGGCACTTTGTAGGTCATCTAGTCCAACCCCCCACTCAAGCAGGACACCCTACACTATTTCTGACAGATGGCAGTCCAGTCTCTTGTTGAAAGCTTCCAGTGATGAAATTCCCACAACTTCTGAAGGCAAGCTGTTCCATTGGTTGATTGCTCTCAATCAGAAAATTCCTTATTTCCAGGTTGAATCTCTCCTTGTTCAGTTTCCATCCATTATTCCTTGTCTGGCCTTCGGGTGCTTTGGAAAATAGCTTGACCCCCTTCTCTTTGTGGCAGCCCCTCAAATATTGGAACACTGTTATCATGTCTGCTCTGGTCCTTCTCTTCACTAGACTAGCCATGCCCAGTTCCTGCAACCGTTCATTGTATGTTTTAGCCTCCAGTCCCCTAATCATCTTGGTTGCTCTTGCTTATCAATACTGTACTAGAAATGAAACATGGTTTAAAAAACTTATTCCAGAATAATACACTTGTTAAAATACATATACAGGATCTTACTTTTATCTCACCTTGTGCCCCTGGGAATCTTCCCTAAATTGATATTATTTGAATTTTGGTCTGTAATAACGAAATGGGAAATCTGTAGCCCTTCCATATATAGAGTGGCTGGATAGCGTAGTGGTTAGACTGCCTTTGATAAGGGTTCAAATTCAGGCTGGTACCTCCCTAATCAGTTGGGGTCCTTCAGCAAAGATCTCCTAATGCTTCACCTGCCTACCTCAAATGTGAGAGTGACACTAACCAGAAGATCCATGCCAGCTAAGGCGTTGCCCAGATTAACAGGGTCCATGTCAGATGTTGAGGTACTAAGACAATCTGATGATAAGTAGGAAACTAGAACAAACCTTGCATGGTGGAGGCAAGGAAACATGGAATGCTACTACAACAATAGATCTAATGAGAGGAGATCTGGGAGGGTGGCTCCAACTGATCCTAGGAACAACATCAGAGCTTTTTGTCCCAAAGAGAGCAAAGCTAAGATATTGTGCAGAACACAAAAACTCTCAGGCCTCTGGTAGAAGACCTAAGTTTGAGGAAGAAATATAACAACAATTCGGGTGAGAAGGGAATAGATCAATCGATAGATAGATATATAGATAGATAGATAGATGTAGATAGATGTAGATGATATAGAGGTATATAGAGATATATATAGATATAGATGTGTGTGTGTGTGCACCCTTGTATGTACATGTTTATTTATTAAATAAAATTTAAAAGAATAAAAACAATGCAAATTTTGAAAGAGAAAAGTATGAAAAATAAAGCAAAGTAATAAGCGGAGAAAAAAGTACAGAGAAAGAAATACAGAAGAGAAAGGAAAAAAAAGGAAAAGCAAAGACAAAATTATAACGAAGAATAATTGTAATTATTAGTGACTAATGAACCTTTTGTTGAAACAAAAAAAAGGAACATATGATTTATGGGATTGATGATTAGAAAAGGTAAATTATGGAAAGAAGGAAATAATGTAACTTAAGAGAGAGAGAGAGTAAAATATAAATAGATTTGTAACTACTGTGAAGCAGATCGGAAGTTTAGGCAATCTGTAACTCTTCCAATACTATTTGCTTCCCATAGCTGTCAGCACTATTGAAGGTCAGATATTATGGGAATTATATGGCAATATTCAGTGGGATATAGTTTTGTCTGAATGAATTAATTGGGCATTAATTCTAAAAAATTCGTAATTTAACAGATAACCTTATTTCAACTTTCCCCTCCATTATATTAGACTTCTGTCTTTCATAAACTGAGATGATAGAGGTAAAAACCTCCATAATTTTTTAAAAAAGACTCTGCTTTGGTCTGAAAGTGTAGTTTCATTTTAGAAATAAGAGTCTACTTGATCTATTCTTATAAACATTTTTACAGATGGACCATTAATTTTGATGGGAGTTATTCCCAGTGAAATGCATATATAATTACAGCTATACCCTGACATTTGTGAGAAACTAATTCTGCTTTTTAATAAAGGGCATCTGAATGGCTTCGGATATAATTCTTGAGGAAAACTTGTTCAAAAGACAGGGTGTCCATGTGGAGAAGGTTAAAAAAAAAATCAAGAGGGCAGCCACAACTACACAACTGAAGCCCTGCCTTTTGGTATATGGAACATATATGGAACATATGTCAAGGTGAAGGGCTCTGATCATGCAGATTTCTTTAACTCACCCACCTAACCCTATGGAGACTAAGAGGTTGTGGTCAGTGGTGGGATTCAATTTTTTTTTACTAATGGTTCTGTGGGCATGGTGTGGCTTGGTAGGCGTGGCTTAATGGGCGTGGCAGGGGAGGATACTGCAAAATCTCCATTCCCACCCCACTCTAGGAGCCTGAGTGGCGTAGCAGGCTAATGCCTCCTATTAAGGCAGCATTTAACATCCAGCTGCCTGCAATTACTGCGAGTTCTAATCTCACCAGGCTCAAGGTTGACTCAGCCTTCCATCCTTTCTAAGGTGGGTAAAATGAGGACCAGGTTTGTGCGGGCAATAAGCTGACTTTGTATAAAATATACAAAAGTATGAAGGCTATTGCTTAATGCATTGTAAGCCGCCCTGAGTCTCCGGAGAAGGGCGACACACATATATATATATATATATAAACTCTAGGGGAAGGATACTACAAAATCCCCATTCCCTCCCCACTCCTGGGGAAAAGATATTGCAAAATCTCCATTCCCACCCCACTCTGGGGCCAGCCAGAGATGGTATTTGCCACTTCTCCGAACTACTCAAAATTTCCACTACCAGTTCTCCAGAACCTGTCAGAACCCGCTGAATAGCACCCCTGATTGTGGCTAATGTTGGCCATATTTCTACGATGCCAGTAATGGTCTTCCTCATTTTAACTATTACATGCATTCATCCATTTTATACCTTGTACAAAAATGCATTGATGAGTAATGTTTTTACCTAATTTTTTTTTCTCTTTTCCTGACCCTGTAATCCCTTAATTCAGGTTAGAATCAGGGTAACTGGATGGAACTCAGCTTTTATTGGCCAGGTGCCTTTCCTGATGCCTATGTGGAGTTGGCAGTGCATATTTTGAATTTGCGACCTACAAGAGAAACATCTCCCGCTACTTAGAATTGAACTCTCAACCTTCTGAGTGGGAGGCAAGTGTCTTCACCATTAGGTCACTACACTGTTCTACCTAAGAGATCAAAATATTAATATGAATAAATATGTGCTCGTGGCTGCGTGGCTAGGGGCATCAAATGATGCTATTGGCACTTTTAGGAACGCTTAGGTTTTGTTACGTCAGATTCATGTGAAAGGCAAACAGACGTGGGAAAGGAAACTATTTACTTAGAATCTGGCAGTCAAACAACTTGAAAACGGAGATCTGATGAACGCATCCAGCAAGGGGCTGTAAGATTTAATTGCCTCTTCATTCCAGTAAGTAGCACAACAATTTTTGCAAACACACCAGGATACAGAACAAGATGAGTGAGAAAGAGAACTATTTCTTTGGAAAACCATCCATTTAGTTGCTGGAGACTCAACTGGTAGCTACACTGATCATCCATGAATGTGTTAGGTATAAGTTCCTGACTCCGATTCTGCTATATATTAGTGTGAACAATGTCGGCATAAAATTGGGCTTAAAGCAGATGGTTCTCAAGCTTGACAACTTGAAGGTGTGTGGACTTCATCTCCCAGAATTCCACAGTCAGTCATGGTGGCTGGGGAATCCTGGAAATTGAAATCCACATGACTTTTAGGTTGCCTAGATTGATAAATGCTGGCTTAGAAGTAATTAAGCATGATGAACATAAACAGATTTATGCAGTACATACAGTAGTAATGCCCAGAGTCTACTAGTGTTAATTAGTCTCAGTTTATGCTATATTGCATTAAAATTTTATGGATTTCTAGTCAAAGGTCAAATTGAACCCTCAAACTAGTGGTTAGCTCATAAATCTTACAAAACTACATTGATATATTTGTAAATTTTATGGAAGATGGCAGAAAGCAACACTTTTTATGCCTAAGTGGAGTAAAAACAATTCAAAAGTATGCTTTATTAGGTATGAGTTTCTTTTGTTTTTAAATATCTTGCCTAATGCAAGATATTGCCAGACCAATTCTTGAATACAGCTCATCTGTCTGGAACCCACACTGCATATCGGACATTAATACAATTAAACGAGTCCAGAGATATTTCACAAGAGTCCTCCACTCCTCTGCTCGCAACAAAATACCTTCTGCCATCAGACTCGAAAATTTGGGCTTAGACAGCTTAGAACTTCGCCGTCTTCGGTCTGACCTAAGCATAGTACATAAAATCATCTGCTCCAATGTCCTACCAGCCAATGAATACTTCAGCTTCAACCAAAACAATACAATACACAATAGATACAAACTCATGGTAAATCGATCCAAACTAAACTGTAGAAAATACGACTTCAGTAACAGGGTGGTCAATGCCTGGAATGCACTACCTGACTCTGTGGTTTGTTCCCCAAATCTCCTAAACTTTAATCTTAGACTATCTACTGTAGACCTAACTCCATTCCTAAGAGGTCTGTAAGGGGCGTGCATAAGCGCACCAGCATGCCTACCGTCCCTCTCCTAATGTTTTCTTTTATTCGTATCCTTTTCGTATATTTATAATTATGTTTACACGTGTATCTGTCATAAAATACATGCTTGACTAAACAAACAAACAAACAAACAAACGTATCTAGAACATGGGCTGCATTTAATACAGCTGTCAGAGAATCCAGATGGGCTGCAGCTCCTTCCCCAGTATGTATTTGATGAGGTTTAATGATGGAGGTCAGAGACACCATGGTTCAGATGAATATTACAGAATGTGGCACGGGGTTTCAAAATCCAGAGGAGCAGATCAGGGGTGGGTTCTAAATTTTTTTACTACCGGTTCTGTGGGCGTGGCTTATTTTGTAGATGTGGCTTGGTTGTCATGTGACAATTATTTAGGACTTAGCAGAGATACTGATCTACCAGGCTTTTAACTGCTTGCAGAGCTGTACCCATTTATTTTTGCAGGCACTGATCTACTCATGTATTTTTGCAGGCACTGATCTACTCATGTATTTTTGCAGGCACTGGTCTACTCATTTGTTTTCTTTTAACACTGATCAGCTTAGGGTGGCCCTTTGAAGCCCCGTGGCAAGAGTTTAAACAGTTTTTTTCCCTCAAGCCATCAGCTGGGACTCAGGAGGCAGCAATAGATTGGGGGTGGGGCCAAATAAAAGGTAAGAATAACGTGGGGGAGGGATGTGGGGGGTAGGGGCGGAGGGGCGGGGGGGCAGGGGGGGAGGGAGGGCAGAACTGGTTCGGTGACGTCATATCGTCACTGCTACTGGTTCATGAGAACCGGGCTGAACTGGGAGGAACCCACCACTGGAGCAGATGACATTAGAGGTTTGGAGGCCTGAATTTTCTTGAAATCAGGATGGTTTAGCAGCAGCAGCCGCGGCCAAAATGGAATAGCTAAGGGGAAACTGTATCTCTGGAACCGGTAGCAAAGTGGCAGAATTTTGGCTAGTTTTATCTAAGTAGCAAATTGGCAGGGGAATTCTGAGAGTTGAAGTCCAGACATCTTCAAGTTGGCAAGTTTGAAAAACACTGGGATAGAACATTTTACCTGAAAAGTTTAAGTGATCTCACATCACACCTTCAAACATGGTTGCAAAACGTGATGATTAAGAGTACAAGTGGCATGCCAGCTTCTCTATTTTGGCTCTTGAAGCTTTCCCAGAATAAGTGGGGCTAACATTCGGGAGCCTGCTTTTTAATTGGGTTGGAGATTGAGGGCATTAAGGGGGGGAGGTGGAATGGCTTAATGCACCTATTTCAGCTCTTAAAAATCTAGTATTTCCCTTTCAAAGCACGTCCTGCCAGCATTCTCTTTTCAAATATAGCTATCAAGATGCTGGACCAAAACTGAGATCTGCCAAGGGACACTACGCACCCCTAGACTATGCTGTATTTTTCTTAATCATGCTCTGTTGAATATGTCAAAATACTATACTAGGCTTGTGCAGGCATCACTTAACATTCCTCACAATTGAATTCTAGGCTTTAGAAGTAGCCACATCAACCTCACATTTGCTAAGTGGTAGCCCATTCTCATGAGCTATATTGGTGCAGTGGTTAGAATGCAGTATTGCAGGGTAATTCAGCCACTGCTAGGGGTTTGATCCTTACTGGCTCAAGGTTGACTCAGCCTTCCATCCTTCCGAGGTCAGTAACATGAAGACCCAGATTGTTGGGGGCTGTATGCTGATTCTGTAAACTGCTTAGAGAGAGCTGTAAAGCACTGTGAAGCAGTATATAAGTCTAAGTGCTATTGCTATTCTATAGTATTGCTATTGCTATTCTATTCTATAAAGTCTATGGTAGTAGACTTTAGGAGAAACCTTCCATATTTCCACCTCTCACAATACTAGACAACACAATATCAACAGTAGAGACATTCAAATTTCTAGGTTCTATCATACATCAAGACCTAAAATGGACACCTAACATCAAAAACGTCATCAAAAAAGCACAACAAAGAATGTTCTTTCTGCACCAACTCAGAAAGCTCAAACTGCCCAAGGAGCTGCTGATCCAGTTCTACAGAGGAATTATTGACTCTGTCATCTTCACCTCTATAACTGTCTGGTTTGGCTCTGCAACCCAACAAGACAGACACCGACTTCAGAGGATAATTAGAACTTCAGAAAAAGCAATTGCTACCAACTTGCCTTCCATTGAGGACCTGTATACTCAGTGGTGGGATTCAAGTAATTTAACAACTGGTTCTCTGCACTAATGATTTCTTCCAACAACCAGTTTGCCAAACTGCTCAGAAAGTTAACAACTGGTTCTCCCCACTGTGTATACTGCACGAGTCAAAAACAGGGCTGTGAAATATTTACAGACCCCTCGCATCATGGATATAAACTGTTTCAACTCCTACCCCCAAAACGATGCTATAGAGCACTGCACACCAGAACAACTAGACACAAGAACAGTTTTTTTCCCAAATGCCATCACTCTGCTAAACAAATAATTCCCTTAACACTGTCAAACTATTTACTAAGTCTGCACTACTATTAATCTTCTCATCGCCCCTACCACCCATTTCCTTCCACATATGACTGTATGACTGTAATTTTGTTACTTGTATCATTTGTACCCTATGACTATCATTAAGTGTTGTACCTTAT
>WNWU01000037.1:12573654-12591818 GCA_012654045.1 Ptyas mucosa
TAAAAAATTCTATTCTATTCTATTCTATTCTATTCTATTCTATTCTATTCTATTCTATTCTATTCTATTCTATTCTATTCTATTCTATTCTTTTTCAAGTTATTAAACTCTGACAAAACACCCCACTCTCAGATTATCTAGCATAAGGAAAATAAACACCAAAAGGATTACAAAAGGATTTTTCCCTTCTATGAGACAGATGAAAATGAATAAATTGGATAATATAATGAAGGCAAAAATAATTAAAAATTAAAAATGGTGTAACTGAACAATTATTGGGCTTAAACTAAATAAAACATCACATGTAATACATGAGTTGTAATAAGAAAGAAGGAAGGCAAAGGTGAGAATAGCAAAAATAGAATGGGAAGGAAAGTTAGAGTAGAAAGAAAAAAACTGATGGAGTGTTGATAAGAATAGGCCAAGTGAGAATGGAAATGAAAACAATTTAAAGGACAAATCAATTGGCTCTATTTGAAGGGGTTTTTCAAGAGAGAGCACTAATATACAGAAACTCAAGATGAGAGTCTAAGGCAGGGCTATTAAACTCGCGGCCCGTAGCCCGGATGTGTCACGCACTGGCCACGTCCACATCCAGTATAGTGAAGGGGAAAAAAGTCCCGATATGTTACGTGACAGTCTGAGTTTGATACTCCTAGTCTAAAGCAATAGTATGATTTTCTGCTAAGCCAAACCTCCATCTTTAACAACAGAATAACAGAGTTGGAAGAGACCCTGGAGGACTTCTAGTCCAATCCCCTGCTCAAGCAGGAATTTCAGACAAATGTCTGTCCAATTTCTTCTTAAAAACCTTATTATTGGAGCACCCATAACCTGTGGAGACAAGTGATTCTGTTGATTCTAATTAAGGAAATTTTAACTTAATTCTAGGTTGATTCTCTCCTTGATTAGTTTCCATCCATTGCTTCTTGTTCTGCTTTCAGGTGCTTTGGAGAATATATTGACTTTCCCTTGGATATTGGAAGACTGCTATCATGTCACCCCTAGTCCTTTTCATTAAACTAGACATACCCAATATGTATGTCTTCCTCTTGGTCAATGCCTCAAGCTTGTCCAGCCAGCCTAAAGGCTGTCATTGGAAAGAATTTATGCTGGCCTAATTGCAAAAGGTCATTCTGATCGGAAGGTAAACCTATCAATCACATATCCAATACTCTAAACCAGGGGTGTCAAACTCGATTTCATTGAAGACCAGATCAGGGTTGTGTTTGACCTCAGGGGGCCACTGGGAGGAGGGGGGAGGGCATGGCCAGAGTGGGTGTGGCCAGCTCAACATCCCTTGATTCAAGTGTGCCCGAGTGCTTTGCCAGTGAAAATGGGCTCCCGAGCTCCATTTTCGGCTGTGATGGCTTCCTCTGCCAGTGAAAACGGAGCTTGGGAGGGCTACACGCAGCTGTCCCAAGCTCTGTTTTCACTGGCAGAGGCACTATGGGCCAGTCCTTCAATGTTTCCAGGGTGGTCCCACAGGCCAGATCTAAGTACCCCATGTGCCAGATCCATCCCCCAGGCTTTGAATATGACACCCCTACCCTAAACCAACACCCTGGCTCTTATCTTCCCAAATGGTAACATATTTTTTATATCTCTCCCATTACTTAATTCTGTACTGCTCTATGCAACATGGCAGATCTCCCAAGCCTTGTATCAGATACAATCTGTCAGAAGTTTCTGAATGTAATCAGACCAGCCAAAAAAGCCTGTTCTCCCTTGAATGAAGTATTGGCTTACTCCACACTGCATGCAGGCTTTACCAGATCTTAGTGTACAGACCAAAGGTGCTTTCCCCAAAAGCAACCGGACTTTCTTGGGGTTTTTTTCCTTGACAACGTTTCACTTCTCATCCAAGAAGCTTCTGCAGTTCAGAACTGAAGAAGCTTCTTGGATGAGAAGTGAAACGTTGTCAAGGAAAAAACCCCAAGAAAATCCGCTTGCCTTTTGGAAAAGCACCTTTGAGACAACCATAGGTAAAGGCAAAGGTTCCCCTCGCATATATGTGCTAGTCATTCCCAATTCTAGGGGGCGGTGCTCAACTTCATTTCAAAGCCGAAGAGCCAGCGCTGTCCGAAGACATCTCTGTGGTCATGTGGCCGGCATGACTAAATGCCAAACGGGCATAGAACGCTGTTACCTTCCCACCAAAGGTGGTCCCTATTTTTCTACTTGCATTTTTTAACGTGCTTTCGAACTGCTAGGCTGGCAAAAGCTGGGACAAGTAATGGGAGCTCATCCCGTTACGAAGCACTAGGGATTCGAACCGCTGAACTGCCGACCTTTCGATTGACAAGCTCAGTGTCTTAGCCACTGAGCCACTGTGTCCCTCCATAGCTTGGGATAATTAATAAGATTATTTGATGATTGAGAGTCTCCATAGACATACAGTCCACAGAGATAGTATTCACTCATTATATTACATCAAATCTAAATTCCATTGTCTTTAGCCTGATTTGTGGGCCGAGTTTCTGTTTCTAAAGCTTTCATTAAAGCCTTGCTCGCTGCATTCAGGAAATTCACAGCTGAATTGTGGATCTTCCAATGCAAGACCTCCACTCTCTCATTTCACTCTTGTGAAATAGAAAGCTTGTGATTTAGAATTCTAATAAAAAAGAAAAGAAAAAAGAAACCCTTGTTCATTAACACCACATCAGGAAACAAGCACACTGAGCCGGACAATATAATTGGCTTTGTGTGCCTCAGAGAGCTGAAAGGGTTCCAGTTAAAGTCAGAATGTTATCCTGTATATATATTAGGAAATCTTACTCATATTAAAAGCCACTCATTCGAAAGAACCAGTAATAAGCACCAAATCTCTATGGCCATGCTGAGTTTTAAAAGTGAAAAATCTTGCTTTCCCCCCCTCTGCGTAACAGTGAACTATGATAATATATTTAAAAAGCCATCTCTCTTTAAATGCTAACTAATTGTATGCTGCTGGAGCTATTTATATCTTGATCACTAAAGGTTACACTTAGTCTAAGCAGAGCCAAGAGTATAATAGAATTTGTCTCCCCCATTGGCTCATTTCTTCTACAATCATTCCCCCCCCCCATCCGTGATCAATGTTGGAGAAATTTGATGACAAATAGGTTACACAACTGGCTCAGTAGTTCTTAGGATGGTATCCAGAAGTCTTGATATCTCTAAAACAGTGTTTTGAAACCTCAGCAACTTTAAGAAGTTTGGACTTCAACTCAGTGATGAAATCCAGCAGGTTCTGACAAGTTCTGGCGGAAATTTTGAGTGGTTCAGAGAATTGGCAAATACCACCTGTGGCTGGTCCCAGAGTGGGGTGGGAATGGGGATTTTGTAGTATCCTTCCCCTGGAGTGGGATGGGAATGGAGATTTTACAGTATCCTTCCTCTGCCACACTCACCAAGCCACCCCCACCAAGCCACGCCCACAGAACCGGTAGTAAAATTTCACCACTGCTTCAGCTCCTAGAATTCCCATGCATGGTGGCTGACATTCAATGAAGACAAAGTCTTCTTGTATAGGATCATGTGTCTTTGAACTTAACTCCAATAATTCTGCATGTTTCCAGCTCTGTCTTGAAAAGCTTCCTCTTCAAAGCTAACTTTGTTTCCACATGTGATCATAAGACCATTGCAATTTCTGAATGTTATAGCATGATCATCTGAGTCTGAGTGGCGTAGCAGGCTAATGCCTACTACTAAGGCGGCATTTAACATCCAGCTGTCTGCAATTACTGTAAGTTCGAATCTCACCAGGCTCAAGGTTGACTCAGTCTTCCATCCTTTCTAAGGTAGGTGAAATGAGGACCCAGATTGTGGGGGCAATAAGCTGACTTTGTATAAAATATACAAAAGTATGAAGGCTATTGCTTAACGCATTGTAAGCCACCCTGAGTCTCCGGAGAAGGGTGGCATATAAATAAAATAAAAAATAAAAATAATAATAAAAAAATCATCTGTGGGTGCTTTTTAAAACTAAATCCAAGGGACTAGAATGGATTGTTTAATGCCCCTTTCCACGTGTAATGCCTTTGACACTAATAAAGGAGAATATTTGTAGCTCCGGGTTGAAATTAGGGGTCCTTTGAGTTTGGCTGTTTTCATTACCCAAACTAGGTAACGTCATCAGTGCTAGTCCAAACCCCAAATCCCAAAACTTTAACCTTAAACTGTCTACTGTTCACCTCACCCCATTCCTAAGAGGTCTGTAAGGGGCGTACATAAGTGCACCAGTGTGCCTACCGTCCCTGTCCTAATGTTCTCTTTAATTGTAGTCATTTTATTTATTCAATCCATGCTTATACTTATTCCTATTATCTCGTACATGTTTGACAAATTAAATAAATAAATAAATAATAAATAGTCTAGACTTTGACACTGTTTGGGCTCCTGTAGGCTTCCGGTTTTTTTTTTCTAAAGGAGCAACTTCTTGTTAAATAAAACCTAACCGTGGTCATTGCTAAGATAATACAGATTGCAAACACAATCTGTTTCTGTATTTGCAGAGAGCTTCTGTTTTCTACAGCCTCAGAAATAATTTTTCCATACCTCTGACTGCCCATACGAACAAGAATAAGATTTATCATCATTAATAGATTGACCTAAGATTGAAGACTAGTCCATATTTCCACTTGCCTGAACTAGATAAAGACATCATAAAACTCAACTCTGTGACACACCAGGCTTCATCCCAGATTTCATGTAAGTACCATTACCTAATATTAGTAAGTTATGGGTTCAATTATGAGTTGATTTGGTATGGATCTTACTTACATTTAATTATAATTCTATCATTAAGTTCTTATTTTTGTTAATATTAGCCACCTTCAACATCTGGTCTGACATAAAGGAAGTGAGAAAAATAAATGGTAATAATAAGGCAACTGAGGTGTATTTCAATGAAATGTAGACTATAGGAAAATGAAAAGGTTAATTGGATACAGGATTAATGTCTTCCTAAGAGTCTACACCCGAAACTTTGTTTTTTCTCTCTTTAGACCAAAGTAAAGTTCTTGTAGAGATCTGAAAAAGTGGAGTCCAATGATGTCTGTATTTGGAAAGCTATCAGTTAATATGTTCATAAACGTCTTTAAATTCTTGATGAATGTATCTTTTCTTTTATGTACACCGAGGGCGTATGCACCAAGACAAATTCCTTGTGTGTCCAATCACACTTGGCCAATAAAGAATTCTATTCTGTTCTGTTCTGTTCTGTTCTGTTCTGTTCTGTTCTGTTCTATTCTATGTCTTGATATGGGTTAAAAACCCATTGTTACCCTATGGTGTTATATGTAATACCTACAGAAAGAAAAGATGGAGGAGTTTTAGTATGAAGGTGCGAGACTTACTTATTTTGAAATCTCTTAAAACCTTTTTTTTTTTTGAGACAGGGTACTTACTGTAGTGGCACAATGGATGTCTTTCCATACTGTAGCCTCTCTAGATAGATCAGAAACTTCAAAAAAGTTATCAAGAATAACTTCCCCAATCATATCATGTCTAGAAAATCTGTCAAAATCATACACGCTGAAATGTAGCTTCCTGTTGCAAAGTTGATCGTAGGCCACAGGAAACTGAAAAGTTTCATTAAAGACAGGGTTTAAAGTCTTCCTATGAACCCTGGTCTGAAACTTTTTTTTCCTGTCTGGAAGAAGGTAGATTTTCACATACGGGTCTGAGGTTCCCGTAAAGTCTTTAGCTGGTAACTCCAAAGCTTTAATGATGGTGACCAAAAGCAGTTCATTTTCATAATCATATTTGAGGGTAAAGTTGAGTTTTCCACAGGTTTTCACGTCTTCTTTCTTGCCTTCGGAATCCACTGACTTTTGCTTGTAAAGCTCAGGTTTTATCCGTCCAATGCTGGTTGTGGTCTCCCCTCTTTGTAAAACTGGTTCTGGACCCATGTTAAAATCGATGCTAGACACCTGCATTTGCCTTGGCAAATGTCTCCTGAAAGAATTATGCCTGCATTTAGAAACAGAAAGAAATCTAGCTTAGATTATCTTGAAGGGAAAGAAAAATAACTTGGATATCATTAAAAATGAAAGAAGTCAGTCAGCATTTCACCATTTAACAAGTTTTCAATGTTATTAGTTACAAGTCTCATGAGGGAGCAGTTATTAACAATGCTAGATAACCCAGGAAGATAATTCAATAGTTCAGTTCAAGAAGAATAATGATAATAGGAAATAGGAAATGGAGAATTAGGTAGATCAGAGGAGAAGGAGGAGGGCAGGGAGAGGCAGAAATGGAGAATAAGTAAATCAGGGAGAGGTAAAAAAAGGTGACAATAGCCTAAACTTACAAGAAATGGAAATGAAAGAGGAAAACCCATCTCTCAATTCCACCCCAGTAGTCATCATTCAAACAGAAGTCCTTGACTTACGACCACAACTGAGCCCAAAATTCAGTGAAGTTTGTGCCATTTTATAACCTTTCTTGCCACAACTGTTAAGAATAGAATAGAATAGAATAGAATAGAATAGAATAGAATAGAATAGAATAGAATGGAATGGAATGGAATGGAATGGAATGGAATGGAATGGAATGGAATGGAATGGGATGGGATGGGATGGGATGGGATGGGATGGGATGGGATGGGATGGGATGGGATGGGATGGGATAAGAGAGTTGGAAGGGACCTTGGAGGTCTTCTAGTCCAACCCCCTGCTTAGGCAGGAAACCCTACACCACTTCAGACAAATGGTTATCCAACATCTTCTTAAAAATTTCCAGTGTTGGAGCATTCACAACTTCTGGAGGCAAGTTGTTCCACTGATTAATTGTTCTAACTGTCAGGAAATTTCTTCTTAGTTCTGAGTTGCTTCTCTCCTTGATTAGTTTCCACCCATTGCTTCTTGTCCTACCCTCAGGTGCTTTGGAGAATAGCTTGTCTCCCTCTTCTTTGTGGCAACACCTGGGATATTGGAACACTGCTATCATGTCTCCCCTAATCCTTCTTTACATTAAACTAGACATGCCCAGTTCCTGCAACCGTTCTTCATATGTTTGTGAATCACTGTAGCTGTTAATCACTAAGTTGATAAGGAAGGGCTACCTGGAGAAGAGCCTAATGATGGGAACCATTGAGGGCAAAAGAAGAAGGGGATGACAGAGAATGAGGGGGCTGGATGGAGTCACTGAAGCAGTCGGTAGAGGACAGGAAGGCCTGGAGGAACGTTGTCCATGGGGTCACAATGGGTTGGGCACAACTTTGTGACTAACTACAACAACAAATTGATAAGTGAATCTGGCTTTCCCATTGACTTTGTGTGTCAGAGGTGATCACATGACACTGGGACACTACATAACAAACCTACAAGTAGAAAACAGTCCAGAATGTTATTTATTTGACATGACAACAGCACAATATAACAAAGAAACCAAATATCTCATTATACACATATTGACAGCAGCACGATTACTGTACGCCCAAAATTGGAAATTAGACCAACTCCCAACCAAAGATAAAATTATCTCAAAAATAACAGAGTGTGCCGAAATGGACAGATTGACGCTGGAACTCCAGGATAAGGAAGAAAGTGATTACTATCTTGTATGGCACCAATGGTATCAATGGCTGGAAAGGGAAATTAGCCAAAACATAGAAGATAGAGACTAGGGTGAAAGATTTGTATTAGGAGAAAAAAATTGAATAAAAGTATTATAGTCTTAGCATATAGAATCGGAACTAGGAATTCAATAAGCATTTTTCATTAAAGCTCAATATTATATACTCTTTTGATGACAAAAAACATATGTAAAATGTTGTGTGGGTTTTGTAGGTGGAGGGATTTTGTTTGTCTTTGTATTGTCTTTATATTTTTGTTTATATCTTAATAATAAAAAATATATTAAAAAAAAAGACACTGGGACACTAAAACTATCATAAATATGAACCAATGGCCAAGCAGCTGAATTCTGATCACATGACCATGGGAATGTTGCAAAGGTCATAAGTGTGAAAAATGGTCATAAGTCACTTTTTTCAGTGCTGTTGTAACTTTGAACAGTCAACTAGAGAATTGTTTTAAGTCAAGGCCTATCTGTAAATGCTGATTTGTAGAAGAGCATGATCTTGAAAAGTAAACTAGGAAATTTAAAAAAATAAAACAATAAAAAGAATTAACCCTTCGATCCCTCCTTTTTTTGTCTGGAAGACGATAGTAGCCATCCTGTATTGCTGCCATGGGCCATAAAGATACTGGAAGCCATGCTGAATGAAAGAAGTTTTTTATTTTTCCTTTTTCTATTTCATGAGAAGCTTCCTACATTCCCCTGTTTACTGTTCACTGAAACGGGACAACCACCATTTCTGAAGGACACAAATAAATGGCATCATCCTCTATTAAACCCATACATGATGTCAAAGACAGTTTGATGGGCTTTTTACTGCCCTTCCAAGTATACTTTTCTATATTATTTTGCCTTGAGGATCTTTGACCATAGGGCAGTTGGGGCAAGGGTAGACTTCAAAAATTTTAGCAAGGGGTTCTCTGCCCGGTTGCTGGGTGGGCGTGGTCATGGTGGACATGGCCTAGTCGGCTTCCTGTACCTCAGCGAGGGGAGCATTTTTGCCCTCCCTGGGCTCCGGAGGCTTTCCTTGAGCATCTGGGAGGCGAAAACAGCCTCCCCAGGCTCCAGAGGCCCTCTGGAGGGTGGAAATGGCTCTGTTTCCGGCCTTCCTGAACTTCTGGTAGGCCCGATTTTCACCCACCCTGAGCCTCCGTGAGTGCCCTGCACTTACCTGCATCCAAAACGGGCCGTGTGGGGACTCCTGGGAGGGGCGGGGTGGGGTCGGTGGGGCCGGCCAAGAGTCGGATTTAGGGGTTCTCCGAACTGCACAGAATCTTAGCTAGAGGTTGTCCTGAACCCCTGCAAACCCCCAGCAGCCCACCCTTGAGTTGGGGTTGTTGTTGACTAAATGCTGTATTTCATTGCTACTTCATCAAGGCACCATCAACTGAATTGGTGCTTATTCTGCTTTTTAACACAATTACAGCTCATTTCATCATGAACGCGGTAATAGAGCAATGGTCATAATACTTGCCTCGTAAATAGAAGATGGTTGGATCAAACATGGGGCAGATATATATATATATATATTTTGGAATGACTATTTCACTCCAGACTTCCAACTTTTGCCTCTTGAACAAAAATGCCGGTCTGAAAGTGAAGAGGAGCAATGAAGTATTGGCCTGTTCTATCGGTCCCATTTCTTGGTTACATCGCCTTTGAACACTGAAGCAAAATATCTTTCTGTGCAGCTGCCCAGCAGCTTCTTTTTGAAGCACCACATGTGGTTGCTTAATAATGCAAAAAGAGGTGCTTCATAGGGTGCGCCGTGCATTCTGAAGCATTGTTCAAAAGATTTGTACAGTTCTACCCTCTGGTTCTGCTATTTCCTAATCTGAAGAAGCCCCTAGTTTTGTCTTCTTTTGGAACCCAATAGAAGCTTGGAAGCTTAGGAAGCTGTTGATAGCTGGCAGATGATTGTATCATGTACTATGGACCTTCACAGACTTCCGCAGGTGACCTCATTACTAAACGAATGCACACGAGAATTTTAATGAAAGTCTTCTCTTATTTGGAAAAGAAAACCTTGAAACAAATGCCATTTCATTAAATGGACCGAAGCGTGCTAGGAAAAAAAAACATATATGCAGAATTCTTCTGCACAGCTCTATTTAAAACACCTGTACCGAATACATAACATTGTTCCCTTGGCTTCTATTGCTAGCAACTTCATAGCTTGCCTAGGTTGGATGCTACAGAGAAAGTTATTCCCCAGATGATATAATATCATCCTATTCAATGATATTTGTGCTTGAGGACGCCAATGCTCTAATGACACAGTGGCTTACGTCAGTTTCACGGAGACAGCTGATTGATGTGTTAATTATTCAAATGTGTTTTGTTCCCATAGCAACGGTGGGAATGCTTTTCTGAACCAAAGAAACTATGGGAGTTGTATGATTACCCTACAAAGGGGTCAGGAGCACAGCTAATTAGAAAGTGCACACTTAACAGCTCACATCTGCTACGCTGTTCCTCCCACTGCCATGTCCCTGCACTTTGATTTGTTGCTCTGCCTGGAACTCATCTTTGTTCTTTGGAGCATTGAAGGCAAGCCAAAAATGATCCTCCACGTCCTAGGGAATTTAAATAGGCAATTCTCAGTAGGATCAGTATCCACCGATCCACTGAAATTGGCCAGCGGGAATGTGTGCCCCAGGGAACGATAGAGGCTGAAAGTTGCCAAATGAATTGCTCTCGCAGTTTTAGTGGAACCCCAGTTTCTAAAATTAAAATGGCATTAACTGGATGCATTTAATTTCTCTCCTTGCATGGAGTGGGACACTTCAAAATATCTGAAGTCCATGCCTCTTTCAAAATATCTGAAGTCCATGCCTCTTTCAGACAAGACCAGCCAAATGCAGAGGATAGAGTAAATCAATTTACTGAACTAATTTATGTTCCAGACCAACTCTTGCATGGAGTTACTGTCATCTGGCATGACTCGTTTTGCTTGAGGGTCTGGGCTGTTAGCTTTTCTTGTCCAAGAATTGCCACCTGTGCTCTCATCCTACAGAGGATCCTACTGCCATCCTACTGTCATCCTACTTTCTTCTGAACCAAGACTTTCCTGTCCCATCTACTTCCATCACCTCCTTCTTCCCTAGATGTCATCTTTAAGACCTCTCCTCTACTCTCTGCTTGCCAGGCCACAGCTGCAGGTTCTTTCTAGCATCAGACTCCTGCCTGGATATGCACTATATTCCAGATTCAGTATCAGAGGAAAACAAAATCAGAACAACACAACACAATGTTTTTCCCGCTGGCTCAGTTTCACGCATTCAGCAACAAGTCAAACTTTTTAACCAAGTAATGAGACATCAGTTGATAACCAGACGAGTCTTAATCTTAACTTAGATGCTGGTTTCTTTCATTCATTTAGTGGCAGCTGAAACCAATATGCTATGGGGACCTTGGGTCACAAGATTAGGGTTGCCTTTGCCAGGGACCAAGAATAGAAGAATACTCAAATTCAACAGAAATTATTTAGTAGGTTTTGAATAAGTAACACCATACATTTTACCACCTAAATGGTAGATTAGGCAGGATCCCTTAAGATCAAGAAGAGAGCAGCCATTCAGGCGATTGCTTCCAGGAATGGAGCCCATAAGTCCGAAGCCTAGTATGATGTAAGAAGGTATATCTGTGACATTTTTGATAGCTATATAGTAACTTCTGAAATAAGCCCATTTGATAAAGAATAGCATTGAAAGAAAGCTAGTACTCTCATCTCCATGCGTCTGAGTTCCTGTAGGATAGAATGTTGGACTAGATCCGTGATGGTGAACCTCTGGCACGCGTGCCACAGCTGGCACACAGAGCCCTCTCTATGGGCATGCAAGCCGTCACCCAGCTCAGCTTCACTGTGCATGTGCATGCACATGCGTGCGTGCCTCCCACCAGCCAGCTGATTTTTAGGATATGCAGGGGGTGGGGCACATGTGGAAGACATGTGCACATGCATGGGGGGAGATGTGTTGCATGCATGCATGCAGGGGGTGGGGTCGTGCACGCATGCGCAGGGGTAGGGGCAGACCACAGGGGGTGCAGCAGCCCCCCAGCAGCCCATTTTTGGGCCCAGGAGGCTGCAGGGAGGCCTGCTAGGCCAAAAATGGGGGGCAGGGGGGTCGTGTGTGCATGCACGGGGGCAGGGGGAGTGCAGGGGGTCACATGCGCATACGTGGGGGGCAGGGGGATCATGCGCACATGCACAGAGGGGACTGCACATTGCATTATGGGTGCTGGCACACATGCGTGCTATTGCGCACGAGCACGCTTGCGGCACACAATGAGAAAAAGGTTAGCCATCACTGGACTAGATGATCCACTGGCAAATTGGAACTTACATAAAAAAATCAGTAAGTGATTATGTTGAAAGCGACTTTAACTTATCAATGGTTTAAACTAACCATTGATTGTGGTGACTGATGGAAACACTATCCATATTTAAATAAATGTCTTATTTTGCGTTTATTCAACTATTTACAACATAACCATTCAATGAAGACTTAAGAGCAGAGACTATGTCTTGCTGAAAGAACTAAGACGTACATCATTTACAAAGTTTTTTCTTTAGGCAAGTCATACATGGCTTGTAGATCTGTGGTGGGTTTCAAAATTTTTTACCACCTGTTCTGTGGGTGTGGCTTAGTGGGTGTGGTATGACTTTGTGGGCATGACTTGGTGGGCATGGCAGGATACTGTATTAAAATCTCCATTCCCACCCCACTCCAGGGGAAGGTTACTGCAAAATTCCCATTTCCTCTCGATCAGCTGGGACTCAGGAGGCAGAGAATAGATGGGTGTGTGGCAAGTCAGAGGTGGTATTTACTGGTTCTCCAAATTACTCAAAATTTCTGCTACCGGTTCTCCAGAACTGGTTAGAACCTGCTGAAACCCACCTCTGTTGTAGATTCCTGTGAACTTAGAAGGTAACTTGGAGATCTATACAAATTTGCCTGTCCAGTGCAGGAACCTATTACATTCGTTCAATATCTGTGCCGCAAATTGCAGTTATCTTGGTGGGGTTGAATGTGCAACTTACTAACACCTCAGTGCTGATCTGGAAAATTATCTGAGGTCTACGTCCTAACCCAATAGTTAGATTCTAATATTTGAAAAACAAGACTGTCTGTGAATTTGCTTCACTTTAGTCCTATGCTTGAATTCACATGCTTGCAATTAGTTTTACTGCAGATACTCAGTTTCACATTTCCAGAACCAATATAATGTAATGTTACATTCCACTGTAATTTTGGGCAGCAACAACAGCAGCAGATGCTTCCAAAGAGCTATAAATTAAAGGGGAATAAACACAAACATGAGTGTTTTGATGAATGTAACAACAAAAAGGCTTTATGTTAAGGAAAATGCTTTTAATAATAAGTGTTGGGAAAAGCACAGAGGAAAATTTGAATAAGTAATTGTGCACATAGTTTAAAAAAAAGTATTTAAAATGGAATGGCAAAAACCATTACGATTGGAAAAATGAGAAAATGAATTAAAATGAAGTACTTAGTAGACAGATTTATTAATCTCTACTTGCCAGTGTCCCTGGATAGGACACTAAAAAGCTGCCTCATGTTCAGTGTGATATGTTGACTAAGTTCAAGAATCTAAATTCTATCAGGAGATGCCAGGAGTTGAACCTTGTATTTTATGGCTACAAACAATATAGTTTTTGAGTGGTGCGGTGGCTTAGAGGTGGAGCTCTCACCACACAATCAGGAGGTTGTGAGTTCGATCCCTAGGTAGAGACAGATATTTCTGTCTCTGTTCTGTCCCTGTCTCCCACACGCACAAACACCCACCCCAAAGGGTTAAATAATTGTTCCAAAACAGTCAAAGGTTCCTTGCAGCTGCCTGCGAAGAGCTTTTACTCCAAGAAGGAGGGATTGTTCCTTCACCAGATAACACAAAAATACAGACAGTTTGAAGTAGTCCAGTAACAGAAATCCACAACAGATGAGGCTTTGTTCGTCCAAAAGTGCAAGTGATTCGCCAGAGTTTTTGCTTTGTTCGTCACAGAGCTGGAATGGCCATCACCCTCACTTATATAGCCTTTGGGGTATGGTCCAGTGACTCAGCTCAATCTCTGGCACGCCTCCTCATCTGCTGTGACCGTTTAGCACGCCGATGCTGGCGTGGATCCAGCCACAACTTGTCTCCCTCATCACTCTCCGACAGATCGGAGACACCTGGCTCCTGGCCAATCTCCTCTCCTTCGGCCAACACCTGAGGAATTGCCAGAGAGGAGGGACCGGGAGAGGGAGGCCTGGCCGGCTCCTCTCCTTCATGTTCGGAGCCTTCTTCCTCCGATACGATGGGCTCAGGGGTCGGAGCCACAACACTCTCTGGGCACAATGAGAATATATCTGCTAAATAAAGCCCCGCATTGACAACAGGAAGGGCATCCGGCCAGTAAACATTCAGCTCCATTCAGTTGCCCAGACTCCACCCCGCAAGGGATTATGGGGTCGTTAAAAGAAAGAAGAGGAAACAATATAGTTTATCTTTATTCAATTACAAGGTTGGGTATAGTGGCTTAGAGCCTATACCCAGCCTAAATAAATTACTTATGTCCCTGCATAGTAAGAACATTCAATTTATAAGAAAACATTATTGTAACCTTGAATAAATAAGGAAACCAGCAGGGGTAATGGACAGGTTGTAAGGAATTTACTACATGTCTCCTCTCCTTTAATCTCTGAAACCCTCTTTATGAGCAAGAATCCCTCAGGTACAAAAATCATATTGTTAAGTGCAGCCTTGCCATCTTCTAGCTGGGAAAAAAAGGAATTTAATCTAATCTTAGTGGCATGTTTTCTGTAATTAAAAGCAAAAGAAAAAAAGAAAATCAATTATCTTGTTATGTCCAGATATAAAAGCTGTAGTCCCAGATTTTTTTCTCATTACTTGATAAAATGTTACATTTTGAAAGAAGCCAACTTCTCTCCTGATCAATGATAATGAAAGTCTAAAAATGCACTCACACAAAAAAAAATCTACAAGATATTGAAAACTAATGTAGCGAATGTGATAATTTTTTTATAGAGTTTGTGGAGGTCAGCAAAATCACAACAAAGTATGACAAAGTCTAATTTTTTAAAATTAAAATTTGAATTACAACTAGTAAATGAAGAATATTTTTCATTATCTACTTTGGAATCATGAAATAAAATCTACATTCAGTGTCTTATTCCCAATATCTGATCTTAGGAAAACTTTGTAAATTTGAGGTAGTGAAATGATCAGACTAAACAGCACCATAAGCTTTTTTCACTCATAAAAGTATTTGTCGTATAAATGGCAACAATTATGGGAAAGAAATTATAAATTAACAATGTCCACTGCATACAAGGAAAATCAATATAAAATGTTTTATAGATGGCATATGCCCCCTGAGAAACTGGCAAAAATGTTTAAAGATAAATCAGCTAAATGTTGGAAATGTCACCAGTTCACATGTGGTGAACATGTCCTGAAGCGAAAAACTATTGGAATAAAATTAAGTTACTGGTGGAGGAAATGATACAACAACGTATAGATTTAAAAGCAGAGCTATTCCTATTGGGTATTTTACCAGAGAAAATTAGTAAAGATAATATATATTTGATTATACATGTAATAACAGCGGCAAGGATTATTTATGCACAAAATTGGAAAGCAGAGAATATACCTTCGGAGGAAGAAGTAATTAAAAAATGTTTAGATTGTGCAGAAATGAATAGATTAACTATGATGATAAAGGAAAGAGAAGATTCAGAATATTTTAAGATATGGAATAAATTTTACTATTGGTTAGAAAAAGAGATACAAATAAGTTTTTAAAAGAGATTGGAAAAAAATGGTTGTAATTAGAATATTATATTAGTGGAAAATCTTTGTAATGGATTTGGTGAGATTGAAGACAGAAGAGGTAGAGAAGAGAAGAAACTTTTGAAGATAACACCGAAATGTCACATGGAAGAAATGAACGGTGTACTAAATGTTTGTCTTAAAAACTAAAAAAAAAAACCCTAAAAAAAGGTATTTGTAGGAATTGGGTTTTTTCCTCTCTTTCCCATCAACAAAAATGCTTTTCATGAGCTTCCAAGTGAAGTGAAATTGCACTCTGGAGGTAAACAGACAGTAACACAAAACTGCTTCTTCACATGTCATTTATTGTTGCCGGGAATCAAGACATAAAAACCCATTTCATCCG
The DNA here is from genome assembly GCA_012654045.1 of Ptyas mucosa. NCBI lineage: Eukaryota > Metazoa > Chordata > Lepidosauria > Squamata > Colubridae > Ptyas > Ptyas mucosa. Next base: position 12,589,424 of record WNWU01000037.1, read on the forward strand.
CAGGTCTCTTAGAAAAGAGTTCAAAATAGGAGAATGCAAAATATTTAATTAGGGTTCATTGCATTGCTTCCCCTGCCTATGCAATGAGTCTTCAGATTCAAGGTTACCTTAGATCATTTTCCTTTCAGTAGAATCATTTGAACTCTGATAATTTTATTATTAATGCATAGAAATGGAAAACTATTTATTGATAGCAACAAGGAAGAGGATATAGGTCAAAGGACTATTCCAGCATTGATGTATATTCACATTCCTGACAGAAAAGCATAGGATTTAGGGAATCCAGACAGGGGTGGGCTTCAACAATTTTACCAACTCTGCCCGGTTGTTGGGTAGGCGTGGCCATGGTGGATGTGGCCTAGTCGGCCTCCTGCACCATAGTAGGGGGGTGTTTTTGCCCCTCCCGGGCTCCGTAGGCTTTCTTTGAGCCTCCGGGAGGGCGACAATGGTCTCCTCAGGCTCTGGAGGCCCTCTTCTGGTAGGCCCATTTTTTGCCCTCCTCCACACGTGCCCTGCACTTACCTGCATCCAAAATGGGCTGCGTAGGGACTCCTAGGAGGGGAGGGGTGGGGCGGGTGGGGTCAGCCATGAGTGGGATTTGGGGGTCCTCAGAACTGCACAGAACCTCTGCATAGCTAGAGGTTCTCCTGAACCCCTGCGAACCCCCAGCAGCCCACCCCTGAATCCACAATACTGAGGCTCACATCTATGTAAGAGTTCAGTTTCTAACAATGAACTATACAGTGACTCAATGAAAATTTCCTGTGGAGGGAAACGATATAACTCATTAGAGAATATTTGGAGTGAAGTTGACAGCAGATGTACTAGTCATACCATTTCCTGAAATGGAATGACGTGTCACTGCTACTTCTGCTGTCCACAACATCTGTCACAGCCATATCTATTCCCTTTTCTCTGTCCTTCCCAATAGATTTTTGGGATAATATTAGGAACAGCATAGAGTATTTAGCTTATTTTGGGCATACAGATTATACCCCCAATGGTTCCAACTGGGGATGGTGGGAATACTATTTCAACAAATCTGAAGGAATTTTCTGAAGGCCACAGATTATATATATATCCATGAAATGGACATCAAAGCTTGTAGTAATTATTTCCCAGGGACACATATACTGATAAATTTTGCTGTAAATTGAAAAGGAGCTTTTATTACATATATGATGTGATCTCATAATCTTGAACATATGCTTATCATTTTCAAGGAGCACATCAGGAATTTATTTGAAGTCCTGAATTTCATTGATAGAGAACCAGAGGAATTATGGAATGAACTTAGCTGTTAAAAATGAATGTGAAAAGATACTGTGAAAAATGAAGAAAGAGGAGAAAGGAAATGAATGTCAGAGCAAACCATGGAAATTGCCAAGAAGAAAAAAGAAAACAAAGCCAAGAAAGACAAAAGATGTCAGAAAGAAACTTAACTAAGAGTTTCAGGCAGTTGTTAGAAGAGACAAGAAACAGTATAACAACAATTGTAGAGACAGTATAGATGGAAACAGACATAAAAAAAGAAGGAAAGTCTTTCAAAAGATCTCTGATGCTAGAAGGAGGTGCCAACCTTGAATTGATATGCTAAAGGACACCAATGAACAGAGAGTAACCAATTCAAAAGAGATGAAAGAATATAATAGAAGTATACAGAAAGATACAGTAGAGATGTCAACATCCAAGATACTTAGAAGATATCAAGATCATGTGAAGTGTTAATGCCACTTTATAATGCCTTTGTAAGGCCGCACTTGGCATATTGCATCCAGTTTTGGTTGCCATGATGTAAAAAAGATGTTGAGACTCTAGAAAGAGTGCAAAGAAGAGCAACAAAGATGATTAGGGGACTGGAGGCTCAAACATATGAAGAACTGTTGCTAGAACTGGATACATCTATTTTGATGAAAAGAAGGACTAGGGGTTACATGATAGCAGTGTTCCGATATCTCAGGGGCTGCCACAAAAAAGAGGGAGTCAAGCTATTCTCCAAAGCACCTGAAGGCAAGACAAAAAGCAATGGGTGGAAACTAATCAAGGAGAGAAGCAACTTAGAACTAAGGAGAAATTTCCTGACAGTTAGAACAATTAATCAGTGGAACAACTTGCCTCCAGAAGTTGTGAATGTGCCTCAGAAGTTGTGAACTTCCAACACTGGAAGTTTTAAAGAAGATGTTGGATAACCATTTGTCTGAAGTGGTGTACGGTTTCCTGCCTAAACAGGGGGTTGGACTAGAAGACCTCCAAGGTCCTTTCCAACTCTGTTATTGTATTGTGTTGTGTTGTGTTGTGTTGTGTTGTGTCGTGTCGTGTCGTGTCGTGTCGTGTCGTGTCGTCCTGTCCTATTCTATTCTATTCTATTCTATTCTATTCTATTCTATTCTATTCT
>WNWU01000037.1:12591828-12612950 GCA_012654045.1 Ptyas mucosa
CTATTCTATTCTATTCTATTCTATTCTATTCTATTCTATTCTATTCTATTCTATTCTATTCTATTCTATATTCCTTAGTTACAAGAGCGACTGGAACTAGAAGAGGAAATTATATCAACACTCGGTTCATTACCCAGCTGGAAAGTAGTGATGGACTACCCCCTGAAAATATGGTAAGCAACAGAAAAAAAAATCAGTCAAGATTCTAACCAAGCTATGCCAACAAATCTGGAGAATGATACAATGGCCAACCAATTTGAAGATGTCTATTTACATTCCAGTACAAAATCAATGAGATTTAACAGGGTCTGCAAATTATCAGACAATATACTTAATTTCACATGGTAACAAAGTAATGGTTATGATCATCCAATTCAGATTAGAGCCCTACAGGGAAAAAGAGATGGCAGGTATTCAAGCTAGCTTTAGAAGAGGAACATTATACATTATTGCTGATGCACACTGGATAGTTGAGAAAGCCAAAGAATACAAAAGAAAAAGCCAGAATGGGCTTCATCGATTATAGAAAAGACTTTGATTTTGTCGATCTTGTCAAGCAAGGGAAAATGATAAGAAAAAGGGGGATCCCATTGTCCTCATGAGAAACTTATATACAGGTCAGGAAGTCATGGTATGGCCAGAACTTAGCAAAACAGACTGAAACATCAATAACACATACTATGTTGATAACACTACTTTGACAGCTGAAAATGCAAAAGATCCCCAAACCCTCTACTAAAAGTCAAATGAGAAAAATGAAACTAAAATTAAATTCCTCCCACTTTGGGAGGAAAAGTTGAGTGGTGCGGTGACCTCGAGTTGGAGCTCTTGCTTCACAATCAGGAGGCTGTGAGTTCGATCCTACGTAGAGGCAGATATTTCTTTCTCTGGGCACAATGAGACTACTGTGAATTCTGCATTGGCAACAGGAAGGGCATCTAGCCAGTAAATGCTCAGCTCCATTCAGTTGTCCCGACTCCACCCTGATGCAAGGGATTACGGGGTCATTAAAAGAGTCTTTGGGAGGAAAAGTTGGTCTTTAAAGAAGTAGCATAGGACGAATAGTGACACCTTTGAACTTGGGTGTCAGGGAAGACTCCTGCGAATACCAAGGACAGCTAAGAAAACAAATTGATGGATCATTGAACAAATCTTACTCGAGGTACAAATTACCTAGCTGAAATTATCCTACTTCTTCAAACTTGTTATGTGAAGACCCAGCTCTCTGGAAAAGGCTCTAATGCTGGGAAAGGTAGAAGGAAAGAGAAGAGAATGACCAGGAGCGAGATGAACTCAGTTACACGGGTACCGAGTGCACTGTTGGAAGATTTGAAAGAACAGATTAAGGGTAGCTTTTTGTAGAGAAGATATATGTGGTTGCTAGGTGTCAAAAATGGCTTGATGGCAAATAATGAATCAGTCAATCAAAACTGCATGCATGCAACACTGGCCATAATTTGCAAAACAAGACACTCGTAATTTTTCTATTTTTTTGCCCAGAATGTTCTGTTCAAGGAAGTATTCTTTCAATTACTTCAAATGCATTTAGCTCTTAATGTTTCTTAGTGTATTAAAATTAGATGTGTCTAATCACCATCTTCTTAAATCATTTCTCGGTTGATATGACAGCTAAGTGCTAAGTACTAGCATATTGTTCTTAGTTATGTCCTGGTAGAATTCTGATTGTTGGATAAGGAAGGACGTGAACTATTAATGGTAAAGAATAAATTTACCATTATAAAGGTCTTCAGTGCCTTCTGGAAGAGTATTAGAATGGGGGCCGTTCTAATCTCTAGGGGAATGATGTTCCAGAGAGAGGGAGCCACCACGGAGAAGGCCCTTCTTTTGAGTCCCACCAGGTGAATCTCCCTAGTGGATGGGATCTGCAACATTCCTTGCCTCCCCACTCTGATGGATCGGATAGATGTGACCGGCAAGAGACGGTCCCTCACATAATCAAAATATACTCTATAGGGAGACCCATAGTATAGTGCATTTAACTCTAGATTTAAATATAATTTAAAGCAATCATAGAACGATGTACATAACATATATTAAAGTTGACTTGAATATCATTAATTGAAACCAATACTAAACTTTATACTGTTGAATTTATTACTGTACAGCAGTGGTTCTCAACCTTGGTCACCACACCATAAAAAAGATTTTGAGACTCTAGAAAGAGTGCAGAGAAGAGCAACCAAGATAATTAGGGGACTGGAGGCTAAAACATATGAAGAACTGTGGCAGGAACTGGGTTGTCTAGTCTAGTGAAGAGAAGGACCAGGGGAGACATGATAGCAGTGTTCCAATATTTGAGGGGCCATCACAGAGAGGAGGGTGGTCAAGGTATTTTCCCAAGCACCTGAAGGCCAGACAAGGAATAATGGATGGAAACTGATCAAGGAGAGATTCAACCTAGAAATAAGGAGAAATTTTCTGACAGTGAAAGCAATCAATCAATGGAACAGCTTGCCTTCGGAAGTTGTTGGAGCTTCATTACTGGAAGCTTTCAACAAGAGACTGGACTGCCATCTGTCAGAAATAGTGTAGGGTCTCCTGCTTGAGTGGGAGGTTAGATTAGATGACCTACAAGGTCCCTTCCAACACTGTTATTCTGTTCTGTTCTGTTCTGTTCTGTTCTGTTCTGTTCCGTTCCGTTCCGTTCCGTTCCGTTCCGTTCCGTTCCATTCCATTCCATTCTATTCTATTCTATTCTATTCTATTCTTTGCCACCAACCTCCTTTAAATACCTTTTGTGTCAATGGACCATGGCCACGTACCACTACGACTTAACTCAACACTTAAATCATAATATTTCTTCAAGCCTTAGTGACCCACAACCCTGTGACAACATCACAATTCCCCAGGAGTCCGTGGACCACAGGTCGAGAACCACTGGTGTCCAGCTTTTGTTTATGAATCAAACAGCACCATTCATTTGTTTTTGATCCTCAATTAGGCGGTCTATTTTGTGTGAGGTTCCTATAAAAGTTTGTTTAGCTTTCTCTTACCTGGACGAAGATGTAGGTTCTGTAATCTGCCTTTGCATTCGTGCGTGTTTGATGAGATGTTCTTTTAAAGCATTTTGGACTTCTGCTGGAATGTCCGGGGAAGTGTGGCTGATTTTCATCGCTGCTTCCAGGATGTTTGTTGGGGGCTTCCCGTTTTCTTTAAGGCTTTCCTTTTTCTCGTTGGTTTCCAAAAACTCAGGGGGAACGGGGGTGGTGCTCTGAGGGATGCTTGTTGTGTCTGAAGCAGTGGATTTGCTTCGCCACCATGGCCAACACAACTTCCAGAAGACGAAGAGCGAGACTAGCAGCAAGGCGAGCCCACAGAAGCTGACGACAACTGCAAGCAGGCTGACAGAGATGTCTGCAAACAAGGGAGGAAAGGCATTCGAGTGGCTTTAATTTCTTTGAATTGGTAGATTAATTCAAAATGTAATTGGGTCAATTAGTAGATTAGTCATGTTATAAGGCAATCTGAGTGCTGATTTAATCGGCTGCAAGTTGAGCTGCGTGTGTCTGTGTGCATGTGAGCCCACCTCTCGCGTGGCCTGGTTGGGAATAAGCCATGGCCTGGTAATGGGTTGTTGGGGACCCCTGATCTAGCTGATGGAAGCCATGCTGTTGCAACGCAAGCGCTTCCTTTTTTTCCTACATGCATCACATCACACACATCTCCCTTCTTGACCACATCACAAATGACACCATTCGACAACATTTTGGTGTGGTGCCAATTACAGAGAAGATGAGAGAAGGCCGGCTCCGCTGGTATGGACATGTCCTGAGAGCAGCACCTTCCACTGTTACCAAGACAGCCTACCAACTAGAAAACAATGGCCAGTGACTTTGCGGACATCTAAAACAGAGGTGGCAAGATACCATCAACAAAGATATGCAAGCCGTGGGCCTGTGCCCTGAAGACGCAGCTGACCGTGCAAACTGGCGTTCAATCTGTGGTGGGTTCCTCCCGGTTCGGCCCAGTTCTCCCGAGCTGGTAGCGGTGACGATATGATGTCACCGAACCGGTTCTGCCCCCCGCCCCCTGCACCCCCACACCCATCCCCCATGTTATTACCTTTTATTTGGCCCCACCCCCAATCTATTGCTGCCTCCTGAGTCCCAGCTGATGGCTAGAGGGAAAAAAACCTGTTTAAATTCTTGCCATGGAGCTTCAAAGGGCCGCCCTACAGCTGATCAGTGTTAAAAGAAAACAAATGAGTAGACCGGTGCCTGCAAAAATACATGAGTAGATCAGTGCCTGCAAAAATAAATGAGTAGATCAGTGCCTGCAAAAATACATGAGTAGATCAGTGCCTGCAAGAATAAATGAGTAGATCAGTGCCTGCAAAAATAAATGGGTAGACCAGTACCTGCAAAAATACATGAGCAGATCAGTGCCTGCAAAAAATGAATGGATAGATCGGTACAGCTCTGCAAGCAGTTAAAAGCCTGGTAAACCAGAATCTCTGCTAAATCCTAAATAATTGTCACATGACAATCAAGCCATGCCCACAAAATAAGCCACACCCACAGAACCGGTAGTAAAAAAATTTAGAACCCACCCCTGCGTTCAATTATCTGAAAAGCAGGCCCGGTACTTTTGGGAATATGCTAGGAAGAAGAAGAAGAATCAGATCACACATAGTATGCCTAAACACATTGGCACTTTCATCGCAACATGACAACTGTTTTCACCTTTGTGATGAAAAGCAACAAGATCCTGATGATGTGCTGCTCAAACTTATAACCTAATATTACACCAACTTTGAAGTGCAAGAAGAAAATATGGGGGTGAATTGTCCTCAGTCTTCCAGACCTTCAAAAAAGGATCTGATCAAAAACTTTCTGCCCTTTAAAAAAAAAAAGTCTTAAGATCTACGACTTGAAAACTCAGAAGACTCAGTTTTTAATATTTTGATATACTTTTATATTTCCATGGGAGGTTTTTATGCTTCTTTGTTTATTCTAAGATTTTTTTAAATTCACCCCTCTCACTGTTTTAGCAAAAAAGGCAGCATAAAAACTGTTGAAAAGCCATTATTCTTTATTCCAAAGTACTGTATTTTGTGTATTTATTTATCTTATTAATCAAATTTATACGGCCGCCCATCTCACAGAAAGCGACTCTGGGCAGCGTACAACAATTCAATAAAACAGTAGAAATATAAAATTGTCATTATCTAAACCCATTACAGGTAATCCTCAATTTACGATCACAACTGACCCCAACATTTCTGTTAAGCGAGACAGTTGTTGTATGAGTTTTGCCCCATTTTATGACCTTTCTTGACACAGTTGTTAAGTGAATCACTGCAGTTGTTAAGATAGTAACATGGTTGTTAAGTGAATCTGGCTTCCCCATTGACTCAGAAAGTTGCATAAGGTGACCACATGATCCCAGGATATTTGCAACCGTCATAAATATGAACCAGTTGCCAAACATCCAAATTTGGATCATGGGGATACTTCAATGATTATAAGAGTGGAGAATGCTCACAAGTCACTTTGTTCAGTGCCGTTGTAACTTTGAACGGTCATTAAATGAATGGCTGTAAGATGAGAACTACCTGTATAGAATAACCATTGAAAAATATTAAAAATTATAAAAATGAAACTAAGAACATAGAATCATAGAGCTGGAAATATAAATGCAAAATAGTTTTGGTCCAGCTTGCCCAGCCAAGAGTTCTGCAGTCCAAAACATCGGGGGGGGGGGGGTATCTGGCTGGGAAAATCTGGATCTCCGTCACTCTCCTTTGGCCTTTCTTTAAACTTATGACCTACTCAGAAAAGAAAAAGAATCATAGAGCTGGAAGGACCTCAGAGGTCTTCTACAACTCCCTGCTCAAAGCAGAAGACTTTATACCAGGGATGTCAAACTCAATTTGATTGAAGGTTGAATCAGGGTTGTGTTTGAACTTGGGGGGGGGGCAGTGGGGGACATGGCCAGATCAACGTCACTCGTGTTGGAAGCACCTGTGGTGGCCTAACTGCTCTGCTAGTGATAACAGACTTCTGAGCTCTGTTTTTGGCTGCAATGGCCTCCTGTTTTCACTGGGAGAGGCACCATGGGTCGGTCCTTTGCTTTTTTTTTCAGGGCAGCCCCAAGGACCAGATCTGAGCACCGCGTGGACTGTATCTGACCCCCAGGCCTTGAGTTTGACACCCCTGTTTTATACAATTCTTGTCAAATGGTTGTCCAGTCTATTTTTGAAAACCTTCAGTGTATGGAGCACCCTTAACTCCAGGAGACAAGCTGTTCCGTTGATTAATTATTGTCACCATCAGAAAATTTCTCCTTCCTCTTCTGTTGGATCTCTCTTCAGCCAGCTTCCACCCATTCTAAGACATCTTTCATTTTAGCTGGTGGAAAGTTAGAGGAGAAAATTGGCTTGAGGGCCAGAGATTTCAGGACTCTCTTCTGAACGGGACATACTACCTGTAGTTTTGATCATTCAGCTTAAAAGAGGATGATTTAGAATTCCTTCCCTACTGTTTCTCAAATTATGGGGAGGTCTGGAAGCCAAGTTCTTTGGTAACTTCCCTTGTCCAAATGGTTCCTCTTCTGCTGTCATTCAGAAAGTTGATAAAAACTCATTTTTAGGCCTTTGGGTACTAGTGGCCTGCTTGCAACACTATTATTGAGGATGGAGTTGGTGGTTGGTATTATTTAATGGCATGTTTATCTCATTTTTAGTGCTCAATGATAGTTTTCCGAAGTGACGATGTTATTTTTCTATTTTTACTGCTGTAAGAGGCTGAGCGTTATTTTCAAGTTGCAGTATACAATTCTGAAACTAATAAATAAACACAATGATCTTTGTGATTTTGCCTTGAAAGGAAGAGTTGAGAGTTTTGGGTTTTTTTTATTACAGTGGAAATGTTGCTAAAATGCTGGTGCTCAGACCAGTATTTCAGTGAGAAAAGCAATTTTTGGCTTTTGAAAAAGTAGAATTACAAGATGATGAAAAGGTTTCAATAGTGAGAATTCTAAAGGATGATTGCAGAGACATAACATGTTTATCTGCCCAATGCATCATTGCCTGCATATAACCGCTTAAAATAAAGAAGAGCGATGCTATCATACCAATGAAGTTTGTGCAGTTCTTCCGTTCTATCCAAAAACTCAAAGATTTTCTTTAATAAGAAAAACGATGGAATGTAGAGTTACCATAGTTGGATTGAAAAATCCCCCATTAGATAGCCACAAAATATCACAATTTTGAATTCCTGTTTGCTGCCATCCAATGATCATCCAGAACTAATGCAGTTAGTCCTTGACTTATAACAGTTCGCTTACAACTGAAGTTACAACGGAACTGAAAAATGTGACTTATGACCATTTTTCACACTTATGACCGTTGCAGTATCCCCATGGTCACGTGATTTACATTCAGATGCTTGACAAGTAACTCACATTTATGACGGTTGCTGTGTCCCGGGGTCATGTGATCCCCTTTTGCAACCTTCCCATAAGCAAAATCAATGGGGAAACCTGATTCACTTAACAACTGTGTTACTAATTTAACAGCTGCAGTGATTCAGTTAACAACTGTGGCAAGAAAAGTTGCAAAACGGGGCAAAACTCACTTAACAAATTTCTCTCTTAGCCCCATAAATTTTGGGCTCAATTGTGGTCATAAATCGAGGATTACCTGTAATGAATTATAAGTATAAGTAGTCCTCGAATTATGACTGTAATGGTGCCTGCCCATCATAGTCATAAGTCATGATAGTCGTAAACTGGTTGATCACATGACTGACTCGATTTTACAACTTTTTTCAATAAGCAAATGCTGTTATCATAAAGCAAGGGCTGTGGTTGTTAAACAAACCAGAGCTTCGCTGTGGGTACAGTTTTGTCCAAAACTGGAAGCACCAGTTTTCAGCAAAACTATCATAAAATGTTGTAAAATATGGTCATGTGACTATGCCATGATGTAAACAGAGATTGTGGCTGTGTTATCAAGCACCTGAAGTTTAGTCACATGACTATGGGGGGGGAGGGAGCATTGGAACTTTAAATCCAAGTCATAATTCGCTCTAAGGTAGGTTTGTTGATTGGACAACCATTCGTCTGAAAAGGTATAGGGTCTCCTGCTTGAGCAGGGGGTTGGACTGGAAGACCTCCAAGGTCCCTTCCAACTCTGTTAATCTTTTTTTAAATGCTGAATGGCTGCTAAGTGACCATTATAAGTTAAGGACTACCTGTAAATTGAGGCATGCCTGTAAGTGTCAGTGGCATAAGGACATCTCTAAAATATGAGTGAATGAAACAGAGAGAAAGAGAGAGAGAGAGAGAGAGAGGGAGGGAGGGAGGGATATATAGATGGATAGATGGATAGATGGATAGAATAGCAATAGCGAGAGCAATAGCGAGAGCAATAGCGAGAGCGAGAGCGAGAGCGAGAGTGAGAGCAAGAGCACTTAGACTTATATACTGCTTCCCAGTCCTTTACAGCCCTCTCTAAGCAATTTACAGAGTCAGCACATTTCCCCCAACAATCTTGGTCCTCATTTTAGCGACCTCGGAAGGATAGAAGAGCCTGGTGAGATTTGAACGGCCAAATTGCAGGCAGCCAGCAGTCAGCAGAAGTAGCCTGCAGTACTGCATTCTAACCACTGCGCCACCGTGGCTCATAACTTTATTGTCACTTTGAATGTACCGTAATCGGCATACGTTACAATGAAATTCCGTTGCATGCAGCTCTCAAAGGGTCACCCCTTCCAATGTACACTACATAAACATGACAAAATGAATAAATAAATACAAAATTATTACAATATTAAGAGCCGAGGTGGCGCAGTGGTTAGAGTGCAGTACTGCAGCTACTTCAGCTGACTGCTAGTTCAGCAGATCAGCGGATCAAATCTCACCGGCTCAAGGTTGACTCAGCCTTCCATCCTTCCGAGGTGGGTAAAATGAGGACCTAGATTGTTTTTTTTTTTTAAATTCAAATTTATATATTGTTGGGGGCAATATGCTATTTAGTATACTGTCTATTGGTGTAAGCCACCCAGAGTCCTCGGAGAATGGGCGGCACAGAAATATGACTAATAAAATAAAATAAAAATATAAAATAAATACAAAATTATGCCTATGCCCACACATATTATATGACTCCAAAATTCCAATATGGAAGCAGCCATGGAGTCTTGTTTTTAAGTAATGTGTTGACAATGTATAGAATCAATAGACGAGGCTTTCCTAGAGTAGCGTGGTGATAAAACTTGTCCCAGATGCTTCAGTTGCTTTCTTTGCTTCTTTTACAGTTATATAAGAGCTTAACCCAAGAAATGATGGCCATAAATCATGTGCTGCTTTATAAGGGGAAAAGGTATCCTCGCTTCACAGGTCATTTCCTTCTAGCTGAGCATAACGGTCAGGAGTACAGAGCATCTGGTACTCAGCAGGAAACCACAGTTCATCCCTCTACATGATACCAAAGTGAATGATGATGCAATAATGGCACAAACTGTTTTCTAACAACAAGTAAATCATGTTTCATGCTCAGCAGAGGACAATAAAAGCAAGCCAAAGCCTAGTAAAAAGTAATGGAAACAAAAGAAAAAGGGGGAGGGGAAAGTTAAGGGGGGAATATTATGCACTTAACTTTGGTGAGAAGGAGCACTTCTTTCCCACGTGGACATCTGCTGTCAAAACTTGATGAGCTCTGATAATAGTTATGCTAACCCGCTGTGGAATAATGCCTTCTCCTGGTCTCCTTTATAAGAGAGCATAAGAGTCGATTATCCAGTCAACAAACCGGTAATGGTGAAAACATTTACTTACTTTCTTTTAGGTTGCTTGTTAATAAAACTATTTTAGGTGATGTTTATCAAAGTTTGAAATGCTATCTGGTGGTTTTGGATAGCGAGCCTTAACTAACTCTGCATACAGAGGATATTGTCATTCTTTCTACTGTAGGACTCCTACAGGATTTAGAAAAGCGATGGAGGCATTCAATGTTGCCTCCAAATAATAGAATAATAGCCAGCACCATCCAAATTATACTTTGTACCAGGAAACCAGAGCCAGTTTGGTCTAGTGGTTAGGCCCAAAAGTGCTTTTTTCAGGAGGCAACTGGGCTTTCTTGTTTTTACTTTTGAAGACGTTTCACTTCTCATCCAAGAAGCTTCTTCAGTTCTGACAAGATACTGGGGAATGGAAGGGTTCAGGGGTGGGTTTTAAATTTTTTTACTACTGGTTCTGTGGGTGTGGCTTATTTTGTGGGCGTGGTTTGATGGTTATGTGACAAATATTTAGGATTTAGCAGAGGTTCTGGTCTACCAGGCTTTTAACTGCTTGCAGAGCTGTACTGATCTATCCATTTATTTTTGCAGGCACTGATCTGCTCATGTATTTTTGCAGGCACTGGTCTACCCATTTATTTTTGCAGGCACTGATCTACTCATGTATTTTTGCAGGCACTGGTCTACTCATTTGTTTTCTTTTAACACCGATCAGCTGTAGGGCAGCCCTTTGAAGCCCCCTGGCAAGAGTTTAAACAGTTTTTTTTCCCTCTAGCCATCAGCTGGGACTCAGGAGGCAGCAATAGATTGGGGGTGGGGCCAAATAAAAGGTAAGAATAATGCAGAGGGTGGGGGCAGGGGGTGGGGGGGCATGGGGGGGCAGTGGGGCAGAACCAGTTTGGTGATGTCATATTGTTACTGTTACCGGCTCAGGAGAACTGGGCCAAACCGGGAGGAACCCACCACTGGAAGGTGTGAGTTTATATTGTATGAGAACCTCTACAGATTTTTAGCTAGACAATTTGGGATGAACGCCCTTTGAATGGTGTGGGAGTAGGAATGGATTTCCAGAGGAAAAAAAATTGCAGACTACAGGAACCAGGAGCACTACTCAGGTGACCCTGAGGACACAGATAAACCTCAACCACTCTCTAAATGGATACAAATGACCATCTGTCTGCAAGGAATATAAATCCTTCCATTCCCCACCATGCTGTCAGACCTGAAGAAGCTTCTTGGATGAGAAGCAAAATGCCTTCAAAAGAAAAAACAAGAAAGTCCAGTTGCCTTCTGAAAAAGCACCTTTGGGACAACCATGACCTGGATGACTGAGAATCTCTACAGACTTCTAGTGGTTAGGGTTTATACATCCAAAATACTTAAAGGGCAATGTATGTTCTCACTGCGCCTGATTAATGCATACTGAATTGGAGTAATTATAGAGTTTAGTCAGAAGCCATCCTTAACGGTTAGAGTACATTTATATCTCTCTTGTCCTGAAACTACAATTAGGCTTTTCTCATCTTGATGGTTATAAAGCTTCTAAGGTCATGAAGCCTAAGCTTCAACAGATCCTAATGAATGCAGGAGAAATTATAACTGTATAAAGAAACTAAATCAGAATCAAAGTCTTGTAGATCAAAAGGTCTTCCCATTCATGAAAACATTCTTCTTTTTTTGCAAATCTGTTGTATAGCTTGCTGACTGACACAGAACCTTGCTATATGAGAACAAGAGAGATTACTTTAAGCAATTCCTCCCCCAAATCTATCTCAGGATCTACTTCTGTCCTACTATTGCAGCACCATTGAGAGTGTCTTGACATACGGCATTCTTGCATGGTATGGGAGCAGCTCTGTAACAGACAAAAAAGCTCTACAGAGAATCATTAAAACTGCCCAGAATATAATCAGACTCCAGCTACCAGCCCTGAACGACATCTTCGAATCTCACTGTTTGAGGAAGTTGCATAACATTCTCAGAGACTCTTCCCATCCTGCTTACAATTTTTTGGACTGTTGCCTTCTGGCAGAAGATACAGAACAATTAAAACTCGGACCACACGTTTTCTGAATAGCTTTTATCCCAGAGCTATAATTGCACTCAACAATGAACTAAAGGGCCACCATCAGTGAGCTGTTGGACAGCATTACTTGGTCTGTTGTGTGGATGTTTGGATGGTTTAGGGGTGGGGAATTGTGGTGGGTGGGAGTGTGTTTGGGGATTGTTATGCGTGTTGAACCTGGTCTTTGGATGTTATTTCGTTGTATGGGTATACTGTGTATACACGTACAATGACAATAAAGTTATTATTTATTATTTATTTATTAAATAAGGAAGCTAGACAGAAAATTATCTAAAACACAACCAGTGATTCCATATATTGCCCAGTTTCCTTACCTTGTCAGTTAGGGTTGATGACTCTCATTTAAACAATTCCTGGAGAGATTTTCTCCTCTAACTAACATGGATGTGTGACCCATTTTTATATGTGGGCATAAAGGTGTGAATGTACGCTGAATGTACATAAATGTACGCTGATATTGGCAGAATATTTTCATTTAGGAAGTATTCCTGGTGGAAGTGCCTTCTGAATGGGCAGGTATACTCAGATGCACGGAGAGGTCCTTGGTTGTGCTGAGTCTTTGAGAAATAAAACTGCTTTGAAGCAGTTTTCCCAACAATCCACCTGCATGGACTTTAGGCTACACTATAACTATAACTACAAGGTAATTATTTGGGGGAGGAGAATTGCTTTAACTTCCTTTTATGTACATATATCCTATTCCATTGTTTGGGGATGTTGAGGATAAGAATAATAACAAATAAATGTTGATGTATTGTTTTAGAATGATCAAAGGACTTCACAAACATTTCCCCCTCTAACTCTGAAAGGTATAATAAAGCAGAAGTGGCATTTTAATTAAAACAACATAATAACAAAATAAAGCCACCTTTTTGTTTGCATCAGATCATAAATGTTATCTATCTATTCCAGGATTAACTGTGTAAACAATTAGCAATGTAAACAATATCGCCAAGTGGCGTCTGTCTCCTGCATGATAATGAAACAATGTTAAAAATCTCAGAATTTGTAGGAGGTTTTGTGATTTTTTTTTTCAATCTCATGGATGATCATGGAGATTCTGGGAAAAAAAGCCATTGTGCCAGATCACATATGGGGCCAGAAAAAGTAATAAAGTATATTTTGTCTTGCAATTAATCTCCAGAGTTTTAGCCCAACAGTCCTTCAAGACAAGCAAACAAATGTTGGAGATGCCAGGAACAGAACAAGGTATGTTTGCTTGCATCAAAGCTGAGCTACGATTCCACCCCAGATATAATGAATTTAAAGAAGAGATACATGATTTTGAAACAGGACTATCTGGAACACACTTTGGTTTCTTAGCAACTACAATATACTAATGGGAAAGGATGGTGAGTAGAAATATTGTGCCAAACCTATCAAAATACTTGTATTTTGATCACATAGTACTTTTGGACTATTTTTGTGTCTTTACAACTTAAATGGTACTCTTCTATCTGTAACTTTACTGGCACATAGACAGCTAGTGATTGCAAATATTAAACACATCAGCCTCCATCCTTTTCCCAGGAAAAAGGAACATAACCAAATAAATATTAATCTTTAGAAATGGCAGAGATTGCCTGCAATCTGGGTTGAATGCTTTTAGTTGAATGCTTCTTGTGTAACTGTGCTTATATTTCATCTTTTCTTTGGCAGCTCAAGGCTCCCCCCCCTTTTTTTCCCCCCATTTTATCCTGAGGAACAAAACTGAGAGGTAGATGGGTTGATGTCCCAATGTCACCCAGTGAACGCCATAGTGGAAAGCCAACTTAAACTTCTTGTTTACCGTATTTTTCGGAGTGTAAGACCAGAGGTGGGTTTCAGCAGGTCCTGACCAGTTCTGGAGAACTGGTAGCAGAAATTTTGAGTAGTTCAGAGAACCGGTAGTAAAAATTCTGACTGGCCCCGCCCCCATCTATTCTCTGCCTCCCAGGTCCCAGCTGATTGGGAGGAAATGGGGATTTTACAGTATCCTTCCTCTGGAGTGGGGTGGGAATGGAAATTTTACAGTATCCTTCCCCTGCCGTGCCCACCAAGCCACGCTCACCAAGCCACGCCATGCCCACCAAGCCACAGAACCAGTAGTAAAAAAAATTTGAAACCCACCAATGTATAAGATGCACCTGAGTATAAGACATACCTACCTTTTTTGGTGAGGAAAAGAAGAAAAAGAAATCTCCCTCTGCCTCTGAGCAATTTTGCCTCGTTGCAGCAAACAGCAAACAGCCTGCTTTCTTTCATTTTCATTTTTACTTTCAGCATAGCTTGATTAGCACAAGGAAAAAAAAAGTCTGCTCCAGCAATTTACCTCTTTGCAGCAAGCAGCAGAGCCCTGTGAAAAACAGCTGAGAGCAAATCAGCTGAGAATCAGGAGGCCAATCCAATCAACTTTTGTTAATTAGGCTGTGCTGAAGCTGAAAGGAGCTGTTTTTTCTTGCTGTTTGCTTGCAAGGAGGTAACTGCTGCGAGGCAGGGGCCAAAGGGTGGGGGCCAGTGAGTGGGCGGGGCTACATTTGAGGTATAAGACACACCTAAATTTTCACCCTGTTTTGGGGGGGGGGGGAAGATGCGTCTTATACTCCGAAAAATATGGTACTTATTCCCAATTGACCACTGTAACTGCTAAAATAATAAGTTTTGAATTAAGTTTTGTTCGGCTTTTCCAAGACACTGTCATGAAGGATTGTACATTATTTCTCTTGAAGCTTCGTGAATACAGTTTGGACTACAGCTAGATGATTTTGGTGAATGTCCATTTTCCAAATCACTTATCAGAATTTCAGGGCTGACAGGGAGGATTCTAATACTTAAAAGTCCTGGAAAACATTCCCATTCATGTCAAAATAGCCTCTAAATTGTGTGGAGCAATTAATATGTTTAAGTCCACAGTGACAATCATGAGTGTGTCTTAAATGTTACCTCAAATGTGACAGAAAATTTTGTCCTAAATGCTGAAAGTTGATCTACTTGTAGGTTATCCTGTGGTAATAATGATCGGGATATAAGCTTTTACAGAAGCGAGGTGGAAATAATGATCAGGGGGAGGGGGGATGGAAAGTAACATTTATTTCTGACTTTGTACGATGTTAGCCCCCAAAGCTACGCTGTCAGAAGCTTGACAGGAAGTTGTTGTCAAGATCAGTAGTTCAGCAGCTGGATACTTCAAGTAAAAATTGTTTCTACCTGGATCAAATTAGACTTTTGTACAAGCGACTGAAATTGGATCTAGCTACCTGACTGAAACAGAATAACAGACTTGTAAATCAAGGCAGGAACCTGCAAATTGAATCATGTGGTTTCCAATTGCTCTGTAGTTTTTGAAGCTGTGTGAGGGTTCTGGAGTCCTTCTGGGAAGGTTACAGGTACAACACCGCACAACTTTACTTTCATGTATGGAGAACCCTGAGGGGAAAGCTGAGGGTGTGATAGGCTCTTTGACACCAACAAGTATTCTGAAGAAGCTTCTTAGATGAGGAGTGAAAAGTTTTCAAAGAAAAAAAAAAGCCCAAGAAAGTCCATTTGCCTTTTGAAAAGCACCTTTGGGACAACCATGACCTGGATGATTGAGAATCTCTGTAGACAGAGCTTTTGGGAGTGTCCAGTACTGCTTTAGGCTTCATTTGGTTTCTTAGCTGTCAACTTCAGCCTGGTCAACCACAAGCCCCACTGATGCCTCTGCTAATTAAGTGGCGCAGCAGACTAAAGTGCTGTTAAGTAACACCAGCTGCCTGCAATTACCGCAAGTTCAAATCTCACCAGGCTCAAGGTTGACTCAGCCTTCCATCCTTTCGAGGTAGGTAAAATGAGGACCCAGATTGTGGGGGCAATAAGCTGACTTTGTATAAAAAAGAACACCACTTTGGGAGCTGGGGGCGAAAACTCTACTAAGCAGGTATATACAAAAGTATGAAGGCTATTGCTTAACGCATTGTAAGCCGCCCTGAGTCTCCGGAGAAGGGCAGCATATAAATTGAACCAATAAATAAATTAACATAGGTTATTGTCAAATCCCATATCTGGGGAGGAAGTATATTCCGGTCATTTTCCAGTGATCACATGCAACAAAGTTGTTATACTATCCCATAGGGAAAGTGAGTGATCGTTCTTACTTTTGCCCAAAATACATCAAATGTTACAAATGCACACTTTTGTCAGGTTAACTTGATCTCTGAGGAAAGCAAGGCAAGCTAGTTGACGAATATTCCAATCTTTTGGACCAGAAAAACTAGTGATGAGAGGCAGCAAAGAAAGCTGCCTTTTAAGGACAATTAAGAAGAGCCGAGGTGGCGCAGTGGTTAGAGTGCAGCACTGCAGCTACTTCAGCTGACTGCTAGTTCAGCAGATCAGCGGATCAAATCTCACCAGCTCAAGGTTGACTCAGCCTTCCATCCTTCCAAGGTGGGTAAAATGAGGACTCAGATTGTTGGGGGCAATATGCTATTTAGTATACTGTCTTTGGTGTAAGCCGCCCAGAGTCCTCGGAGAGTGGACGGCATAGAAATATGATTAATAAAATAAATAGATACCTACCTTTCTAAGGTAGGTAAATTGAGGACCCAGTTTGTGGGGGCAATAAACTGACTTTGTATAAATATACAAAAAGTATGAAGGCTATTGCTTAGCGCATTGTAAGCCGCCCTGAGTCTCCGGAGAAGGGCGGCATATAAATCAAATCAAATCAAACAAACAAACAAACAAACAAACAAACAAACAAACAAAATAATTGAGAATAAGAGAACAGAATAACAGAGTTGGAAGGAACTTTGGAGGTCTTCTAATCCAACCCCCTCCTCAGGCAGGAAACCCTATACCATTTCGGACAACTGGTTGTCCAATCTCTTCTTAAAAACTTCCAGTGTTGGAGCATTCACAACTTCTGGAGGCAAGTTGTACCACTGATTAATTGTACTCACTGTCAAGAAATTTATCCTTAGTTCTAGGTTGCTTCTCTCCTTGTTTAGTTTCCATCCATTGCTTCTTGTCCTGCCTTCAGATGCTGTGGAGAATAGCTTGACTCCCTCTTCTTTGTGGCAACCCCTGAGATATCGGAACTCTGCTATCATATCACCCCTAGTCCTTTTTTTAATTAACCTAGACATACCCAATTCCAGCAAGCGTTCTTTATATGTTTGAGCCTCCAGTCCGCTAATCATCTTTGTTGCTCTTCTCTGCACTCTTTCTAGAGTCTCCACATCTTTTTAACATTGTGGCAATATAAAAATGTTTCAGTGCCATGCCAAGAACAATATGTTAGAAAAGCAATCAGAAAAGTATTTTAAAGTGTTTCTCTTTAAAATGAGTCTGGACACTTTATTTATTTATTTACTTATTTATATCCCACCTTTATTATTTTTACAAATAACTCAAGGTGGCAAACAAACACTACACTTCTCCTTCCTCCTATTTCCCCCACAACAACAACCCTGTGAAGTAGAATGGTTTGAGTGTGTCTGGCCCAAAGTCACTGAGCTGGTTTCCATGTCTAAGGTGGGACTTGAACTCAGTCTCCTGATTTCTATCCTGTTCTTTAACCACTAGACCAAACTGACTCTTTTTTTTTTCTCTTTTGTATTGGCTTACTACAACTTTGGATAACTTATCTTTGGACAATTTGCAGATTGCTCTCCACTTCTTCTTCTTCTTCTTCTTTTTTTGCATTTCTGCTATCTCTGCATTAAAAGAATGAGCAGGAATGGATGTTTTGAAAAGCATTGTGGTGAAGCTGTTAAAACTATTCACCTAAGCCAAACCCAGATTCATAATTTCTAAGGGAGCTCTCATTTCTGCTGTTTTTCACCTTCATGCAAAATTGAGCATATGCATGTTTTCATGCTTCCCTATTATAGCCTAGGAATGAAACTTTTTAAATCTTGAAGATGTTGGAATTACAAATTCTTTGAATCTTGACATTCCAGTTAAGATTGATTCATTCATATTGGCCTGTTATTGATATTTTTTCAGTTTGAACATTCTTGAGGATATTACCAAAGATAAAATGAACGTCTGGAGGATTATGGCCTTTAAAAAAAAAAAAGAAATTGGATTCATCAGATAGCAATAGCAATAGCACTTAGACTTACATACCATTTCATAGTGCTTTCCAGACCTCTGGAAGATCCTTGTCTAATGAGTTATAATGAATTATGAATTAACCAATGATTAGTGAAGTCTGACAGAACTTGGGTTATAATATGAATTTTGGAAGCGGTTATTATATCATTAAGGATGGGGTAGTTTTAACAGACTTTTTCCTTGAAGAATCCATCAGTGAATTACCACCCATGTTCAAATATATTACTTCTACATAAAACTGTGGATTGAATAGTACCCAACTGAATGATAGAGTCATAAAGTCACCATCAAAACAGCCTTTTCCCCCATACCCACAAAACTGACTGTTTTTCAATCAACAGACACATAACAAAGACCTGATTTATTGAGAGTAAATAAATAAACATTTGAACTGAACTTTAACAGTTTTTAAAGCGCAAATCCAAATTTTAAATTGGGTCTGGAAACAAACTGGCAGCCAATATAGCAGCAACAATAGCTATCCTAGGCCAGTATTTCTCAACATTAGCAACTCTAACAAGTGTGAATTTCGATGCTGGCTAGGGAATTCTGAGAATTGAAGTCCAGACATTTTAGAGTTGCCAAGGTTGAGAAACACTGTGCTAGACCTTAGCCAGTTTTTTTTAAAAAAATTATATTTATATGCCGCCCTTCTCCGGAGACTCAGGGCAGCTTACAATGCATTAAGTAATAGCCTTCATACTTTTGTATATTTTATTCAAAGTCAGTTTATTGCCCCCACAAACCGGGTTCAGTTGCTCTTTGCCTGTCATTCATGGCAGCTCAACATAATGGATTTTCAGTTTTCTAGTCTTCTTTTATTGAGAGCCTGTTTGCTGTAGAGTTTTAAGGCACCATGCTAGAAACTGAGAGATGGTGAGTTTTAGTGTTGTCTTAGGCAAGCTGGGTGACTCTGTGAAAACCCTAGGAAGAAGGCAATAGCAAACCACTTCCAAAACTCGTGCCGTGAAAAAAGTCTTGATTTTTCTAAAGCAGTGTGCTTCTCAACCTTGGTAACTCTAAGATGTGTGGGCTTCAATTTCCAAAATTCCCCAGGCAGCACTTCTGGGAATTGAAGTCCACACATATTAGACTTTCCAAAGTTGAAAAGCATTGCTCTAGAAAAAAGAAATAGCGAAAGAAATGTAAGGCAAGTCTGCATCATTGGTAGAGTTTAACCTGACCAAAGTGCTCTGAGCTTCCCCAGTTTATTCAGAAAGGAGACCACCAGAGCTTTTTATGAGTATTCACTGGAATGTGTGACTATCTGAAACTGGGAAGAGTTATAAAGTTAAATCTCTAATCTGGGGAACGTTACATCTTCTGTAGGCATGTCCAGCTGTTGCCACACTGAATAGCAAATCTGAAGAGAGTGCCACTCACTTTCATATACTGTACATATAAGCAGTACTCTTGGACACAATTTTGATCCCTGATAATGCATGAATAGAGTTCCTAAGAACTCCATAAGGCATATGGTAACTTTCAGAGGAAATACAAACTTATCTACAACTGTCCCAAAGATGCTTTTTTTTTTCAAGAGGCAACTAGACTTTCGGTTTTTTCTTTGAAGACATTTCACTTCTTGGATGAGAAGCAAAACGTCTTCAACTCTGAAGAGCTGAAGTCTTCAACTCTGAAGAGCTGAAGTCTTCAACTCTGAAGAGCTGAAGTCTTCAACTCTGAAGAGCTGAATGTCTTCAACTCTGAAGATCTGAAGAAACTTCTTGGATGAGAAGTGAAACATCTTCAAAGAAAAACAAAGAAAGTCCAGTTGCCTCTTGAAAAAAAGCACCTTTGGGACAACCATGATCTGGATACTGAGTATCTCCATAGACATTTATCTACAATTGGAAAACCACCTAGAGCAGTTGACTCTTTAACTATAACATCTCTGTTTTATCTAGCTCCAGATTTAGCTCATAGGCTCCCCTCCTACCCCAAAACTACCTATAGCTCACTTGTATGTATTCCAATTAGCAACAAACAGAGACAGACCCTTTCCTAGCTTTTTTTAAAAAAACAAGCTACCGGAACTGGAATATTCTACGTGCAAAGCATGTGTCCTGCCTCTGATCTATGCCCTCCCTGCTCTAGATTGGGGAGGCATCTGGCTGGCCACTGCTGGAAGCAAAATACTGGACAAGATAGATGGCTGCCTGATTAATCAATGCTATTATTCTGACCTTATGAGATGCAATGGAAAACAAAAGGAAATACCCCTCCCTCTTTGGAGGGGAAGGCAAGGACACACAAATCCTATCTCCACAGACCAATGGTCTCTTTCTCTTAATCTCTGTCTGTCTGTCTGTCTGTCTCTCTCTCTCTCTCCCTATCCCACAGGACATTTTTCTCCCAATAACACATCTGAAGCATTCCTGCTGGTTCCTGCCACCTGTTGCCTTGCACCTAAGTTTGGGCAGCCTGCTCAGAGGAACAAAGGGGCAGAGAGACTAAATGCATAGGAACATTCCCATTCCCATATATTCAAGTCTCTCTAACCTATCTGGGATGTTCCTATCAATAACAATAACAATAATGTTCCTTTCAATAACAATAACAATAACAAAAACAATAACAACAACAACAACAAATGTGACAGCAGAAGTTTCATTTAAAAGCAGTCTCTACTCTTTTGCAATAAAAGCATAAAGCCCCCCCCCTCCCCTTTGGATCCTCAATTATTTGAAACCAAGGGGGAAAGATTACCACAAAAACGTGTCGGTCTGTAAACACACAACCCGGCAACAGTAATTCCTTTCAGAGCTGGTTAGAGAGAGGCAGAGCCGGGGATAAAGAAAATGCAAGGTAGAAGACGCAGGTTTAACATATGTGGTTACCTTGCCCAAGGCTTGTTGTCTGGCGGATGAGCGATTGTTGCCCACCGCGGAGAAAAAGACAAGCCAAGGTTTATTCTTAGAATTGGCCCAAAGCAACCCTAAACAGTCTTTCTGGGCACATAAAGCGTGCTTCCAAGACAGCCAAAGACACTAGAAATGGACTAACTAGTCGAGGATAAAAAAAAAACGGAGCGTAACGTCCGCAGCCCCCAAACTTCACCAAGTCTCCCCCCCCCCCACGATCGTTAGAGAAGTGGTGTAGGATTTCCTGCCTAAGCAGCGGGTTGGACTAGAAGACCTCTAAGGTCCCTTCCTATTCTATTCTATTCTATTCTATTCTATTCTATTCTATTCTATTCT
>WNWU01000037.1:12615828-12666458 GCA_012654045.1 Ptyas mucosa
TCTTTCTTTCTTTCTTTCTTTCTTTCTTTCTTTCTTTCTTTCTTTCTTTCTTTCTTTCTTTCTTTCTTTCTTTCTTGGTTCGATTTATATGCTGCCCTTCTTCGGAGACTCAGGGCGGCTTACAATGCGTTAAGCAATAGCCTTCATTCTTTTGTATATACCTGCTTAGTAGGGCTTTCGGTCCCCCCTAAGCAGTGTTCTTTTTATGCAAAGTCAGCTTATTGCCCCCACAATCTGGGTCCTCATTTTACCTACCTCGGAAGGATGGAAGGCTGAGTCAACTTTCAGCCTGGTGAGATTTGAACTTGCAGTAATTGCAGGCAGCTGGTGCTAGTTAACAGCACTTTAGTCTGCTGCGCCACCAAGGCTCTTTTATCTCACTGATTTCCCCCCTTTCGCTGCCATAATACTGAAACTGTTGAATAAAGATATAAACCACAAAACTAAATGATCTGAAATGCAATTAAATATCTTGGAATATAATCTCCAGAGTCCCTTGTAATTAACTGTACTTTAGTCCAAAGTCTCTGAAGGCACCATGCAACCTAACCTTGACTTGGTAGGACTTTATAAGGACATTCAGGATGGATAAAAACACTTATCTATAGCTGTTGTTCTCAAAAGACAGTCCTTTAAAAAAAAAAACTGTCCTAGATGGGATGATAGGAACTGAAATTCACGTACTCAGAGACCTCATTGTAGAAGACTAGATGAACGTGGATAATTCACATCATGGATAATTCACAAGCTGATTCTTCTTATGAACTGATTGAACAGATACAACTGTGTGAAATTATAAGAGTACTCTCAGAGCAAATCCTCCAGGTTGCGTTTGTGACAGCTTGGGCTAAATGTGTGAAGTTTTAAATATCTCCAAGGGGGGGGGGAAACATGCATTTTCATAATCACAGGGTGAACTTTGGGTGGTTTAAGTATGAATTCTGTCCCTTTGGCTTATTGAACAACATGGTTAAGAAAATCACAGCTGAATGTGATGTGTGGACCAAGGTCTAGGAGGCAGTAAAATACAGCAAAATACAACATAGGTATCCTAGTCAGATACCTATGAACAGGACATGGATGTAATACTTCTCTGCCTTATTGTTTGCTCCTACTTCTTATATTAAATTTCATATTTGCTATGAACGTAGGCTTTCCAAGTTGTGCTGTGAATCAGTAATAAGAAGGTGTAAGGGACTCGGTGGCTCAGTGGCTAAGATGCTGAGCTTGTCAATTGAAAGGTCCTTGAATCCTAGTGCCGCGTAATGGGATGAGCTCTTGTTACTTGTCCCAGCTTCTGCCAATCTAGCAGTTTGAAAGCATGTAAAAAATGTAAGTAGAAAAATAAGGACTCCTTTGGTGTGAAGGTAACAGCGTTCTGTGCGCCTTTGGTGTTTAGTCATGCCGACCACATGACCACGGAGACATCTTTGGACAGCGCTGGCTCTTCGGCTTTGAAATGGAGATGAACACTGCCCCCTAGAGTCAGGAACGACTAGCACATATCTGCGAGGGGAACCTTTACCATTTACCTTTTAAGAAGGTGTATCTTCTTTGTCTTCCTTGTACTAACAGCTTCACTGAATGATTTCCAACTACATTAAGTGGTTTAGTTAGCAAATCACTTTAAATCATGTTTCAAACATGGTTAGGCCCACCCTGTCCTCTGAATTAATGCCATTTAACCCATGGTTTCATTATTTTTTTTGAACAAGTCTCAGTTGCCTCGGCTAATATTATCATGAAATCATGATTTGAAAGCTCCATGGATACTTGTCTTCCCCAGCCTGGGTGTCATTCAGATGGATGGGCTTCAGTGTTCAGAGTTCCATGGTCACAACTGTTGAGAATTCTTGACATTGAAGTTCACCCATCTGAGGAACATCTAGGAGATGGAAAGCCAGGCGAAACCTAAGAAATTATACATTATGGCCTCATATAATGTATGAATCCAGGCAATGATTAACTATGAACACACATATGCCTTTGAATAATTTTTGAGACTTAGCAACTACTTGGGCAATCCTCCATAGTTTTCTTGGAAAGATTTTACATGTGGTTTCCCATTGCTTCCTTTCTAGGGCTAAGGGACAAGGACTGGCCCAAGTCACCCAGCTGGCTTCTTATCAAAGGCTGGAACAGGACTCACATTTTCCCAGTTTCTATCCTGATAGCTTAACCATTGCACCAAACTAGGTCATACATTTTATAGGATATTCTAAATTAACTTTCCTTAGCCCTAAGGTTTCATAAGATTTGTAAAAATACATGGCTGCAATTAGGTTCAGACTTCTGTTTAGAATGTCTTTGTTAGTTATTACTTTGTCGTTTTATTTTGATAAAGCTGGTGGTTTTGCTTAGGGAATATGTAAGTATCTACTTCATTACGTTGTGATTATTAGAAGAGGGGTTTATTACTCTCACCCCCTGCAATACAGAGTGAAATACTAAGCCCTGATTAACATATATTGCATAACTGTTTAACTATCATGTACTCAGTGCATTGCAAGTGTCTGGATTATAGATTATGAATATTTTTTATTGATATCTTGCCTTTTTGCCCAAAGAGATCCTGGAAGACATACCCCATGAGGCAGGGGTGGGCTGCTGGGGGTTCTCAGAGGTTTGGGAGAACCTCTAGCTAAGATTCTGTGCAGTTCAGAGAACCCCCAAATCCCACTCCTGGCTGGCCACGCCCACCCCTCTCCTCCCCTCCCCTCCAAGGAGTCCCCATGAGGCCCGTTTTGGATGTAGGTAAGTGCAGGGCACGTGTGGAGGGTCGGGGAGGGCGAAAAACAGGCCTACCAGAAGATCGGGAGGGCCTCTGGAGCCTGGGGAGGCCATTTTCGCCCTCCCAGAGGCTCGAGGAAAGCCTCCGGAGCCTGGGGAGGGCAACCCCCCTCCCTGCCATGGTGCAGGAAGCCTATTAGGCCACGCCCACCATGGCCATGCCCACCCAGCAATCGGGGCAAAGAACCGCTTGCTAAAATTTTTGAAGTCCACCCCTGTCATGAGGACAAACAGGAGAAATGTGGGAACTTCAGCTTGGAGAAAAGAAGCCTTGCAGCTTAGTATGATGTGTGAACTTGGATGGTTTTGAACAGACTTGAACTGTGTCCTCACTTTTTAATTTCATGGACCATCCCTGTGTTTAACACGACATAAAACAGCAATTTATCAAGTGAATCATGACAAATATCTCTAAGGGGATTCTTACGCATAATGGTATACCACCGAGATCATCTGTCAATTTCTTTTACTTACTAGTAATTTGCATCCCTGCTGAAGAGAGGATTTGGAACTGCTGGAATGGAAACATTCCAAAAATACCAGAGAACACAAGAAGACGTTGTGAGGCTCTGCATTCAGTGACACTAAAAATTACTGTGTGGAGAAGGCAGGACCTGGTAAGGGAAAATGTGCCTAGCTGACCACTCTTTGCAGCATCTCTGCAGATCATTTCACAAAGTTGTCTTAAGTCCTACTATTAAAAATATGTTATTGTAAAGACAAGCAATATTTTTGAGTTATGGATCAAAAAGTGATTGGAGGTCCTCATTCTCCCCCCTCCCCTCAAATGATATGAACAGTATGAAAAGTATTGTTAAATGAAAGTAAATGCAATTGTATCTGTGGAGATTCTCAGTCATCTAGGTCATGGTTGTCTCAAAGGTGCTTTTTCAAAAGGCAACTAGACTGTTTTTTTCCTTGAGGAAGACATTTTGCTTCTCATCCAAGAAGCTTTATCAGTTTTGCCTCCTCACATCCTGTCAGAACTGATGAAGCTTCTTGAATGAGAAGCAAAATGTCTTCCTTAAGGAAAAACAGTTGAGTTGCATTTACAGTACAGTTGTATTCCCCTACAGTGATATTAAAAACTATTAAATATGACAGTGATATTAAAAAAATATCATTAGGTTGCAATGTTTTAAGGTGCTCTGGAGACTGTCAACATGACTTTTAATGTTGGGTGGTACAACCAGTTTTAATTTCAAGATGGCTGAGACTTAGAATGCATACCTGAAAACTACTGGAACCAGCAAATAAAGATTTTGCCGCCTCCTTCTGTCTTCTGTGGCTGGAAAATCAAGTGATCATGGAGCTTTTGGCAAGTTGCAGAACTTGCTTTGTAATAAATAAATGTCATGGGATGGATTAGATTAGATTAGATTAGATTAGATTAGATTAGATTAGATTAGATTATATAGTGCTACATTGTACTGGGTCAGATTCATAATTGGCTTACCTAGGTTACTGTTATCTATGGTACAGTACATCTTCAGATGTTCCTTAATTATACTACTTAACACATTTTACCACTGTTAAATGCTAACATGGGTTGCCAGGAACTGTAGTTTTCCAATATTAGAGAGCTGTAGTTCCTCATCTTGAAGGAATCTCTGACTAGTTCCATCTTTTCAGGATTTCAAGTTCTTTGGTGTGTGTGGGTGTGGGGTGTTATCAATTTGTTAAAAAGCAAGTTCTACACCCTGACAAAAGTTCCCTGATGAGCTTGTTGATTCTCCAGTTGCAGATGACAGGAGAGGGCAGTAAAATCTGTATTTACTGTTTCCTCAAAAAGAAGACACCAGAGGTGGTTTTCAGCAGGTTCTGACCAGTTCTGGAGAACTGATAGTGGAAATTTTGAGTAGTTCAGAGAACCGGTAAATACAACCTCTGACTGGCCCTGTCCCCATCTATTCTCTGCCTCCCGAGTCCCAGGCGATCGGGAAGAAATGGGGATTTTGTAGTAACCTTTCCCTGGATTGGGGAGGGAATGGGGATTTTACAGTATCCTTCCCCTGCCATGCCTACTAAGCCACACCCACCAAGCCATGCCGCTCCCATCAAGCCACACCCACAGAACCGGTAGTAAAAAATTTTGAATCTGGAAGACACCCTTTTTTCTCTGTCCCTTTTCTGAGGTTCTTCTGGACCCAAGTTAGCTGACAAAGGCATGAGGGATTAATGCTACTAGGTAACAGTGCATAAGCTTAATTTCTCTAAGGCAATATTTTTCAGTCTTGGCAGTTTGAAGATGGGTGGGCTTCAATCTCCAGAATTCATAGCTGGCTAGGGGATTCTGGGAGTTGAAGTCCACACATCTTCAAACTGCCAAGGTTGAGAAACACTGCTCTAGGATATGGAAGTCAAACTCGCCCTGTCACATGATACATTGCAATGTTTTTTCCCTCCGTGGAGGTGGGGCGGGCGTTGCCTGCAACGTGATGCATCTGGCCTGTGGGCCGCCAATTTGACACCCTTACTCTAGGGTCTTAATCAAGTGCTCTTATTTATTTATTTTTATTTATTTTTGTCAGATTTATATGCCGCCCTTCTCCCGCAGGACTTGGGGTGGCTCACAACAATAAAACAACCCAACAATAAATAAGAATTAAATAATATTAAAACCAATTTAAAATCCCCAATCCCCAAGATTAAAATCCACAGCAGATCAGGGAACTTGGTGAAAAAGTCATGTCTTTAGGTCGGCGCAGAAGGTGCGGAGGTCGGGGGCCATCCGGAGCTCAGTGGGCAACCCATTCCAGAGGATGCCCTCATCCTGGGGACTGCCAGCCAACACTGTCTAGCCAAGGGGACCCAGAGGAGGGCAGCCCTATGTAAGCGCACTGGGCAGTGGGAGACAGTAGGAAGTGATCCTGCAAATACTCTGGGCCCATGCCATGAAGGGCTTTATAGGTGAGTACCAGCACCTTAAAAAAAGAAAGATTTATATGCTGCCCTTCTCAAGAGACTCAGGGCGGCTTACAATGCGTTAAGCAATAGCCTTCATACTTTTGTATATTTATACAAAGTCAGTTTATTGCCCCCACAATCTGGGTCCTCATTTTACCGACCTTAGAAAGGATGGAAGGCTGAGTCAACCTCGAGCCTGGTGAGATTAGAACTTGCAGTAATTGCAGGCAGCTGAATGTTAATCAGTGCCTTAGTCTACTGCGCCACTCAGGCCCCTTGAAGCGGATCCGGAGGACCACCGGATTCCCCTTCTCAGGATTGAGCTGCAGCCTTTCATGGGGTCTGCATCAGCGGTGGGTTTCTACCGGTTTGCCCTGGTTCAGGTGAAGTGGTAGCGGTGGCGGGAGGCTCCGCCAACCCGCCCAGATGTCATCACGGACGCTCTGCTCATGCGCAGAAGTGCCGCGTGTGAGTGAAGCAAGAGTGCATGCACGCACGCTCACAGTTCTGAACCGGTAGCGAAGGTAAGCGAAACCCACTACTGGTCTGCATTAATTCTTTTACCACTTTAGGCATAACCAGGCCAGGATAAATAGATTTTTCCCCCTCCATATTCTTCGCCATGTTGTCTTGCCCTTCATTTTTCAACAAGGAGCTGAAATAATTATCTAAATTTTAGCAAGGGGATTACACGAGCTGATTTGCAGCATGCTTTTGGGTTCTTACTCAAGTCTGCCAGGAGGCACTTTGTGTGTAAAACATCTTGTCTGGCACTAAGTCTTTCCTCTAATCTGTTGGCTTTCTTCCAATTTTGTGTGCAGTATATTCTCTGTTGTGTCTACTCTTCTGTTTTAGTTTTAAAAAGAAAGAAAGAAAGAAAGAAAGAAAGAAAGAAAGAAAGAAAGAAAGAGAATGCATGTTTTTTTCAGATGCTTCTGCTTATGTAGGCTATTCTCATTTTTTAAAAAACTGCTGGGTCCTATTAAAACAGGTCATGGCAGTATCTGTGAATTATTATCACACAAATTATATACCAGTAAATATATTACAGTCTATTATTAGGGGGGGTTGTTGAACAAATGAAATAGTTGATTGGTTCACATGGAATGACTATAAAACTGTAGCACAGTTACTAGGCCTGCACAATAAATTAAACAAACACAAGACATATTAAGGCTTACTTGGAAGTGCAATCTTATATTTCTTATGTCCTAGGCTGCTTTATTTGTTAACAATGGGACAACCTAGTTATTCATCGGTAAATTTAGAGTTTATGCTAGAAAAGGTACTAAAAGGCACAAAAAGGAACATTTTAGAAAAGAGTCAGAGTTTTTACAAAGACAAAGAGTTTAGCTAGGATTTTTTTTTTTTGATTCAAAAGTGATTTTCCCATAGTGTTGAACAAGTCCGCATTAACACCAATTCACTTTATTTATTGATAAAATATGTTTATTGTGCCCTGAAACGAAAAAATATTGGAAGAAAATACATAGGTGGGTACAGGAATTAACAGGACATCAGATATAATACACCCGGGAACTATTTCTCCTAGGGATAGTTAAAAGGAAATACGATAAAAAAATAATATATATATATTTACATATAATAACCGCAGCAAGGATAGCTTTCACGCAATGTTGGAGAAATGCAAACATACCTTCTGAAGGTTTAGTACTCAAAAAAATATTTGATTGTGCTGAAATAGACAAATTAATAATTGAACTGAAAGGACAAATAGATTCGGAATACTACGCAATATGGGAGAAGTGGTACAACTGGATTGAGAACAGAAAAAAGGAAAAGAAATAGACAAAATAGAAGTAGAATTAAAATGTATAGTAAAAATGTATAGAGTGTATTTCAGGGGTGAAATGCTCCCGGTTCAGACCGGATCGCTTGATCCGGTAGCAATTGAGGTGGGTGGTTCGGAGAACCGGTAGCAAACATCCCTACCCCCCCCACATGCCCAGCTGAACCGCGCAATCATCAGGCTTTTTTTTAATTTTTAAAAGCATTTTTTCTACAACCTCTTCCGCAGAAAAAAATGCTTTTAAAAGTAAAAAAAAAGCCTCTGATGATCACGCGGCTCAGCTGGGATCGTCAGAGGCTTTTAAAAACTTTTTTTTCTGCAACCTCCTTGGCCGAAGAGGTTGTAGAAAAAAAATGCCTTTAAAAGCCTCTGATGATCCCAGCTGAGCTGCGTGATTGTCAGAGGCTTTTAAAAGCATTTTTCTCTTTTAATGGTTTTAAAAGAGAAAAAAGCCTCTGCCGATCAGGCAACTCAGCTGGGATTGTTAGAGGCTTTTAAAAGCATTTTTTTTTGCAACCTCTTCGGCCAAAGAGGTTGTAGAAAAAATGGTTTTAAAAGTAAAAAAAAAAGGTTGGCCACGCCCACCCAGTCATATTACCCCCCCCCCCACCAAGCCACGCCCACAGAACTGGTAATAGCAAATTTTACATTTAACCACTGGTGTATTTGAATTGGAATGTTATGGTATGTAAATGGTCACAGTTATGCATAAGATGTGAGTATGATTTGTTTATTTGTAAAAAAGCAATAAAAATATTAATAAAAAAAGAAAAAAGAAAAATAACTTTACCTAATGATAACGGGCATACAATAAAATTCTGGATAAATCTGTTAAAATATGTTTATGTCTCACCTGCCCTCATTTCCGGAAGAAAAATTCTGAGGGCAAAGACAACTAGAGAACTAAAATACAGTCAATGCCATGAATAAATCATAATGATGAAAGATAGTTACTTTCAAACTATTTTTCATGTGTGAAAGTGTTTGTACCATTGAGGATTTACAGGCCTGAGGGCTCCTTTGATGGACAGGTGCACATTAAATAAATAACAAAACTGAGATCTCCATCTCACTGTACACAGAGCAGCAAATGTGAACGTCAGCCTATATTATCTCTCTCCAACCTAAAGCCTTCTAGATACATAGACAATTGGGAAAAGCTGTTTGCATCTGTGTAACTTCATTTATTTAGGTGTTTCCGCTCAGGGATTCTACAATTCAAGAGAGATCCAACCAGGTGTTCAGAGTTACTAGCACAGAGTTAATATTTTATACCAAGCATCTGAAGATCAAGGGCTCTAGTATGTCTCCCCTCTACAATGCACTCAGAGAATAGTTTTAAAATCAAAAGATGGTTACAAAATGCTAAGAATCATTAACGCTAAGCAGAGAATGGAACAAAATAAAGTTCTTTGTGGATTGTTATAAAAGGCAGACTCTCTAAGCCAGTGTTTCTCAACCTTGGAAGCTTGAAGATGGGTGGACTTCAACTCCCAGAATCCCCCAGCCAGCAGCTACCAAGGTTGAGAAACACTGCTCTAAACCAACATTTATAGAGTCAATTTCAGGCTCAGAGAGTTCACATTCTAATACACCTCATCCAATTATTGATTTCGTAACTTCAGAACAAGTATGGAGAAGACCATTCTGAGGCAATCAACAATTTACAAACTATCAAAAGGTGTTTGGTATTAAATCTTAAAAAGCAGAAAAATATACTTATGTTAAATATAATACATTGAATGAATATCTGGATTCATCTCTACTAAACCACAATTATAGTTGGAGTCCCCATCTCAAACTGACTAGTCAGGATCTAACCTAGAATCAGCAATCTTCCCAATCTAACTCCCTTTTGCCATAGAGGAAGGTAACTCAATCATAAACAACATTTCTGTCTTTCCAATATGAACCACTGTATCTTGTTGATTATCTTGATTGATTTTCAGTTTGATTACCCTTTTCAAGCGTATTGCATGAACAAGCAATCATCTGAGAAAATGGCAAGAAGATCACTAGATGTTGTAATGGTCTCTTACAAGCAATCTGCTCCATCAAATCAGGGGCAAGGCAATAGTTTGCTTTCAGAATTATTTATTGCTGCCATCTTGTTTTCTTCTACTTTATCAAGGTTAACATTTCCTGTTAACTGTGAATACAAGAGCAGTTTAAATCCAGTACAGCTAGTACTCAACATACATCTGAAGTTATACTGGCACTGAAGTTATAATGGCACTGAAAAAAGTGACTTATGACCGTTTTTCACACTTACGACCGTTGCAGCATCCGCTTGGTCATATGAATCAAAATTCAGATGCTTGGCAACTGAGTTGTCAGTTGCCTTGGGGGTCACATGATCAGCTTCTGCAACCTTTGGACAAGCAAAGTCTATGGAGAAACCAGGTTCACTTAACAACCGTGTTACTCATTTAACAACTGCAGCGATTCACTTAACAACGGTGGCAAGAAGGATGGTAAAATGGGGCAAAACCCACTTAACCAAAGTTTCGCTTAGCAACAGAAATTTGGGGCTCAATTGTGGTCGTAAATTGAGGACTACCTGTATTGGCCATTCAATCTGAAGAGATTTAGGGCCTACTCGATTATACCGCCCAAGACTCAAACTAGTTTAAAATAGTTTTTCAGTTTATTAGAAACAAACATGGAAAGATGTTAGGCTTAGAGAAAGGGATTAAGCTTCAAGACAGTAAGTTATAAACATATAACTTATATATAAACATATAAGCAATAAGGATAAGAAAAGGTCCAGTCGTTTCTGACTCTAGGGGCTGGTGCTCATCTCAGTTTCTTAGCTGAGGGAGCCAGTGTTGTCTGAAGAGCCTTTCCATGATCATGTGGCCAATATGACTATATGGTGAAGCACATGGAACATTGTTACTTTTATTTATCTATTTACATTTGCATGGGGTTTTTTTTCCAATTCAGGTTTTTTATTTTATATTGTTTATACATATCAGTGTGTGAATGGTGTGATACCTGGGTATCATACATCTCAATACAAATAAACATAATACTATTACTCATAATTATTACTTTCCATTTTCATTATTTCATATTGCTTACACATCTTTTACTATTTACTTTTACTTTACTTCAGTTCTAAACCTTCTTTTTGTTCTTTCATATATCTTTATATGAAGATATGGAGACTAGTATAGGTCTATTTCAAGCTATTTAGCTCTCATCAGCTAGCCATACCGTTATTTGGATTCGAACTTGGGCTGCCTGCATGTTAGGCAATATATATATATGCATGTTTTGGTGTATTCGGGTCTTTTCCCGTGTAAGATTGAGAGTATCTTGGTGACATTTCGACGAGGTCCCACTCGTCAACTTCAGGCTGGTGTCTTTGGCTTCATGCTTGTGCGAGGAAAGCGTGATCGGAGCTGCCGTCTCTCTATAAATATTGGTGGGGAGCAGTGGTGGGATTCAGCCGGTTCGCACCACTTCGAGAGAACTGGTTGTTAACTTTCTGAGCAGTTTGGCAAACTGGTTATTGGAAGAAATCATTAGGGCAGAGAACCGGTTGTTAAATTACTTGAATCCCACCACTGGTGGGGAGGTGTGGGGTGCTGGCTTTGTTGCTGTGAGCGGATTGGTTGCCTGTATTGTTACATCTTGATTGGTTGATGGAGTTGATGTTTGCATATATATCCACACAGTGGTGGGATTCAAGTAATTTAACAACTGGTTCTCTGCCCTAATGATTTCTTCCAACAACCAGTTTGCCAAACTGCTCAGAAAGTTAACAACCGGTTCTCCCGAAGTGGTGCGAAGTGGCTGAATCCCACCACTGTACGTATGTGTGTGTGTGTGTGTGTGTGTGTGTGTGTGTTGCTCCTAAAAGCACGAAGCCGAAAACACCAGCCTGAAGATGACAAATGAGACTTCGTCGAAACGTTGCCAAGACACTTCCAATTTTACGCAGAAAACCCGAATAACCAAAGACCTACATACAAACATCCGCAAAAACCTCAAAAAACAAATATACACACACACACATGTATGCATTCATACATACATACTATTATTCCCCTTATTTCTATCTCTATTTTTAACTTTTTTCTTTCCCGTATCACTATAATATTCAAAGACATATTTTTTTAAAAAATCATCTTTCCCTTAATTAACTCTTCACATCCATTTATATCAAAATTTCATCCTTCATTCTTTCATTATTCAATGTCTCAGTATACACTTCTAGTACCAATCAACATCATTTAGGCATTTGAAGTACATCTACTCATGTTCTTTCCGATCCTTCACTCCATATAATTCAACTGTTAATACACATTTTTACATTAAAATATTTTCTTTCATTATCTAATTGCCCACTGTTTAATTCTAGTATTTCACTGCTAGTCATATTTTTATGCATGATTAATAATACCGTCATTCAAAAACTAATTTTCCAATTGTTGCTTAGTTCTTATTCCCCTATCTCATTTTTCATATCTGTTTATATTAAAATTTTATCCTAATATTTATCACACTATATATAAAATAATTATCCAGCCTATATAATTCTAATTATAACCCCCCCCTTTATCCATTACACCTCAGACAAAAGTAGTACTGTAGGAAATCATTTATTTTGAGTTCATGCACCATAAAATCAGCCCTCAAGGACATTCTAAATACTCTCTGCACCTAATTAGCTTATATTCTGATATGGATCCTTTCATCCCATAGTTTAGATTAGGGTTACATTCTTTCTCTCTGGCACCTTATGCTTCCGAGCAAATTCAAGTAATAAAAGCTTCCAACAAACTTCCCCCTTGCTATTGAAACTCAAGAGCAACTATTCAACTTAAGCAACATTAAAGAGATTAGTTTGTGGGTTTCTTGTTAACATATTGTAACTTTCTGTTCTGGGAGTTGAAGTCCACGTATCTTAAAGTTACTGCGGTTGAGAAATATTGCTTTAGCGGCTAGAGAACTAAAGGTTCTTTTATAACTGTCATCAACATATTAATGACACATCATTCTGGTATAACTTTTTACAATTGTTGCCTTTCAGGATTTATTTCTATATCGATGGAATGAAAATGGATTCTTGGCAGTAAACAACAGACCAATAGCCCAAGGAACAACAATACGGTTAAGGCATCCACAGTAAAATAAATTAAAATAAATCATTGATAAAAAAACAGCAATTTTTAAGACAGTAACAACAATCAGTTATACTCAGTAGTCATCTGGGCAGTTGGAGCCTGGCTCACAATTATGGCATGGCAATCTCTCATGGTCACTTGATAGCCATTTGCGAACTTCACTGCCAACTTCTGATAAGCAAATTCAACAGAGAAGCTAGCAGGAGGTCACAAATGATGAACATGTGACATTGCTCTTAACAGTGGTATAGGATCTGCTTAATAATGACGACTGGAAGTGCGGGAACTGCTCTCACAAAGTGGTGTAAGTGATACAATATCACAATTTATGACTATTGCGTAGTGATAGACATTCTGGTCTCAATTGTTATGACGAGCTGTCTTGACTATTGCAACACACTCTACATGGGGTTGCCCTTGAAGAGCATCCGGAAACTCCAGTTGGTACAAAATGCAGTGGCCTGCAGGGTTTTGTGCAGACCCCGGTGTATCACCTCTCCTGTGGGACCTGCAGGTTGTCACCTTTAAAGCCCTTCATGGCTTGGGACCAGGTTATCTGAGGGACCGTCTTTTGCCAGTCACATCTATTCGACCCATTAGAGTGGGGAGGCAGGGAATACTGCGGGTCCCATTCCTGAGAGAGATATACCTGGTGTGACCCAGAAGAAGGGCCTTCTCTGTGGTGGCTCCCTCTTTCCGGAACATCATTCCCCCAGAGATTAGAATGACTCCCTCTCTAATACTCTTCCGGAAGGGGCTGAAGACCTGGTTCTGCCAGTGAGCCTGGGGAACCCAGAGTAGGTTGGAGCCCATTAAATGGCTCGTGTGATCTGCTATCACTGGGATGGGGGGGTGGGAGGTGGGGTGGGGGGTTGATTTTGTTATATTGTACTATATTAATTTATTTGTTTCTTTTTATTAGTTTTATTGTTTTAAATGTGGTTTTATATTCTGTAAGCCACCTTGAGTCGCCATGGGCGAATAGGCGGTAATATAAATTCAATACATAAAATAAAAGAAATAAAATTGCCTGTATATGCAAGACTATGGAAGACTTCAATTTCTCCTTCTGTACATGTACCATACATGCTGTAATACACAGAGATTCCATTCTAAAAATGGGAATTTCAACAAAATGTTAGCAGTCTGGAATTCTCTCTATTTGGGATTGCAGGCATTTCATTACAGTCCACTTTATACAGTACTTTATGTCATTCTTCCCTGTAGCAACCAGAATGCTATGTTAAATAAATATATTCTCAGCTGTTTTCCATAAATATGATAAAGAAAATAAATAAATAAAAGTTTTCTGGGGAAAGACACTTCATTACCCACTCATGTTTCCCTTTATGTGTGACTATTATGCTATTATGATGACAGATGGACCACTACTTTGAGAAATGAGATAGCTATTAATGTATACCATGACAAGATACATCGGTGCATAAAAGTATAAAAATGTCAGGCGCAAAGTGTCTGGGTCATTTGTAAATTTGCAGCATAGAAGATTTATTTAAGTCTATATCCAAGAATCTGGTCAACTAAAGTTCAGCACTAAATTGATGCCAGTAAGTGTCAACAGAATTCAGGAGGGTTGACTTGTGGGAACACAACGACTCTGAACTGATCACACGCTTAACTCTGCCTTCCAGATCTGTCTACAATTCTCCTACAGAAAATGTGACCACCAAACACAAGGATACCTTATGATGAAGTTTAGTGCCAATGACCAAGTTTAAAAAAATATGTTAAATATAAATACATATATAATTTATACAGTTAAACTCTTAACTTGGGATCGGTTACCTATGTACTCAATTAACGTAATCCTTGTTTAACAATTACTAGCTGAAATTAGGTGGTTCACATTTGGAACAAAATGCTAAAAACTGACCACCTCTTGTGTCATTTCGAAAAGCCCAGTTAAAAGATTAGCAATCCTTTTAGTTTTGCCATTGTAGAGTTATGCATGAAAAATGCTGTGTATTAAGACAACAACAACAAAGAACCTAAAGCCGAACTTTTAAATCCATTTATCCACTTGACATTTATTCCTAATAAATGAATTCCACTTCAAAATTTATGGAGCTGTGGAAGACCATAATCCTGCTGTCCACTGACATTATTTCTTAATTATCTCTACTATTACAAAGCCAGGCCCCCTGCATATTGTTTCAAGAAGATATAGCTTTTTTTTCCAACAATCATCCTGCATTTTGGTACAAACAGACAACTCACCCTTGGTTTTAAAACTGAATTTTGGTAACTCTGTAATTTCTCATTTAGTGACAGTTTGAAATATACAAGTACATGCGTAGAGTCTGCTGGTCGACTTACCCATTTATAACTCAGAATTACATTGACAGATGATATTTGTGATGTAGATTAACTGAGATTCTCTTCAGATTTTACAAATGCATTTTTGCAAGGGCAGAGAATGACTTCGAGAAAGGCCAAGTCTTTGAAAGAGAAATTATAGAAGAGAAAGCGTTAATTTCTCTTCTCACAATTTCTCTAGATTAAATGGTTCCCCTGTGCGCTTCCTTCCTCCCATGCAGAGTTCAATATTTCCCCTTCAGGCAAATAGAGTTGGGGGGTTGGGAGTGGAGAGGACTCTAAAGTGTGAATGGAAAATAAAAGTCAGAGAATGAAGACTTGAGTTCTCCATAGTTTAAAATCTCAGAGGTGAAGAAAATCTCTTTATTTAATAGCACGTTTTGTTAAAACTTTTGGGTGGCAGCTGCAGTGCGGGTGGGGAATGATGGTTCTTATTAGTTTGATACCCCCTCTTTTCAGTGTGTGAAGTGCTTCTAGAGCATTATATTTCCCAGAGGTCCACAGTAGACTTTTTCTGGAGTCTGACCAGTGTGGCTGTTGGAAGAAATATACTTCTGGGTTCAGTTCCAAGTGGGGAAAAAGACACTGGATTCATGGAAGTTGGAAAGAAGGTTTATTGATGAACAGGATCACATGGCTTGAGTTCCTGAGCAGAAAAGGGCAGAGATGCTGAGAGCACCTTGTTTTTATGCCCTCTGTTGGGCTTTGAGTTTGAGCTTGTATTCTGATAGGTTGTCAGACTCCCATGGGGCCATGCAGGGGCAACTCTGTAGGCTGTCCTGAGTCCCAAGCTTGGTTGAGCCTTGCAGGGGGATGATGTAATGAAGGGACTTTGGTCAATTCCTATTATGGCTCTGCTAGAAGAAGCTAGATCTTTGTTATGTAGAATAGACTAGCCCAGGCTTTAATGGCCCATTAACAAGGGTGGGGGCTGAGTTTTTAGGGGAAATATTCTGCCCTTTTCATATTTCCTAGAATATTTCATTTTTCTAGGAGTGGGGTGGGTGCTAACTTCCTACACGGCAAAGAGGGAATTTCAAGGTAAGTAAAGAAGACTTTTAGATTTCATTGTGAGAGGAGATTGATTGATTGATTGTTTTTATATGTTTTATATGGAATTTGGTGGCGCATGTTTGAAAATAATTGAGAAGAGGTAATATGGATCATGTACAATGACAATGTGCTAGTTATGAAAGCAACTTTGAGAGTTTTCTTCAGGTTCTCATATGAGCCTGAAAAAAAGGTAACACTGCTTTAAAGAGCTGGTTCATTACTTTTTTTTAAAAAAATTGATTTATATGCTGCCCTTCTCCGGAGACTCAGGACAGCTTACAAGGCGTTAAGCAATAGCCTTCATACTTTTGTATATTTATACAAAGTCAGCTTATTGCCCTCACAATTTGGGTCCTCATTTTACCTACCTTAGAAAGAATGGAAGGCTGAGTCAACCTCGAGCCTGGTGAGATTTGAACTTGCAGTAATTGCAGGCAGCTGAATGTTAACTACAGTGCTTTAGTCTGCCGCACCACCAGGCTCCTACTTAAAGTAGCCACTTTTTTTTATTAGAGTCACATGGAAAACTGGAAAAAAGACAAGGCAGTTTTAATAAGCAGAATAGAGGTGCTGTAGTTGCATATGTTCCATAGCAAGTTTTCGGAACCATTTTTGAGATGTGTACAAGTATGGAATTTTTCGAAGTAATTTTTCTCATGTTACTTGCAATTAATCTTTAAAAACAGTGAATTTAGAACTTTAATTGAATAGTACTTTCCCTCCATTATGTTGTTACATAAATTGCCCAGAATCTGGACCTTTAAACAACATCTCTGTGTTATTTGTTCATATCCTGCCTTTTACGTTCTTTGTACAATGTCTTAAAGTTTTATCTAATTTTTATAGGTCGCTTGGAGAATAAGAAAAATGGAATATAAGCTGTTTTAATAAATATTCTTTATAAATAAGTAATTTGCCTTGCTTCCATATTTTTGAGTCATTTATTGAGCCTTTAGTTTAGAGCAGGGGTGTCGAACTTGATTTCATTGAGGGACGCATCAGGGTTATGTTTGGCCTTGGGGGACCGGGATGGGCAAGGTGGGCATGGCCAGGTCGAAGTCACTTGTGTTGGGGGACACCTGTGGTGACCCGAGTGCTCTGCCAGCAAAAACAGGCTCCCGAGCTCCGTTTTTGGTTACGACAGCCTCCTGAAACCCTCTGCCAGTGAAAACAGAGCTTGGGAAGCCTGCTCAGGAGGGCCGCCTCCGTTTTCGCTTGCAGAGGCACTATGGGCCAGTCCTTCACTGTTTCCAGGGTGGTCCTGTGGGCCAGATCTAAGCACCCCATGGGCCAGATCCGGCCCTCGGGCCTTGAGTTTGAAACCCCTGGTTTAAAGCCAATGGTGCCACTTTGATAAAATTTCCTTCAAGCTGCAAAATGTATCGACACTGGTTTACTCTATTAGTAAAAAAACACACAAACAAAGATTTTCTTCTTTGTAAAACTGTTAGCATAGTGGTTAAAACTTTGGATTGGAATTTGGTTTTGGGTTCACGGCTCCAAGACAGTGGAGTTCACAAGGTGAACATGGGCCAATTATTGTCAGCGCAAGAGAGTGGTGGTTGTGAAGAGAAAATACGGTGGCACCCAGAGCTCTCTCAGAAATGTGAGATAAGTACAAACAAATC
The DNA here is from genome assembly GCA_012654045.1 of Ptyas mucosa. Lineage (NCBI taxonomy): Eukaryota > Metazoa > Chordata > Lepidosauria > Squamata > Colubridae > Ptyas > Ptyas mucosa. The sequence continues at coordinate 12,633,489 of WNWU01000037.1, forward strand.
AATAAAATACCCAATTGCAGCACAAAAAGGATGAAGGAAAACACCAGGAACACTTAATTCCAGACTGAAGCATGATGTTAGGGAAAGGTACACTTCGGCCTTCCCCTGGATCATATTTTGTTCCTTCCTCACAGCAGATAGGAAGAACTGGAGTCATTTTTCTAACACGCAACACTGTGTGCGGCCTTTTCCCCAGCACAGCACGACAGGGGCAAGAGAAATGTGACACAAGCGCTGGCATTTATAGGCATACCATTTGTGATTGCAGTGCAAATGAGAAAGTTTTATGGTTTAATGTGATTAGCTTGGTGCTATGCATGAATACATGAATAATGATTTCAACAGCTGTTAACATGCAGGCTTTATGGGTTGTATTGGCAAACCAGGCTAATTTTCTGTGCAATAATTACAGTAAACACTAAGGTGGCCTTTTCTTTGTGCATTGGATAGAATATTCACACAAGAGTTTCTTAAGTTGCAGAATTCAGCAGCATGTTCTTGTTGTTTTCAGTCCCCAACAATTAATTATAATTGCTCCAAAGAGTTTGACTATTTAAGCCTCAGCCAGCTTAATGCTTTCTCAGCCTTGTATGGCTCCACTCCTGTTTGCCGTGAGATGGGTCATTGGTTACCTCATGATTTCATGCCTTCTCTTAGCATATTTCTCTCTCTGTGTGCTCTTCATACAGCAAGTGATTAGATCCAGATTGAGCAAGGTAAGATCAACATATGCCTCCCAATTATTCTTGTCTCTTTTCAAAAATTCATAGTATTTGGAATGCTCTTAAACCTCACCAGGTAAGGTGAGGTACCCAAAGATTAGTCTAGTATAGAAAAAGTAAATCTGTGACAACTACTATGCATACGATGGATAAATTATTCCTGTCCTATACAATGACGATTTGCTATTAAAATTCAGTTATAAGGTTGGTTGAGCTACAAGTTCATTTAGCTACAAGTTTGGAATTTTATTAGATCCAATAAGAATTTTTTTTTTACTTTCCCAACTCCTACCATTGAATAATTTTTTAAAAATGCCTTGGAACGAGCATTATAGGATCATATTATCCACATTTAATTGCTTAGCTACAGTAGTTGTAATCTGAATCACATGTAACCTATATCTATTTAAGCAAAATATCATCCCTTCTTTCCAATGGTGAAATTCAAATTTTTTACTACTGGTTCTGTGGGTGTGCCTTGGTGGGCGTGGTGTAGCTTGGTGGGTGTATCAGGGGAAGGACACTGCAAAATCCCCATTCCCTCCCCTCTCCTGGGGGGAACGATATTGCAAAATCTCCATTCCCACCCCACTCTGTGGCCAGCCAGAGGTGGTATTTGCTGGTTCTCCAAACTACTCAAAATTTCTGCTATTGGTTCTCCAGAACCTGTCAGAACCTGCTGGATTTCACCCCGCTTCTTTCCCCTCAGCCTACTCCCAGTTAGAATCAAGCAACTGTTGAAGTGAACAATACCTCACAGACGCTTATGCCTTTTAATAAGATGTGTTATTTGGGAAAAGTGCTTTTTACTTTTCCTGCAATGTCTACATTCATAACATTCTCTTGGTCTGCCAAGTTAATCACGTTAATGTAACATAATAATCTGATATGACCTGTTTTTGACAACCTCCTGCTGGTTCCTACTGATGGAAGCATTTTTTTTTTTCCTGGCTTGCTTATAGACAAGCCATTTGACAAGCTGTTTCAGTAAATTTAGTACTAAATTTACTGGTCTGTAGTTTCCTGGGTCCTGTTCCCCTTTTGGAAATTAAGACCAGCTTTGTCTTCTTCAGTCTTCTGGCACCTCACCAGTTCTCTAGTTTTGAGGTCAGTTTTCCTAGGCCTTTCAATAGATTGATACATGGAGAAACACTATCATTAGTCTGAATTTGTTTAATGGCTGTGCATTTGTGTATTTACAGGTGTCTCTCTGTGTGTAATAAACAGAGAGAGAGGGAACACTACACATTAGCAAAAGTTCTCTCCCTCTTCTGAGAGAAGATATTTGTTTTTGGTTTTTTTGTTGCCTATTATTACTTTCCCCCCCTTTTCAATTGTGGGAAGCACCCCCCCCCACTCCGAAGAATGAAATATTCTTGGAAATATTAAAAAAAGGCAGGATAAAATATTTCCCCTAAAGGAGAAATACTGTTAAAAAAAAAATCTTAAGGGAGGCAGAAACCAGCCCCAGTTTCCCTGTCCCAAACAGAAGCTGAGGAGGCCAGCTTTTAGAAATGCCGATTTGATAATCCATTCAGAAAGACTGGAATCAGGCAGAAACTTCAGATAAGCAACGAATAAAAGGTTGACAAAATTAGCTCAGACAAAAACCTAGGATTTGCATTTACTCTTTTGGCTATAGAGCCAGATAAGAACCTTACATAACCCCCATAGGAATCCAGAAGATATAAAAACCCACCCACTCTAAATTCCATTTTGTCAGCTGAGCCAAGAATCACATGTGGTTGGTGGTTCTGCTTCATCATTAAATTTTCTTTCCAATCAGCCTCCAGCCTCCATTTTGTTTCCAGCGCCTCTCTCCTGGCTTGGATCTGGACCTGGATATTTCTTCCAACACCATGCAACAAACCAACAATTCCCCCAAACTCTTTTAGATCTACTTAACTTCCCCCTCCCTATTGTATTTGTGAGTCTTATCTCCTTCTGAGCTTTAGCCTTCCTTACGCCACAAGCTGAAGCTATCTGTTTGAACACACTCCTTATCAATCCATGCTTCTATTTCCTATACATCTCCTTTTCGCTTTTGAGCCTGTCAGTGAACTTGATATTTATCCATATGGGCTTTTTAAAGCTTTCTCCAGTTTCCATCTCAGGAAACTCAATTTGTATCTATGCTTTCAGTTTCTCATATTTCAGGCGGTCCTTTTTGATGTGTTTTACCTTTAGGATTTCAAGCCACAGTGTGCTGTATACTTTTCACTTCAAATCTGCCTTCCTGAAATTTCACATGAAAGACTTTCTTCAGCTTTCCCTTTTCCACTTATATTTAATTCCATCGTGATGTACTCCAAGGTGTTTGATGCCCTCAATCCATCAACCATCTGTTTTTTGCTGGTCAGATAGTTGTCCTACTTGCCTCTTCTTCTTCTTCTTCTTCCTCTTCTTCTTCTTCTTCTTCTTCTTCTTCTTCTTCTTCTTCTTCTTCTTCTTCTTCTTCTTCTTCTTCTTCTTCTTCTTTTCTCCTCCTCCTCCTCCTCCTCCTCCTCCTTCTCCTTCTCCACCTTCTCTTCCTCTTCCTCCTCCTCCTCCTCCTCCTATCTTTTTTAGAAATGAAATTGTCAGAAAGAGAGATCAGAACTCTATTGCACCCTGAATAAATTTTTCAGCATATGTTGTAGTAGTTTAGGTCTCTTATTGCCAATATACTGTTAGATCAGGCGCAGGAAAGAAGACAAGACCAGCGGGGTCTGTTCAACAAGTTTTATTCAGCTCTTGACTAAGTCAGAACAGACGAACGGCTGTGCTGCCGGAGCCCTTTTTATAGCGCTCCGGCAGACCAGCCGTCCAATGACAGCGGTTTAACTTTCCCGCCCGGAGGATCAACCAATCCCCGGCCGGATGTCCTTATAAGGACATAACACTCCTCCCCCCCTAGATGAAACATGGTTCAGCTCGTGTCAATCAACAAACGTAGTCACGCAGGTAGGCGGGACGTCTGGAAGCCCTGCTCGACCTGCGCAGTTCATTCTGTTCTCCGTCGTCCGTCTGGAAGGTGGCTGCTCCGGTGTCCTCCGACCCTCGCCCCTGGGATGCCTGCCGCTGGGTCGTTGAAGGCGCCGGCCCTGTCCGTGCGCCTCCGGCCTTGCTGCTGGGCTGCGAAGTGGTCGTTGCAGGTACCGGCTCCGGTGTGCCGCCTCCCGACCCGCTGTTGGAATATATCTGCTGGTCCGGTTGGTCTCTTCCCTGTCCTGGGTGCCGATCGTCGTGGACCGGTAAGTCCCTTGGGTTTTTTATATTTTTTGCAAATTGTCCGTATCTTTTAGACTTGTGTTGGTCGACCCTGTCTGGGTGGTGCAGGTCGACCTGGTCGGGTCGTTGTTGCTTGGGACGGGGGTCAGCTGGACGGAAGATTTCAGACGGGCGGTGTAGTTCTTGCATGCAGGGGTGTCGTAGGCCTCCCTCACCGGGTCGTTGTTGGCCCTCTCGGTTGGGCATGTCCCGGTCTACTGGCGTTCCCTGGAGTTCCCTGCCGTCGGGGTGGCGTTGGGCCGCCTTGCCGGGGAGGCGTGAGTTTTCGTTGCCGTGGAGTCCCCTGTCTACTCGGCAGTTGCAGTACGGTAGCTGGTCTGCTGGCTGGCCGGTCATGTTGGGGTGGTACGGCCCTTCCTCGACTGGGTGTTGCAGGGCTACCTCACAAGGGTGGTGTTGTCCTGCCCTGCCCGGGTGGCGTTGCCCTACCTCGACGGGGTGGTTTTGGCCTGCCCTGTAGGGGTGTTGTTGTCCTACCTCGTCGGGGTGGTTTTGGCCTGCCTTGTAGGGGTGTTGTTGTCCTACCTCGTCAGGGTGGTTTTCGCCATCCCCTTCCCACCGCTTCCGGAGTTGGTCGATGTGACGTCTACAGACCACTCCATCTTGCAGTTCGATAGTGTAGGACTTCGGGCCGGTTGAGCTCTCGATTCTCCCTTTAAGCCATTTCGGCAGGCCGTGGAAATTAAGCGCGAAAACCGGATCTCCTGCGGAGAAGGCTCGGAGGGGGCGGCTCGCGGTTGCGGTGACCTCGGAGTGGTACAGGGGGTGAAGTCGGTCCAGGGGTGACCTCAGCTTCCTGCCCATCAGCATTTCGGCCGGGCTCTTTCTAGTGGTGGCATGCGGCGTAATATGCTGAATCAAGAGGAAGTTGTCGATCTTCTCTTGCCAATCGCCCGGCCCCATCCTGGCAAGGGCCTCTTTAGTGAACCTCACCATCCTCTCAGCTTGTCCGTTGCCAGCCGGTCTGTAGGGGGCAGAGAGGGCATGGCGAATGCCCAAACTGGCCAGGAACTCCTCCATTGGTTTCGAGGTCAGCTGCGGGCCGTTGTCGGAAACAAGGATGTCCGGCAGCCCGTGGGTGGCGAATAGTCGCCGGAGGGCTCTAATGGTGACTTCAGTAGTGATGGATGCCAGGGGAATGACCTCAAGCCACTTGGAAAATGCATCCACCACTATTAGCAGGAACTTCCCTTGCATCGGGCCCGCAAAGTCTATATGTATTCGCGCCCACGGGTTGCTTGGTGTTTCCCATTCCGCAATAGGCGTTTGCGGAGGGGCGGGGCGGACTTCTTGGCACGGATCACATCTGGAGACCCAGTTCTCAATGTCTTTGTCCAGTGATGGCCACCAGACGTAGCTCCGTGCCAGTCCCTTCATGCGCACGATGCCAGGGTGCCCCTTGTGCAAGGTCTCCAATGTCTTTAGGCGCAAAGCCTGGGGAACCACAACCCTGTCACCCCACAGTAGGCAGCCCTTCATGGTTGACAGTTCCTGCTGCCTCTTTGCAAACGGCTTGAAGTCGTCGGTCAACGGTCCCGCAGGCCAGCCGCGCAGCACCCAAGACATCACTTGCTTCAAAGTCCGGTCTTTCTGGGTTAGTGCCGCGACGTCTGCGGATGTGACTGGGCAAGCCAGGTCGCCATCGATGTGATGCAGTCCCAGGGTGGGGGCAGGGTCCTCCACTAAGTCCTTTGACGGGCATCTGCTCAAGGCGTCAGCGTTGCAGATGCTACTGCCCGGCCTGTGGCAAAGTTCGTAAGAGTACCCGGCCAAAAAAATTGCCCAGCGTGTCATCCTGGGCGATGAATAGTTAGGTGTGGGCTTGCTTCCCGACAGAAGGCCCAACAGGGGCTTGTGGTCTGTGATGACCGTGAACCTCCGTCCGTATAGGTACTCGTGGAAGCGCTTGATGCCAGCAACGATGGCCAGGGCCTCTTTGTCCAATTGGCTGTAATTTCTCTCGGCGCTGGACAGCGTCTTCGAGAAGTAGGCGATGGGGGCTTCCTTCCCGTCCGGGAACTGATGGCTGAGGACTGCTCCGACGCCGTAGGGGGATGCGTCGCAAGTCAATAGCAGGGGGAGCGTCTCGTGGTATTGGATGAGGACACTCTCGGAAGAAAGCAGGTTCTTGACAGCTCTGAATGCTGCGTCCTCTTCCTTCCCCCACCTCCAGGAAACCGCCTTCCCCAGCAAGCGATGGAGCGGTTCAGCCACGGAGGCTTTCCGTTTCAGGAAAACACTGTAAAAATTCAGTAGTCCCAGAAACGCCTGAAGTTCCGTCTTGTTTTGGGGGGCTGGAGCTTCGTGGATAGCCTTAACCTTAGATTTGGTGGGGTGAATGCCGTTCTTATCAATGAGATAACCCAGGAACTCGACTTCCTGGACCCCGATGATGCACTTGTCTCTCCTGACCCTCAAACCCTTCTCCTTGAACCGCTGTAAAACCATGCGCAGTCGCTCAAGTAGTTGGGTTTTGGAGTGGCCGGAGAGCAAGACATCATCGAAGTAAGGGACCGCCCCTGGAATGCCTTGAAGAAGGCGTTCCATAAATGATTGAAAAATACCTGGGGCTGCGCTGACCCCAAATTGGAGGCGCGTGCATTTAAATGCCCCTCTATGCGTGACAATGGTTTGTGCCTCCGCAGTTTTTTCATCCACTGGCAATTGCTGGTAAGCTTGGGCCAGGTCCAATTTTGCGAATATTGATCCGCTCCCAAGTGAGTGCAGCAGATGTTGCACCACTGGAACCGGATATGCGCTCTGCTGGAGGGCCTTATTTATGGAACACTTATAGTCGGCGCAGATGCGCACAGACCCATCATGCTTCATCGGGGTCACAATGGGGGTCTCCCATGCAGCATGATCGATCGGTTCCAGGACCCCCTGGGCGACAAGCTTATCTATCTGGGCGTCGACCTTGGGCCTCAGGGCGAACGGAACCCTGCGGGGCTTAAGCCTAATTGGGGTGACATTTTTGTCCAAATTGAAGGAAATGGGTTTCCCCACAAATTTCCCCAGCTTACCATCGAAGACTTCCTTGAACTCTTCGATGATGGCGTCGAGTTCGTCCCTACGAATTTGATGGATCCCGCTGATAGACAGCCCCAATGGCTCGAACCACTCCATCCCCAGCAGGCTCGGGCGGTTTCGCCCCACGACAGTGATGGGTAGGACTCCCTGGAAGTCGTGGTAGGTGACCCGGAGCGAAGTCCTCCCCAGGATCTCAACAGGGTTGCCGCCGAAATCGACAAGACGGGCCCGTAGGGGCTTGAGGTCTTTCCTCGAGATGCCCGGTTTCAGGCGCTTTAACTGGTGCCAGTCCATGATGGAGTAGTTCGATCCCGAATCAACCTCCATAGAGCAGGGTGTTCCCTCCACGATCACGGTGGCATGGAACTTTGCGGCCGCATCGTCAATGGTGTGGATGCCGGAGGACAGCTGCTCAGTTCTGACCGCCGCGTAGCCGCCGCCTCGTTGCTGAGACCTGGTAGAGGACCGTTTGGATGGCCTCTGGTTGTCTTGCCGTTTCTCGCCCCAGCCGGGGGGAAACGGACCCGGGGTAGGTGCTTCGGCCCTGCAGGCTTCAGCGATGTGCCCTCGCTTGTTGCAGCGTCGGCAGATAGCGTCTCTCCAACGGCACTTAGCTCTGGCATGGCTTCCTTTGCAGCTGCCGCAGGGCTCGATCCGGGCGCCATCTTGTGTGCGCTTGCGACGGTTTTGGCGGGAAACCTTGTGAACGGCCATTTCGTCGTCGGAGCAGGAGCTGGCAGACGACTCCTCAGACGAGCTCTTAGGTTGGCGGTGCAATTTGTGCACCCCTTTAGCCCTACTCATTGCGGCAGCCGCCTTTTCTGAGATTTCGGCCGCGATTGCCTCCTCAACGACGTCTTTCAACGCAATCTTCTTTCGGCTGAGGAACTTACGTTGCAGTCCAATGTCCCTCATGCCGAAGACAATGCGGTCTCTGATGGCGTTCTCAACGTTGTCAAACTCGCAGTTTGACGCGAGATGCCGCAGAGCTGCCACAAAGTCCTTGATGGGCTCCCCTTCCAACTGATTCCTTTGCTGAAAGGTGAATCTGTTGGCAATGGGAGTTCCAGTGGGAGCGTAGTGCTCCTTCAGCACGTCTTGCAGATCGGCCCAAGACATCTCCTCGATGTTCCTTGGGGACACGAGGTCGATGGCCATCTCAAGCACCTCGGAGCCGCAATGCGCTAGGAACAGGGCTCGTTTCCGTTCATCGGAGAGGTCTTGATAGTTGTTTCCCCGCAGAAACTGGCGGAAACGAACCAGATAGGAGGTCCATTTCTCCACTCTGGGGTCGAATTTGGAGATCGGAGCCATCGCGGCTTGTGACGCCTCCATCTTCAGTGACTTCAGCTCAGTGAGAAATTCTCGATGAGTGACTTAGCTCCGCGTGGCGGTTCTTTTCAAATCCTTCGTCGCCAGTGTTAGATCAGGCGCAGGAAAGAAGACAAGACCAGCGGGGTCTGTTCAACAAGTTTTATTCAGCTCTTGACTAAGTCAGAACAGACGAACGGCTGTGCTGCCGGAGCCCTTTTTATAGCGCTCCGGCAGACCAGCCGTCCAATGACAGCGGTTTAACTTTCCCGCCCGGAGGATCAACCAATCCCCGGCCGGATGTCCTTATAAGGACATAACATATACCCTTCTGGAGAAATTGATGAATGAATTTAGAAATTCTGGATCTATCCACTTCAGCCCTGTCTAAAAAAGAAAGCATATGAATGCAGTAAAAGGTTATTCAAATTCATGAATCTATTAATCTCTCTTCCCCTCCCTCCCTCCCCCTTTCTCTCTCTCTCCCCCCACCCCCCGAAGGAGACACACACACACACACAAATACATTTCATCTATCTATCTAATCTAAATAGAACTTCAGTGGCACTATTGGTCATGATCCACTAATGTTCTAGATATCCAAAGCTCCACAAAGTTGTTTGCCCAATATAATTTTACTACAGTAATTTAATTTTTAATTTAATTTAATTTAATTTCAGATTTATATACCGCCCTTCACTGATGGTATATATTCCGCCAATTCACTGGCCTTGAAATAGATTCCTTTCTATGGTATCTGGATTACACTATTTTTGATTTCCAGATGTCTTAATTATAGCATAGACTAAAGCTTTTCTCCTTACAAGTGTAATGTTGTAATGTAGATTTACAGGAAAAACTGCATTTTTGAGGAGAGGGAAGCACTGAAATAATTCATGAAAAATATAGCAGTTAGAAGAAAATGTCTACTTTAATACATTTTGTAAAGATTCTTTCTTTTCATAGTAAATAATTAACAATTTCATCTTATATTTCAGTAGAGGGCACTCAGTACAAATTCTAGACTGAAATTACATGATGAAAGAAATGAAGAGCAATGTACAGTTTGGTGCTAGAGAAAATCACCCACTAAGCTCCCTAATGTACATGTGCTTGGTGATTAAATGGGAGGAAACGGGCAGTAGTTAAAAAATGTAACACTTCCTGCCTGCATTCAGAGCCTGTATTAGCATAGATGGTGGGCCTATACATGCATAATAAGCTTTCTGTAGTTCAGTGGATGCTGATTTTACTGATTGGTATTTCTTGTGATTGTTCCAAGGAGATACGAAGAAAAGGGGTAAAAAATGTTAGAATGAGTTTCAATCATTTGTGCAGGGTTCCTGTAATAATGCTAATTTGTGTGAAATACTCTATAACAGGGGTGTTAAACTCAAGGCCTGGGGGGTTGGATTCGGCCCACAGGGTGTTTAGATCTGGCCCGTGGCGCCACCCTGGAAACAGCAAAGGACTGGCCTGCAGTATCTCTGCCAGAAAAAATGGAGCTCGGGAGGGCAACCCTCCTGAGCTCTGTTTTCACTGGCAGAGGATTGCAAGAGGCTGTCACAGCCGAAAACGGAGCTCATGAGGGCTGCGGGTGGCACTCCCAAACTCTGTTTTTGCTGGCAGAGGATTGTAGGAGGCCGTTGCAGCTGAAAACAAAGCTCGTGAGCCTATTTTCGCTGGCAGAGCGCTCAGGCCACCATAGGCGTCCCTGAGAAAAGTGATGTTGAGCTGGCCACACCCATCCTGCCCATGCCCATCCCAGCCCCCCAAGGTCAAACACAACCCTGATGTGGCCTCAATGAAATTGAGTTTGACACCCCTGCTGTATAAAGTGTGCATAAAAGGCTTGGCAACACAAGGAAACAACAGCCAATGACTTAATAGCCAGCTATCAACACTCCAATCAACATCCAAAAAATCCCATACAACAGGCACCATATAAATACCACACACAGAACAGCCCAAATCACAGAGACAGGTTCCCTGAGAATGGGCTCCAGCACGAGTCTGAAAGCCTGGAAGACAAATTTTTGGTCCTGGTGACCAAAGGTGTTCGAATTCTGTGCATCAAGACAATTCTCAGTAAGGTTTTATTATTATTGGGCCTTACTCCCTTTTCTTTTTGCATCCATAGTCAAACCTATTAAACATCTTTAGCAAACTTGTTTTGTTTCTTTCACAGATTAACTATTTAAGAGTGATTCAATATTTAACATTTTTTTTAATTGAAAAAGTTTTTTAATAAAATTTTTACATACATTTTCTCCCCCCTCCCCATCCACCCCCCGGACTTCCCAGAGCAAATACAAGTACATGATAAAATACAGCTCAAATTCTCTAAGTTAAACTCCATTTCACACTTATCATAATCCTAATCATTAAACAAGTAAATAAAAGGAAAGCAAGTCTTCTTTTCTTCTCATTCCATCTAATTCGACAGAATTAATCTCCATGTCTCCATTTATAGTTACAGCAGTTAATAAAACAATTAAATATTACGTAATCACACCTATCATTACTCAGTATAACTAATTAATACTTAGCAAATTATTAAGTCTATACAATCTAACAAAATATTTTATAACTTCTTTCATTTAAAACAGAAAAAGAAAACCCAACAACAAAGAAAAATAAAAAACCCTCAGTCAAAAAAAAACAAAACCCAAATTTAAAATAGAATACTATATAAAATCTTCCGTCCTCCATTTTTGAACCATCAAGGTCCATTTATAGTTAAAACACTTAAAACAATAATAATAAAATTTTTAGTCAAAAAAGGAATATAACAATCAAACCTCTTACAAATTTATCAATACAGATAAAACATCATTTAATAACTATATCAAACATTTTAATTCTTCATACTAGATTAAACCAGTTGCTAATCTTCTTGTCTTCACATCTTCCGACAGCATATAGAATATCTTCATCATTTACGTCTACCCACCTAAATAGTAAATTGCTTCTTTATAAACCCCCCCGAGTGACTTTATAATTATAATTGTAATAATATCCATCAAATCCAGTCAAAACTAGATTAGTAGATCCATCAAACGTATTAAGGAAACCACCAGATCAACTGCAATTGCTCTAGATCCATAGTCCTTTTGCCTTATATTTATTACCATCAGACAGAAAGCTCCGATTTAGTATATTCAATGAAACTTCTACGTTTACAATTAAATCCAGATTTATCACAGTCCTTAATAAAATATTCCAATTCCTTCAAGTCAGGGCATATTTCACAGCCCAACACACCAGCATTGCTGTGATCTGTTTATTCTTCTCAAAATATTCCAATACAGCTATAGATTGCCTCCTCATCGTTCATCACTTGGTTAACTGGCATTAAATTGCTGTGTACTTTTTTTTTTTCTTCCCCCCCAAAAGTTCAAAGTCTTTAAACATTTAAACAATGCTTTTTAAGGACCATCATCTCGTCAAGCAGGGTTATTTTCCATTTCTCCAGGCTTTCTTCTTTTCCTTTTTACGAACTTTCTTCTTAACTTTAATCCCTCTGCCTTTTTTAACTCCAGCAGAAATTTGCGGTTTTTGGGATTGGATATTATAAACTTTTTGCAGAAATGTGGCTTCTTCTGGAAACAGCTCATCAGCTTGCAGAGTTTCTTGCTCCTGCTCAGCCTTCATCTTTCTCTCTTCTGTAAAATCTGCTATGGTCTTTTGTTGTTTTTTTTCCTTTCCCAGCTCTTGATTCAATCCCCCACTGCTAGATTGTGACTCAGTATTTCCATGTATTTCATTGTTTCCAGCTTGAGAAGCTTGAAATATAGTATCAATTCTTTTCAATAAAGCAGAGGTAATTGAACTCAAAGCTTCCTCAAATTCAGACCATTGAGGGTTAAATAACCCTCCTTTCCTTTCTTTGTTTTCGAAAAACCCAGCCATCCTGCCCCCCTTCTTCCTTCCCCTCCAGAAGGACGGGGAAAAAGAAAAGAAAAGAAAAAAAGGAATTTCAAGAAGAAAAAAAGAAAAAAAAGACTTTTTAATTTATATTGCTGCTTGAGTTATTATTATTACATCCTTTCTTATTCCATCCACTTTTCAAAAAGGAGTTTTACGTTTCAAGCAGGGGCTTATCAATAATTGTTTTTAACTTTCACTTCTTCACGCCCCGTTGAAACTCAAACGCCATCTTGCTTTCACTTTCCACTTAGGAGAAATCTTTTAAGAAAGTAAGTCCCTGGAGTTAGAAAAAGAGAAAAAAAAATACTTGCTGTTTCCTTCGTGCAACTTGTGCTCTGCCAACTTGATTCAAGAGGTATTTGTTTAAAGTTGTTTGATGGGGTGGCCGCGGCATCTAGTTCTGACAGGGAAAGACTTCCCAGTCAGAGGCATCCCAGGTCCGGAGCTTTTGACAGGCTTCATGGGGAGCTCTCATCTTCGAGCACCAGATTATTAGGTAAATCTGGTGCTCTCAGGGAGCTCTACCCCACCCGTCTGCTCTCCTTCCCCCCTTCTTCCTGGGGGGAAGGATTCCAAACCGCAAGACAGCCGATTTTCGCTGTTCTTGCGGTTTTACGGAGTCTGGGGCTGGCGCTTCACAAAGAAGCGTCTGGCGATGCCGGCGGCTCAACCGGAAGTCCAATATTTAACATTTTAATGAGGAAAGTTCATGTCGCTCTGTGCAGATATCATAAATATCAAACGTATCTTCTTCATACAAAAGGCCCTCTTTGAAAAAAAGAAAAGCATGGGGAAGATCTTTAGGCTATTTGTGAAAGTACAGAATTTTGGTTTCATTTACAACATCCTAAATATTATTGTTTCTATTGTAAAGCCTTATTAATAGAAGCTTGAAAATCTGAATGGGCTTCCTCCCTCCTTTTATCTTTGGGTGAACTAAGGAGGGCCTTCTCTGAAGCATTTATTCACATTGCCTTTTTTTGCCTGGGCTCAAGCTCCTTTTATCTGACCATTTCCTTGTTAGTGACTGTTCCTCTTAACAAGACCATTCCATCTACCCTCTACTCCACCCAATGGTTTCCAAAGATTACTTCAGAGGCAATGGGGCCCTCAAAAAACAATGACAAAAAGTTACATCCATAAGGCATTAAGGAGCACCCTGGGAAATTAAGGCAGATTTGACCTACATATGTTTAGTTTGATTTTAAAAGTCGGACGGCCATTTGTTTTTAAAAAGTTAGATAGCTATAATGGGTTAAAAATCCTGAGACATGAAGGAAAATTTGGTTTTTCTTTTCTTTCTTTGAAATTATCCTTCCTTCCTTCATTATGCGTTCTGAAACTGTCACTTGATGCTTATAATCATTGATGGAGCATCAAGTTCTCTATGACATGTAATGTTTAACAGATGAATTCTATTCGAAATGAAAATGATGTTAGATAAAATTGCAAATTTTGTGCCTTTCAAGATCCTCCCTCCCTCCCTCCCTCCCTCCCTTCCTCAAAATACAGTTTTGAAAAGAGCAGATACTGTGGTGATTTGAAAGAAATTTTACCCTTCATGAACTGCACACTTGTTTCCTGTCTGAAACAATTGACCTACAGGAAAAAAAAGTCACTTGGAGGAGAGAGATGCTGGTGAATGACAGTCAACTGTATCTATGCTTTCCTTCACTTGTGGACTTGTGGGTCAGTTTTCAAAATTTATTTTCCTTGTGTATAGGGAAGGGTACAGATCATTTTGAACCTTTTTATTATATGGTTGTCAGAACTGAATACAAAATTCAAGGTGGAGTTTTCCCATTGCAGAATAAGTGGAGCTATTATTCCCTGCAATTTGGAAACTACATTTCTGTTGATGAAGTCTAAAACTACAATTGCTGACTTGCCTTCAATTTGCAATCAACTATTATTTCAAGATCTTTGCCTTTATGTGAATTTTTACTTCATTGTTTTCAGTCTATTTAATCTAACCCATCAAGATTGGGGTTTGTTTGTTTTTTAAAAAAATTCAGCTTCTTCGCATTGAATATGACTTTTTCTCCACAGCTGCTAGTTGACACGATTGACCCAATATTTTTGACATCTTCATAATGATGCACAGAATATTGGAAAATTTGCTCCTGCTTGGTATTAAGACGAAAGATATTACAAAAATGAAATAGGAGATGCTCAAAAATGGAACTGCTATTTTCAGCAACAATTTTGTTAATATGTAACTTTTATACTATTTTAAATTGGTAGGCTTTAAATGAATGATTGCACAAATGAGCAGTAGCACTTCAACTTTCTTGGAGTGGATATGGCTATAAACCTAGGCTTAATGCCATCTTTCTATCTGACCTCCTTCTTCTGTTCCTTTTAAACAGAATCCCGAAATGCACTGAAATAAAACACAACACTTAATATTCCATAAGCCTTGTTACTGGGCAACCAGGCTATTGTGCTTTGTTGAGGCTCTCCAATTGCTAAACTTTACTGGGTGAAATCAAGATGTATGTGGACAGGTCTGACATAATGTGCATCTTAACAGAGCATCCGATGGATGAGGAAAAGCCCTCCTCTCTTCTCCCAATGAGAAAGCAAATCTCATGGAGATTTAGAATGTCAAAGCTAAGCTAGAGAGATGATTCTGTGTGCTCTTTGTCTCCACTGTTGATCAGATATCTAGGTCTTTAATTTCTGAGGTACTAAATTTATCACTTATGAATTTACATTGAATATGCTGAAGATACAGTCTTTAAGATTTGGAATCAAAATATCTGTCTATCTAGTTGTCTGTCATATCTACTGTGTTTCCCTGAAAATAAGACCCTGTCTTATATTTTTTTTGAACCCTGAAATAAAGGCTTGGCCTTATTGCCATGCACTCAAAAGTCTGATTGGACTTATTATCAGGGGATGTCTTATTTTGGAGGAAAACAGGGTGTCTGTCTGTCTATCATCTATGTCTATCTGTCTATCTGTCTATCTGTCTATCTGTCTATCTGTCTATCTGTCTATCTGTCTATCATCTATCTATCTATCATTTATCATCTGTCTATCTATATCTGTCTGTCTGTCTGTCTGTCTGTCTGTCTATCTATCTATCTATCTATCTATCTATCTATCATTTAACATCTGTCTATCTATATCTATTTATCTTTCTATCTATCTATCATTTATCATCTGTCTATCTATATCTATCTATCTATCTATCTATCTATCTATCATCTATCTATCATTTATCATCTGTCTGTCTATTTATATCTATGTGTCTGTCTGTCTATCTGTCTATCTGTCTATCTATCTGTCTGTCTATCTGTCTATCTATCATCTATCTATATTTATCCTAGTTGGGTAATGAGTTATCTGAACCATGAAATGGGTGGCAAATAAATTTGATAAATAAATAAATGAATAAAAATAATGAAAAGTGTGCAAACAAACAACCAAGTTCAGAGAGCACTAGAAACTCTACTTCTATCCATCTATTCACCACCCACTTTCAGAGGTGGCTGAAATCAGTTAAAGCACCAAACAAAACAATGTTAGATACGACCAGCAAATATAATTGTTCTACAATAATTTATAATATTCAAAAGCTAATTCAGCCTCATAACCCGCCTTGTTGGGGAAGTTGTATGACCTTTCAGTCTCCCTACCCCATGGTAAGAAGCATCTGTGGGCAATCTTTTTTTCTATTCTCTGAGCTGGGATGGCTTCTTACAGACGATTCTTTACCAAACTAGATAACATCATCAGTGCTAAGGCTATTTTTTTTTTAACTATAGTTCTGTATGGGGGCTACAGAATGAATGAGTAGTAGGATTGTTACATCATCAGAATGGATGGGACTGACATTTTTGGACATTTTTAGCTTTTAAGGTGGTGGTGGGGGACAGGATTAATGAACAATTTAGTCTTAAAATGGCTGTTGTGCTGTTTATTACTTTGCAAACAGTAAATGGTTGCTGGATTTCCTGTGCTGGCTCCGAACACAAAAGAAGAACTCAGCTTTTGTCCTTTGTCTGCCTGTTGTGCAGGCAGTGTGTGTGTTTACACTCTTCGTTACATCAGCAAACCTATGGAAGACGAAGGAGGGCTGTATCGCTTCCTTCCACCCCTATTTTAACACTATGCTAATCAGGTTTCTTGACATCTGTGCCTTCAGAATGGGTGACTGTGACATGGTATGGCAACAGAAAAGCTGCACATTGCATTAATTTTAATGAGAGTGGGCTACATTTTAAAATATACCAAGTAGCAATTATTTGAAGCTATGATGATGCAGAACATGACATCAGGGATATGACAAAAGGCACATTTTGCCTCCTCGGGGGATTTGTTAAGAGAGAATATGTTTATTCAGCTATTATCAATCATTATAGATGATTCTAGCCTAGCAACATTAATGCATTAAAGCACATTCATACCGAATGAATATTGTTTTTTGTTTTTTGTTTAAAAAAGCAATTGGCATTTCACATAAAGGATGCCTTTAGTACTAACTAGGTGAAAACTATAAAGTGGCTGGTTTCACAGATTTCATTTGCGTGGCAAAACAATGTTATGACTTGAATGCTTTACCTTTGTTGCTGTGTAAGCCCATTGCAACCATCAATCAGGGTGTCAACCAACCACAAAAAAGGCTAAAATGCCCATGGGAGTCTCTTTGAAACACATTTCTTCCGTCTTTTCAAACTAGAATTAGGAAAAGGTTGGAAAAGGTAGTTTTTCTTCAAGATATCTGTTGGTTCTATGTTTCAAGCAAAGAGTATTTGTGAGAGGGGGCCAATTTATTTTCCAAAGCACTGGAAGGCAAGAAAGCAAACAATGGATGAAAACTAATCAAGGAGAGAAGTAACCTGGAATTAAGGAGAAACTTCCTAGCACTGAGGACAATTAAACAGTGGAACAGCTTGCCATCAGAAGTTGTGGGTGCTTCATCACTGGAGCTTTTAAAGAAGAGACTGGACAGTCATTTGTCTGAAATAGTATAGGGTAGTGATGTTTAACCTTTTTGTCACCAAGTGGAGCGTGCACATATGTACATGCATGCGCACCGGACCGCTGTAACCCAGAAGAGAGCAAGTAGCCAGTGCACATGTGCTCAGAGGCCAGCTGCTCTTCCGGGTTCTGCCATGCGCATGCACACCAGCCAACTGCTCTCTTCCAGGTTCTTCTAGACCAGCTGGCCGATGTGCATGTGCCCACAGAGAGGGCTCTGCATGCCACTTCTGGCACGCATGCCATAGGTTTGTCATCACGGGTATAGGGTTTCCTGCTTGAACAGGGGGCTGGACTAGAAGACCTCCAAGGTCTCTTCCAGCTCTATTCCGATTGAGTGAGTGAGTGGGTCTTTTAAAAACACATTAGGTGGATGATTTTGTATAGATGTTATGTACAGCTGTTTGCTCTGGCAGGAGAGGAAAGGATCAGCACAAGGACCAAATTGCTAAGAAAACCTTATACTAGGGAAGCAATCTTAACTAACAGCATATATTTTAAAGATCATATTTCACTGGAAATATGGAAGGAAATTGTTTTCAGACAACAATTACGCACACAAACAATGTGACATACAGCACACCTCTTACTTCATTCCTACTAATGTCTGTGCCAATAATTTTTAAAAAGTTATAAAAGTAGGCCACTATTTATTCCTTTATCTTATCTGGAGAAAACCGAAACTGAAAGAACAGATGTTTAAGCAATACTAATTTATGAGTGGATTTCTATATCGTGCTGTGATGTATAAGGTTTGCTTGGTTTGATTAAGTATGATGTGTGAACCGAGCCTTGGTTACTTGTAAACCTCAGTTGAGTTAGCATGCAGAGCAAAACCATAATACCATTATGAATCCATACACATACTAAATTAGCACAGTGTTTAAAGGACTCAGTAGCTAAAATAAAACATGAATGGAGGATCACACACACACACAGAGTTTATACATATGTCTTCACAAGCAAGAATGCTATCATTGTTTTCATGTTAGAAATAGAAAAGGAAAGTATTAATAGAGTAACAGACTGCAAAGCAGGGGTGAAATCCAGCAGGTTCTGACAGGTTCTGGAGAACCGGTAGCGGAAATTTTGAGCAGTTCGGAGAACCGGCAAATACCACCTCTGGCTGACCCCAGAATGGGGTAGGAATGGAGATTTTACAGTATCCTTCCCCTGCCATGCCACCAAGCCATGCCCACCAAGCCACAGCATGCCCACAAAACCACGCCCACTGAACCGGTAGTAAAAAAATTTGGATTTCACCACTGCTGCAAAATCCTTTAAGTGAATGATTAGCAATTGGATTTCAAGGTTCTCTGATCACATGTAGCCCAATCTCAGCATTCCATAATTCTTGGTGGATCGCAAACCGTGCCACAAGATTTATGATCTCTGCAAAATGTTTGTATGTATGTATGTATGCATGCATGCATGTATATGTACATATGTATGTATGAAATCTATTAGAAAAGCCAGAAAGCTACAGTTAATCAATGCCCAAAGAATTGGATTAGAAGAATCTACTGTCTGAATAAGGCAGTTTCTTATGTTCCTAACAATGATTTTTATCTGTAAACAACAACAAATGTGTATGTATCTCTGGGTTCTAAATAGATAAGATAAAAAGGTCATCCTAGGTCTTCATGAGCAATACAGGAACTGGATGCTGAATGGGTTCTAGAGAAACGCAGTTCTTTGTCAGATAAAAAACTCTGACATGTCTATTTTTTAGAGACAAAAGAGGGAGAAAGATACCAAAATCCCACAGTCACACTAATATTCCATGGAATATTTAATGATACTTGGAGGATTGGGAAGGGATTTAAAAGTGGTGAGCAGAGTAACGGAATAGAATTTTGTGAAAAGTGGAAACATTGGTTATCTGAACAAGCGAATACTGTATTTTATTGCAATTCCCAACTTCATATTCTGCAAGCAGTCTCATTCTCTAAATTCACAAAACCCTTCCAGGCATAAGAGAGAGATCTTCTGGCTTGGAGCATTTTAAGTTTTATCAAGGAAAAAAAATTCCAATGCTGGGAGGAAACCAAAAGAGCAAAAACCATCCTGATGACTGAGCATAGTTATTACTCATAAAATTCAGAAGGTTAACAAATACTTGGGTGGGATGGAATGGAGTATCCAGGAAGATCAAGCCTAGCTGGCTAGAACCTAGAACAGAAACGGTCTTTCTAGTTAACTTTTGCTATTGAGTGTTCCTGCGATACATAATTCTGGAGTTAGAAGTTCTATTCCCCCTCCCCACCTGAAAGGAACTCTGTCCCAACTGCCAGTTGCCCTATATTAACACGCTCTGATGCTACCCCTTCGCTAAACCAGGCGTAGGCATGGCCAGCACCGACTCATTTGGTCTGAGGGCTGGGACATTCTACTCCCTTCCCCCTTTGTTCCAACTGCCAGTTGACTTATATTAACACGCTCTGATGCTACAGAGTTATACATTCTGCATTAAGTTTCAGGCTTTAAGTGTCAATTTATCATGCCCGAGCACATAGTTTCATAGCAAAGCACGGGCATCCAGCTAGTTGGGAAATAAAGAAGACATTGTCTTCCGTGCTTGAGTTTTGGGAAAGAACTGGATGTAAAATCATCACTTCAGCAAAAACATAAGAAAAAAACCTATATAAGGCAAAATGTTCTGGTGGTAAGATATGTATTGCAGTAGAATAGTGTACTTATGAAATTTGTGGATTTTCCACTTTTGGAAGTTCTTAAGAAGAGACTGAGCAGTCACCTCTCATGAATGCTTTAATTGATTTTTCTACACATTGAGGAGGGTTAAGCTTGATCTTTGTGATTCGTTAAATTTCTAAGATTTTATAATTATGATTTTATGATTTTATAATTCATATTTTAAAAATGTAAGTCACAGCCTTTTGTAGTTTTGCAAACCAATAGTAATAATGATCATATAGCTCATCTAAGAAATATATGATAAATTGTTCATAATAATTGTATGTCTCTATTTTGGAACAGCTGTACAATTTCTACATTCAATTTCTACATGTACTTGCAAAATACAAAGGCTTAAGTATTGCTACCCAGTTTCCATAAGAGCCATTATAATTAAACTATATACTGATTTCATAAATATCTTAAACTCAATGGAGTCAGGCTGGGTAGGAATAATGAAAGTTGACTGAATAAATATGCCTTTCACTTTATATTATTTATAATTGTATGAAGTGCTATATTAGAAAAGTATATGGTGAATAAGCAAACTCTTATTGCATAGTTACGCTATAATCCAAGTTCAGCCACAAAAGGCACCTCTGTTGAAATCAAAATTATTTTCCCCTGACTGTTGGCAAAACGAATGCTTGTTTACTGGAAGCAACACATGCCATATTATTCATGGAATGATTCCGCAGCTCCCTGCTGCTTTTCTATTTAATTAATCAGTTTACATAATGAAATTCAAGACATTGAATTTGCTTTCTGAAAAATGGCCCCATGTTTTATGAAATAGCTGAACAAACCGAGCAGAAACCCAGGCAAATTTCAGGGATCTTTCAATCATATCAGTAGGGAATAGTGGGATCATATGTTCACTGGTCTAGGATCAGAGGTGGTATTCAGCTGGTTTGGGTAAAGATGTTCTATTTAGCCACATTTTTGAGGCCAGGCACATGCGTACAAGGCGCACGCACAACCTTGTTCACATCATGCCTTCCTTGGAAGAAAAACGGCCTGAATATAAAAAGATATGAAAATTATCTTTGTTCATTCAGCATGTCCCCAGATTCAGTTTTGTTATGTCTGTGATGAGAAAGTGCTTGAAATTTTGCAGTGCCAATGACAGTGTCAACAGTCCAAGGTTAAAATGAATTAGTGGTCTGACCTGGTGCAAGACACCTGTTGTGCACACATAGCCAAATCACAGATGTGTTACCTGTTGAAAAACCTAAAGAAATATTACGAACCATATGAGAAACTCTATAGCAAACTAACAGTATTAAGAAATAGAACATCTAAGGAACTCTAACCAGCAAACATTATGTCAGAGAACCAATCTGGACTAGTGGTTAAGGCACCAGGCTAGAAACTGGGAGATGGTGAGTTCTAGTCCCTGTCTAAGCCAGTTGGGTGACTTTGGGTCAATTCACTCTCTTTCAGCCCAACTCACCTTATGGGGTTGTTATTCCGGGAAAATAGTAGGAAAACATGTTGGATGTGTTCACCTCTTTGAATTGGTTATAAAAATAATAAAGGTGAGATATAAATAAACTGTCAGACCAGCCATCTCGCAGATCAAGAGCTGTGGTGGCACAGTGCTTAGAATGCAGTACTGCAGGCTACTTCTGCTGTCCGCCAGCTGCCTGCAATCTGGCAGTTCAAATCTCACCAGGCTCAAGGTTGACTCAGCCTTCCATCCTTCCGAGGTCGGTAAAATGAGGACCCAGATTGTTGGGGGCAATAGTAAAGCACTGTGAAGCGGTATATAAGTCTAAGTGCTATTGCTATTGCCATAGGCCTTGCTTAGCTAGATGCTAAGGCTGTCATAAGTAATGGGGGGAGGGAGAGCAGTGGGGTGGGCGAATGGGGTGTATGGAAGAAACAAGGAAAGGAAAGTGAAAGTTTATGCACTGTTCCCATGGAAGTTGAAACCTGTTCCAAGGTCACCCAATGGAATGCAACACCTTCATGCAGCTGAGGACTGTTACCAAAACAGTTTATTTGAAAGTGATTGTGTCCCTCAATGATAAGAGGGGAGAGGGATGAATCCCAGGAGGGTTTCATGGTTTGGGCATGAAAAACTAGATTTGGCTTGGCTACTCTGTAACCATTTGACCTCAGTAAAATATACTTTTATTGCTATGGCTGTGAGAGTCTTTCTTTCTGATTGATCAAGTTGGGACAGCTGACACAAAAAAATAAGCAAAATGTCCTATGGGCATTCTGGCAACCTTATTAAGGGCCTTGATTTTGCTGCCACTGTTTACATGGTTGTCAACATGGCTACTCAAATAACGGTGATAGTAGAATCAATACAATCCACATGACTCATTTGATATCTAGTTAAGCTTTTTCCTGGTGTGCCATTAAAACTATCCTGTTAAGGAATGCACAAAATAGTGAAAATCTAGTCAAGGGCATGTGGACTTTTATGTTATTCCATTCTATGAATTTTCTTTTTAAAGAAATCCATTAAACGACATAAACAAGCAGAAAATATACAGTTGTTGTATTATGAGTGGTGTACATTTTTTTTTCTTTGCAAATTCAGGTGTTTTTTCCCCCCCTGCTCAGTTTGCACCACTTTTTTCTGATCCTTTTTTCAGTCCTTGATACGAACAGCCCTGGTCTATTCTGTTTAATGCAGTCTGTCCTGCTACATGCCTTTTTGCTACTTCTCCTATGTACCCTTAATTTAAATAGACCTTAGTCTTTAATGAAATATTTAAATGCAACGGTGTCATGCAGCATATTCTGAGGTTTGATCAATGTTCCTACATAGAATTTCTAGCTGATCAACAGTTGAGAGAGTTGCGTCCTGAGAAACTGGCAAAAATGTTTAAAGATAAATCAGCTACATGCTGGAAATGTTACCAGTTACCAGGAACTTATTATCATATGTGGTGGACATGTCCAGAAGCTAAAAACTATTGGAATAAAATTAAAACATGGTTGGAAGAAATGACATAACAACGTATTGATTTGAAACCAGAACTGTTCCTATTGGGTATCCTTCCAGAGTAAACTAGCAAAGAAAATACTTATTTCATTATACATGTAATAACAGCTGCAAGGATTGTTTTTGCACAAAATTGGAAAGTAGAGAAAATACCTCTGACAGGAGAAGTGATTAAAATTTTTTTAGACTGTGCTGAAATGAATAGATTAACTTTGATGATTAAAGAAAGAGAGGATTCAGAATACTTTAAGATATGGGATCCATTTTACCATTGGTTAGAAAAGAGATATAGATAAGTAACTTAATAGCTATGTAAACAATGATATAATTAGAATATTGTATTTTTGGAGAAAGGTGAAAATGAAGACAGAAGAAACAACAACAAAAAAATGAAGTCATGGAGAAAACACTGAGATGTTGCAAGGAAGGGATGATTGATGTATTAAATGTTTGTTTGTGTACAAAATAAAAAACTTTAAAAAAACAGTTGAGAGTTGTCAATTTGCTTTGCTGCCATCTATGCTATGGTGGAGTTCACTTTATCTGTGATATTACTCTGTTCCACAGCTCTGAATGAAAGATCTTCTAACTCTTGTATGCAGTTATTCAATTACATAGAGCAGGGATCCCTAACCCCCTGGCTGTGGCCTGGTACTGTTTGGAACCGGGCTGCACAAGCAGAAAGCAAGCCAGCGATTTCACGCAACTCAACTTGCGCAAATAGAGCTGCAGGGGTAAGCGACCTCGCCTGCTGCTTGCCTGGAACTATCCCCTCTCCCCCTCCCCTCTCCCCCTCCCCGCCACCACTGGTCCACAAAGTTGGTAGGAGTTGGGGACCACTGGCATAGAGGACAAATAAAGCCTTGTCATGCACTGTTATGAATAACTTATGTTATTCAATAATAAGCTCATCAGTGCTACGTGTTATGGCCCACCAGCAGCCAGCGGAGCTGGTGGAAGACTCAGACGATGAGGAGGTTGGGGAGGAACCTGGGCCAGTCCTGGAGTCCTGGATGCTCTGCATTGGAAGCAGAGATAGAGCCAGGGCTGTCTGACATTTCCCAGCTGCCTTTGGAGTCGGAGATAAGTGAGGAGGAAGAACAGCTGGGGCCTGTTCCAGATGCACGTCTGCGCAGAGCTGTCAGGAGAGGAGAA
This sequence comes from Ptyas mucosa, assembly GCA_012654045.1. Classification (NCBI taxonomy): domain Eukaryota; kingdom Metazoa; phylum Chordata; class Lepidosauria; order Squamata; family Colubridae; genus Ptyas; species Ptyas mucosa. The sequence goes on from WNWU01000037.1 coordinate 12,657,552, forward strand.
CAACAGGGACTGACTTGGGAAGAAAGGCACATGTAGATGCTGACTGTCCCCTCCCTGGCTGGGGAATAAATAGAAGCAAAAGGGGAGTGGTGGTTGTAGGAGACAACAGTTCCAGTGGTGGGATTCAGCCAGTTCACACCACTTTGGGCAAACCGGTTGTTAACTTTCTGAGCAGTTTGGTGAACTGGTTGTTGGAAGAAATCATTAAGGCAGAGAACCGGTTGTTAAATTATTTGAATCCCACCACTGAACAGTTCATATTTCTTCCGGAAGATTTGTTTATTGTGGTTCGTGCCTCAGAGACTTCTTGCCAGGAATTAATTTATAGCCTTGCAACTGACCTGGCAATTATCCAATGACTGATAAGGTCTGTTATTGCAATTAACCCTTGGAAGGATTATTGCCTAAACTTTTCTGTTTGTGAATGCCATGAATTCACAGTAGCTAAATAAAGAGGGGTTTTTCTTGGTTCTGCTAAGGCTGGGTCAGAATACTATGTTCTTCAAGAATCCCAACCAGAAGGACCAGAAAAACTACATAATTGTCCCATCAAGCCCAGGTCCAACCCTGGCAGATTACCCAGGAGGAGGATACTATTGTCAAAGGTAAGGAAAGCCATGGACAGTTTCAGAAGAAATAGTGTTTATTTGTTTAACTTGCATGCTGCCCATTCCTGGAGGCTTTAGGTCACTAAACCATCAACCATCTCCAAATATATGCAGAAACACTTTGGTTTCCATTCATATTGTATAAATCTTTAATGCAGAAACAAAATTTCTATCAATAGGCCATGCCCACTGCAGAATCCGTTTGCGTATTTTAAAGCCTCCTCTTCCTGTACCAGCCAGAAGAGAAAAAGTTTTACAAGTTTTTTAATTCACAGGAGGAGAAAGTAGATTGAAACTCTCTAGGGAGACAGTTCCAAAGAACGGAGGGGATAATGTAAAAGGGGTGCCTCCAGCAGGAAGGAGACCTGGAGATCACTGACCCTTGAGATCTAGTTTGTATGGATAGATGTGTATCAGAGGAGATAGTCTGTCCAATCATCAAGGCCAGAGCCATTCTCGGCCTTAAATGTGATAACTAGCCCTTGAATTGCACACTGAAGCCCATTGGCAACCAATGAAAGTCCCAAAGCAGAGAGTATCAGGGTATGCCCATCACTGCCTAGGCTGCTGAATTCTGTATCAGCTATAGCTTATAGATATTCTTCAAGGCAGCCCAAGATAGAGCCTATTATAGTAATATAACTGGGTGATGACTAGGACATGAGTGTCTAAGAACTGTGTCTCCTTATTTAAGGATTCTCACAACTGGTGCACCAGAGGTCACTACAAAAGTCCTCCCTCAGCTACAACTACCATCTCTTTTTCAATCAGGAGCAGTGAATTTAGGAGAATTTCCAAACTTTGGACCATCCTTGCACTGAGAAGTACAATCCTAGTCAGAAAGAAAGTTGGAATTCCCCTGAAATTGTGATGCACACAAAAATCAGAATTCCTCCAACTTGGAGGGACTTTGAGTCTGTTCCTTTCCATCCAGATATTTGGTCAGCACTTCCATCAGTTCTCTCTCCCGTCCCCGTCTGGTTTTCCATTTAGTTGTTCCACCCATCTACTTCCCGGTATGGTTCGTGGCAATCAAAGAATAAAGTTCACCATTGTCTCAACATGATGATCAAAGCAATCTCAGTAACTTATCCCATATAAAAGCCCTATTGAAATGGGTACAACTAAGCTATCCTTATGGGTACATAGATTTATATACAGAGGTAGTTCAGCCAGTTCAAACCGGTTCGCCTGAACCGGTAGCAGAAATCATAGGTGGCGCCCCCGCCCCAGCTCTATGTCACCAAAGCACGTGCATGGAAGGCTGGGCATATGCATGGACATATTTGTGAACCGGTAGGAAAACCATGCCTAATGTCAAATGTGTGTTGATCTATAAAATATATTATCTCAAGAGTGAGATTTAGATGCATAATATATTAAATGATAAAATAAATGCATTAATACAGTACGTAAAATTCTGAAATATATTGTGGACCAATGTGACATTGTAATAGGAGACAAATGATCACTCAGATTATGGATGTTTTAATCAGTTAAACTCATCAAGAAAATCTTCTTTGTGCTGAAGATAAATGAACCGAGCCTTACTGATGTTACAACAAAATCAAAAGGTAGGCAAAAGGCATCAATTTTTAAAAACCAGGAGTTTATTTTTATAGCTCTCTTAGTTGTTCAAAAGCCGCATAAAGAATTGTTAAACAATCTGATTAATTCATCACCATCTTTTGAAGTGTCATGTCAAGAATTATGTTTCAAGATTTATCTTCTAATTATCTGCTAATCTCTGTCCATTAACTATAAAACTAAAATAAAATGGATTTATCCTTAATTTTAATGTTCTAGTTCCAATTGAGAGAAACAGGAAGGGTATACATGATTTCTAATTGAAACGCCTTTTGAATTAAAAATGTTTGTTCTGGAATAACAAGGGAAGGTAGGGTTTTTTTCCCCCCCCCTGTGTGTGTCAATGTATATCAAATACTAGTTTGGTACTTTAACTACCAACCTTAGGTTAATTCAAGCTTCTGACCTTTGCACCACAATGGCCTTTTTAGCTTGAATCTCACTTTATTTATTATGTAAACCTTTAAAAAAAACTAATAAAAACCTTTTCATCATTGACATGCACATGTTTGCAGAAACTACAAACCAGTTCAGTGTTTCAGGTCTGCAGTGGTGTTTGTAAGACACTTACTGTACATCTGTCAAAGTAGAAAAAAAATATTTTCCTCTTTACTAACAAATTTTGAATAATTCATTAATATTTGCAAGGCCTGGTTTGGGGATCTAATCAGTGGTGGTATTCACCAGTTGTAACAACTGGTTCGCCTTCCGGAGGCCGGAAACAGGCCTGTTTCTGGACTTCCGGTACTTCCGGTAGGCCTGTTTTTCACCCTCCCCAGGCTCCAGAGACTTTTCTGGAGCCTCCAGAAGGGCAAAAATGGCCTCCTCTGAGCACCGGAGGCCCTCCAGAGACCGGAAACAGGCCCCTTTCTGGACTTCTGGTAGGCCCATTTTTCATCCTCCCAGGACCTCATCGCACACCCTACACTTACCTGGCATCCAGAACAGGCAGCGTGGAGACTCCTGGGAGAGGAGTGGGGTGGGAGGGATCATCCAGTCCTTGGAACAACCGGTTCAGTGAGCCAAATTAAAATTAACATTTGGTTTGCTGAAATTGGTGCAAACCGCCTGAATCCCACTCCTGGATATAATAATTCACCAATATTTTCTTCAGAAGGACATCTTAATTTACACATCAAAACAGAAATGCATGTAGAGAAGTGCAGATACTATTATTTTAAATTTATTATAGACTCTGGGCAGCTTAATAACAATTTCTCTGACATTTCCATAGAGTAATAATGTGTCATTATATGAAGACCTGGGACTCAGAGAAGGGTCTAAGGTTGGGAAAAATAGAAGGAAAGAGAAGAACAGGATGATCAGCAGGAAGATGGATGGACTGCATTATGCTCATCATTGGAAGACTTTAAAAACCAGGTTAGGGACAGGTTGCCATGAACAAAATATACTTATGTCATTGCTAAGAGCTGACAATTATTTCTCGACATATAATCAATTAAAGTATGATGTGAGGTATGCTGATCAAAAATAAAAAATGTTTCAGTCTTCTATCATGTCTATTACATATACCCATATTTAATACTATGTATTTATCCAAATATACATTTTACAATTACGGTATTCATATACGCTTTGCTCAGGTGATGGAAATTTGATGAGCAAAGTGAAAGTGGTAAAAATTCAGATGGCCATCTGAGCATTTCATGAAAAATGTATAATTCAGGCACCACAAATATATTAAATGCTAATCTTTTATTTGTTTTCCCAATCCCTTAAAAATTACTCATAATAGTAACAATTATTTATAATAAAAATGCAGTAGAACAAAATGTCCCATAGTATTTAAAAACAGCACTTTAAAATATTTAATAAATTTTAATCGTTAGTGCCTGTATCATTTATTTATTTGGCAAATTTTGATACCATCCATCTCACTCTCAGAGTCATTTTATGCTGTGTTAATATTAAATAATATTAATAATATTTTCTCACATTTTATATAACAGTTTTCAAAGTAAAGTGGGATATGAGTTAGGCTCACTGCTAGGATTACACGTCATGCATTGCTTTCAGAGGGGTGATTTTACTGCTTCCTTTACCTTTTCTTTCTCAATTGTCTATGCTAGTATGATTTTAGCACCTAATTGGACCAAATATTCTCTATACCGGGGGGTCCCACCAGTCTGTGGCCTGTTAGGAACCAGGCCATACAGCTGGAGGTGAGCAGAGAACAAGCAAACCCTACTGTAAACTGTGCATGCATGGGGTCTAGGTTGTGCCTTCCTCTTCTCCCTCACCCTGGTCTGAAAAAAAAGTTTTCCATTAAACTGGTCCCTGTTGCCAAAAAGATTGGGGACTGCTATTCTATACAGTCATACCTTGGCACGCGACTGCTTCAAAACTCATCAAATTTGATATTCGACGTGTTTTGTAGCCGAAATCTTGTCCCAGCACTCATCTTTTTCCTGGTAATCGATGTTCCAAAGAAGAATTTGCTGATGTCAGCTGCCTTATGACTTGGCATTTCATTCGGTCGAAATAACAGTAATGTGGTAAGTCACATAGTTTTCTAAGGACCTATCAGTTTTAGTATTCATCGATTCTTCCGGAACAAATTCCTGATGAGTACCAAGATACCACTGTAGTTACTTCTGTGGACCAAGGTACACTCTACACTGTAGTTACTTCTGTCCTTCTCCCTCCTTGGTTTTCTGACAAAAAAATCCAAGACAATACATACCCAGATGGTTTTAAAGAAAATTCTGTTCTTTTTAAGAGCCATGATGGCACAGTGCTTAGAATGCAGTATTGCAGGCTAACTCTGCTGACTGCCAGCAGTTCAATCCTGACTGGCTCAAGGTTGACTCAGACTTGCATCCTTTCCAGATCAATAAAATGAGGACCCAGATTGTTGGGGGCAAACCACTTAGAGAGGGCTGTAAAGCACTGCAAAGCAGTATAGAAGTCTAAGTGGTATTGCTATTAAAATCTTGAGGAATTAGGTGGAACCAAGAGCCCTGGTGGCTCAGCAGACTAAAGTGCTGTTAAGTAGCACTTAGCTGCCAGCTGCCTGCAATTACTGTGAGTTCAAATCTCACCAGGCTCAAGGTTGACTCAGCCTTCCATCTTTCCGAGATAGGTAAAATGAGGACCCGGATTGTGGGGGCAATACGCTGACTTTGTATAAAAAGAACACCGCTGGGGGGGGGGGCGAAAGCCCTACTAAGCAGGTATATACAAAAGTATGAAGGCTATTGCTTAATGCATTGTAAGCCGCCCTGGGTCTCCAGAGAAGGGCGGCATATAAATCGAACTAATAAAAATAAAATTTTAAAAAAACCTGGGGGAGTCCACAGAGTGTGGTTAAAAAAAAAAAGGTAAAGATGTAACAAAACTACCCAATTTTTATGTTGTTTGACCTTCTTTACCATAGGACCATTTGTCCTCCCAAAATAAAGAATAGGTGAAATCTATTGAACCTGGGTTGAGACTGCCAATTCTTGCCATAGCAGCTTATGTCTATAACGGCAAGCATGAAGCATGTCACACTTATTTATTTATTTATTTGGTTAGATTTCTATACCGCCCTTCTCCTTCCGGACTCAGGGTGGTGCACAGCCAACTAAAAAACATTTATATACAAAAATTAAGACAAGTTTTAAAATAATTTAAATAGATATGCCCATAATTTAAAATGAATTAAAATCAATATCAAAACTTTAAAATCAGTAACATGGGGTCAGGCCAGCCCAGCTAACTTGAAGAAATGAGTTTTTAGGGCCCGACGAAAAGTCCGGAGATCTGGGATCACTCGTATCTCTGGGGGGACTTATCTCCAGCATGATGACCACAGCTCCATTCAGGGTCAAGATTAACTGATCATGTGTTCCTGCTTCATCTGACAGTGAGTGATCTATGGAATATGATTAAGGAGATACACGTGCTTTGACAATAGACAAGCAATTTTGAATTCTTCTTTTTCTTCATACACTTTTTAAAAGCTCTGCTTAGAAATAAAAATAGCATTTTGATGTGAATAATGCCCTCATTATAGGACCCGAGATTTCACAGAACATTGCTATTCAATTTCAGAACCTGCAGGAACGTGGAATCTTCAAATCCTTTCCTTTAGCTCTCTTCAAAAGTTTAAGATAGAACAGGAAGACAGAGTTTAATTAAATACACCAAGAAGCTTACTAGTTATCCAAGCAGTTCAGCAAGGAACCAACTATCTGAAGAGCAAGGTAGCCTTGTCTGAAAAGAGTCAAGAAGAGTCTAGAAGCACCTTTTCACACATTTTACTAAAAGGCTGCAGCTCACCTCATTTAATTCATACTGTGGGCTTGACTGGCCCACAAAAGAAAGATGTGTAAATAAAATTTAGAGTGTCATCTACTTTGCATCTGAATTTCCTGGATCAAATGGAGCTTGGAGAAGTTGCCTTAGCCATTCGAATGAATGCCAACGATTCCACAACCGAGATGCTTTCAACGTGTTTGGAAACTAAGAATTGTTAGAGGCAATGCTAGGTCACTCAGGAAAGAAGCATTTTGTAAAACTTACTTGTGATCAGTTGCTTGGTAACCGAATGTTTCACATAGGTCCAGCAAAAAAGATAACAATGGTCGCCTTGATTGTGATCTATTGCTTTATAACTTATTACAATGTCTCAAAGAGCTTGGGTTGGATTTGACTCACCCTAAACTCTTCAGCATTTTTATAAAAGCACTTTCCTATGGAAAATAACAGCTTTGACCGATTCATTGGGGCAGAGAAAAAGGAATCGGTCCTTTCATGCTTGATGTTTGAGATTTCTGTCAAGAAAGCTTTCAGCTGACCAGCTATTCTCTGTTGTTCTTTTAAAAATAATACTAATAATTTCTGATCCAGAGCTAGTTCGCCTCTTGCGGTGCATCCTAGATAGACTGTGAGCGTGAACTAAATGGACTAGTTCTCTTCGACAGCCAAATAACTATGTTGTACTAACTCTGTAGTGTCCTGCCTAATTGTAACATCACCATATGCTAATATATGCTGCTGAAGAGCATTTCATGCCAAAACAGCCACATAAAGGAAGTTTTTCTCCCATGCCATCACTCTGCTGATCACTTAATACCCACAACACTATCTCATTTCTCATCCTGTTTCATCTTCTCATCTTTCCTACTGTCTTCTCCTATTGGTTTCTTATGATTTATCAATTGTTGTTTGTAACTTATGATTAATGATTGTAGGTATGATTATGACCTATGACTTATTACTTGCTTTTTATATATACACTAAGAGCTTATGCACCAGAGACAAATTCTTTGTGTGTCTGATCACACTTGGCCAATAAAGAATTCTTTTTTTAAAAACAAATTTTTTGAACAGAGTATTGGCCATATCTTATCTTATACAATTAATCAAATTCAAATACATTTTACTTAATTACAGTTTTTGCCAAAATCTTTTCCACCACCCTTTTTTTATCATGTCTCAATATTTCTATGCTTAATTACATAAACAACATCTTCATTTGCCCTTAAATTCTAATTATTGCTATTTATTCATATTTGTCCTCTTTTATTCTTTAAACAATTCATTCTTTATCTTAATGTCTTTATATTTGTTTGGGGTTGCCTTTCTTCCATTACATCTTTTTTATTGTACAGCAATCTTTCTCCTCAAACCTACCACCTCTCTCTTTTCTTTCCTTCTTACTTTCTCTTCCCCTCCTCTTCTTCTCCTCTCTACTTCCCCTTCCTTTCTCCTTCTCCTCCTCTTTTCCTCCCTCTCTTACCCTCACTCCTACTCTAATTCCACTGGGTTCAACAGTGATAGAATAAACATGGATAAGGGAAAATACATCTCAAATATGAAGGAAAGAGAAATAAATGGGGAAAAATTGAGAATGAAAAGCAATAGAGTTAAAATTAAAGGAAAAAGGCTGAAGCGGAGATATAAGAAAAGGAAAAAGGGAAAGAAATGGGAGAAAGGGAGGAAAACATCAAGAAAGGGAACTGTGGAGAGACTAAGAGAAAATGGTTAAGAGCCAGTGAAAATGTTAATTTGTTAATAAAGAGAAGGATGCTAGTCGTAGAAATTGTATGTGAAAATGCTGTTAAATGAAAAATAGATCAGTAGATGCAATGTGAAAGAAAGAATGACATTGGAGGAAGCACTAAAAGGAGAGAATAAATTATAACATAAGAATTAATTGAAATTAAGATGGAAAATGGAAGTCAAATGTAAAATTGAATGAAATTGAAATGTAAAAAATGATTTAAATGACATACTTGTAAGAAGTAAAGTAGAAAAAAATATATTGTTAAAAGTAAAAAGTCTAAGGGTTGGAAGATTGTTTGAGTAAAGATTTAAAAGAAAAAATGGAATAAGATGAAATATACTGCTAATAATTAAAAAGATGAGGGGAAATTTTGAGAAATATACTTGATAAATGAAAGAAAGATCAGGGTTGCCTGGACTCCAAAGTGGAAAATATAAAATTGAAAATGAATACAGCAATAGAGAGGAATGATGGAAGGAGAAGAGAAATGGAAGAGAGAAGGAAGGAGAGAGAGGGAAGGAAGAGAAGGGAGGGAGGAAGGGCCAACAAAGAATTCTATTCTATTCTATTCTATTCTATTCTATTCTATTCTATTCTATTCTATTCTATTCTATTCTATTCTATTCTATTCTATTCTATTCTATTCTATTCTATTCCATTCCATTCCATTCCATTCCATTCCATTCCATTCCATTCCAT
>WNWU01000037.1:12666468-12678995 GCA_012654045.1 Ptyas mucosa
ATTCCATTCCATTCCATTCCATTCCATTCCATTCCATTCCATTCCATTCCATTCCACCCCACCCCATCTCATCCCATCTATCCATATTATACACACACACAAAGACATATGTGTATTATACACCAGTGGTGGGTTTCAATTTTTTTTACTACTGGTTCTGTGGGTGTGGCTTGGTGGGCATGGCATGGCTTGATGGGCATGGCAGGGGAAGGATACTGTAAAATCTCCATTCTCTCCCCACTCCAGGGGAAGGTTACTGCAAAATCTTCATTTCCTCCCAATCCGCTGGGACTTGGGAGGCAGAGAATAGATGGGAGTGGGGCCAGTCAGAATTTTTACTACCAGTTCTCCAAACTACTCAAACTTTCCACTACCAGTTCTCCAGAACTGGTCAGGACCTATTGAAATCCACCTCTGATACACACAGACACACATACATACATGTAAGTAAATCTAGTTATCTTTGTTCTTCACAACGAATAAACTACTACTTTTGAAAAAAAAAAGATTGAATCGCCAAGAATACTAACAAAGGAGCCTCTCTAGTGGGTTTTAAAGAAATGGTTCCAATTCTGTAAGAAACTTGTAGGTTGGTGGCTGCTGTGTGGCAACAGTTTGCCTTCTTGATGGTGGGGCAGTAGGTGCCAAGTTAGCTAACACATACTCAGTGAAACAAGACAAAATAGTATCCTCTCAGGATTTGAAGTTTTCCAAAGATGGTGAAAACCTAAACAAATCACCACATCTGACAGCCTCCTTCTCTATTAGCATTTGTAAGACAACAGCTGCAGCAATCCCTGGGACCTTGGCCTGAATGCTATCTTCACAGTCTTGTGAAACAAACTGCTTCTCATTAGTGAGCAGCTGTGGGGGTCTTGCTACCCTGTTGGGCAAAGCAAGAGGAAGCAGTTGACATAAATCCAAATTAATATTACATTTGCCAAAGTGAAATAATAACTAACAGACTGTTCACTTGAAAAGAATCAAGAGGCAGTGAAAGTCAACACAAATCTTACAGAAAATGGTTAGGAGTGAAGGATCAGTGTCATAAGTTCCAGTTCAGAAGAAGATTTACTGCTCCAGCCTATACTGTACCTATAGACCAGTGATGAAATCTAAAATTTGTTACTACCGGTACTATGGGCGTGGCTTGGGGGGGGGGTAATGTGACTGGGTGGGCGTAGCCATTTTTTAAAACTTTTAAAACCATTTTTTCTACAATCTCTTTGGCGAAGAGTTGTAAAAAAATGCTTTCAAAAGGCTCTGACGATCCCAGCTGAGTTGCCTGATCGGCAGAGACTTTTCTTCTTTGAAATGCCTCTGACGATCCAAGCTGAGTTGCCTGATCGTTAGAGGCATTTAAAAGAAAAAAAGTCTCTGCCGATCAGGCAACTCAGCTTGGATCGTTAGAGGCATTTCAAAGAAAAAAAGGATTTTTTTCTTTTAAAAGCCTTTGATGATCCCAGCTGAGCCACACAATCATCAGAGGCTTTTTTTTTACTTTTAAAAGCATTTTTTTTGGCCGAAGAGGTTGTAGAAAAAATGCTTTTAAAAGTAAAAAAAAAGCCTCTGATGATTGTGTGGCTCAGCTGGGCATGGGGGGGGGGCAGGGATTTTTGCTACCGGTTCTCTGAACCACCCGCCTCCATCGCTACTGGATCGCGTGATCCGGTCCGAACCAGGAGCATTTCACCCCTGCTATAGACTATAATCTAGTCAACTAATGTTCAATTCTAAATTGGTACTAGATAAGAGTCAATACAATTCAAGAAGAATTGGACTTAGACCATTTGTGGAAACATAATGATTCTAGGTTGATGACTCACTTAACACCACCATCACCATCACCACTACCCACTTTGCTTGCTCTTCTCCTACATAAATTATCGTATATCTGCTGACTTTATGGTGAGGAAAAGCATTCATACTTTTCTAGCTTATCCTCCAGAATGATCCAGGATGGGATATCATATGGGTAAAATTAAGCAAGGGGGTGAAACAATATTTCTCTGTATTGTAAGTATTTTCTGGATTGTGGTATAGCTCCAACTGCTGTACTGTGGGGATTCCATCTGGCCACCTCTAAAAATATTGGGGAATTTAGGATATGGTGGATATTGTAATATTGGACACTGAGCATTAGGCTCTACTCAGCTTTTCAGCTCTTTTATTCTTCAGAATATTTGAAAAGTTAAATAAGATTTACATACAGTATAAAAAGTTTATTCCATTACATATTTTTATAACCAAAGAAGACCTTTCTGTCACTGGTGAAATGTAAAATTTGTTACTACCGGTTCTGTGGGCGTGGCTTGGTGGGGGGGGGGATAATGTGACTGGGTGGGCATGGCCAACTTTCTTTGTTTTTATTTTTAAAAGCATTTTTTCTATAACATCTTTGGCCAAAGAGGTTGTCAAAAAATGCTTTTAAAAGGCTCTGACGATCAGGCAACTCAGCTGGGATCGTCAGAGCCTTTTAAAAGCACTTTTTTTACAACCTCTTCAGCCAAAGAAGTTGTAGAAAAAATGCTTTTAAAAGGCTCTGACGATCCCAGCTGAGCCACGTGATCATCAGAGGTTTTAGAAAAAATGCTTTTAACAGTAAAAGAAAAAGCCTCTGATGATTGCGTGGCTCAACTGGGCATTTGCGGGGGGCAGGGATTTTTGCTACCTGTTCTCCGAACCACCCGGCACCATCACTACCGGATCAGATGATCTGGTCCGAACCGGGAGCATTTCACTCCTGTTTTCAGTTTTAAATGTACATTGCTTAGGAAAAATCTAATTTTCGTTTCCAGGAATACATTCACCATTAATTCAGTCCAAAGAATATTTTCTGTTACTTTCTCATTATTGAAAAAAGAAAACTAAACCCCTTATGGAACATTTGGCTAAACGTTACAGTGAATTTTGCAACTCATTAATATAGTGGAAGATTATGCGTTAAATAATTTTATGGAGGGAAGACAGTTGGATAAATTTGCATTCCTAAAAATAGACTTCTATCCCCCCCCCCCCAAATTATTAAATTTTATAGCTCCAAATCTATGGATATAAATATGTAGGAAGTTGTTCTATATCTGCTCAAGTCACTGTTCAGTATTAATTATGATTTTTCATGGATGTTATATTTAGAGTATTTTATGAATTTGAAGAAGACTTTCAATTGCTACAAGAATTTACAGATTAGATTAGTAATTGAATAGTCCATTTATTCAATTTGAGTCAGCATGGGATGGATCAGCATGGGAGTTTGAAGATATTATTCTTTTGAATGCCAAAATAAGAAAGAATAACTCTGGACTAATGGCAGAAGACTATATAAATCAAAAGTTAGGAAACCATTACTGTTTTTAATAGCTTCCAGCCTTAATAATATAGTATCTTAGATCATCAATTTCTAAGCCTCAAGTACTTCACAAACTCATAGAGAAATGATTTTCAGCTTAATGCAAAAGTGTTGAATTTTAATGGTTATAGGGATTTTTCATGAAGAATTATTCAACTGACTAGACATAACATCAATTGAATTGATAGAAAGGACTTATTTCAGAGAAATCTTACTGTTAGATTTGTTGTGTGCAAAACCTCAAGATCCAATAATGAAACATTACACTTGTTCCTCAAATCATTCTGGCTTTTTCCACACAAAATATACTGTTTCAGACTAATAATTAATAATAATAAATAGTTAGTTGTAAATGGGTATAGAATGCATTTACATGGGTATAGAATATGGAACAGCAAGATGGGGAATAGCATAACATTTTTCTACTGGACCATGAAATCTTCCACATTCCTGGATGTGGAAAGCCCTATGTGGAGCAGGAAGCTTTGGCTACACTCACTCCCTATCTCTAGATTGGATTACTGTAGTGTCTCCTACCTGGGGTTGTCCTTAAAGAGTATCTAGAATTAGCAGAAGCCCACATGTGATGGGTAAAAGCTGATGAAACAATATAACAACTATGTTCGGGGTGCTTTATTTGCTTCCAGTAGGTTTTCAAGATCAATTTAAGAGGCTGGTATCAGATCATAAATCTCTAGAGGGTACCTCAGGGCCACCTCTAAAACGTCTATCCAGCCTATGTGTGATGAGGTGTTGTAAATTTCTTCAAACCTAAAAAGTGAGAGCACAAGTTTCCAGAAGCAAAGTTCTTGCATAGCTACCTTGGCCTTTTGGAATAAGTTCCTCCTGAGATCTGGGTGGCTTTCCACACTGACCATCTTTAAGAAAGCTATGAAGCCTTGATTTTTCTAGCTATTTTTTAATTTTTAGTTGGAACTCAATTTTGGTTTCAAAGTTCAATCTGATGACTTTGGGACATGATGATGATGATGACGACAACAACAACAATGACATCCATTCAGTCTTGTCCTACTCTTGGTGATTCAATGGGCCAGGTCTTACCACATCTACTGTTCTTACACTACTTCTTTGAGTTCTTCTGTACTCTGGCTGGTGTCAGCTTTGATGGTGTCCGGTTAGGACTTGAGTCATGAGTTAATTGTGAACTTATAAATTGAAAGCGTATAAATATTGGAAATAAATAAGTAAATAAACCTGTAGTGGATTTTTGTTTGCATTTATGCAAGGTCCAAAGCATTGCTTCTGATACATTTCTGAAGCATGCCCAGCCCTAGTAAATATACATTACCAATTTAACAGTAAATTAATCAATAATCCCTCTGATTACTTGCCTTTGCAACGAGTTGTATCAGCAAAACATGCAGACCACTAAAGAAATAAATTAATAGAAACCCAGAATTCATTATTTACTTGATATATTCAACATTCCCTTTCTTTTATTCTCTATAATTTATACTGATATACAATTTGTAGCCCTTTAATAAAAATGAGTGACATGTATTTCTTAAATTAGTTGTGCCTTTCATTGTGTTAACCAATATTTCCCTTTTAAACCTCCAAAACATATAAACAAATTTTGAGCTAGGATGCTTGATAGTTATAGTGCCTTAGAATTTAAGAAAAGTCAAGGTTTTCTGAACTGAGTGAAATTAAAAAGGAGTGATGATTTTTATTTGCTAGACAGGAATTTACCAAATAGGAATTCATAAATGGATGTTAACAGTGGTGAAATCCAAATTTCTTTACTACCAGTTCTGTGGGCATGGCTTGGTGGGCGTGGCTTGGTGAGTGTGGCAAGGGAAGGATATTGCAAAATCTCCATTCCCACCCCACTCTGGGGCCAGCCAGAGGTGGTATTTGCTGGGTCTACGAACTACTCAAAATTTCCACTACCAGTTCTTCGAACTGCTCAAAATTTCTGCTACCAGTTCGCCAGAATCTGTCAGAACCTGCTGGATTTCACCCCTGGATGTTAAAGAGATTTGGAGACTAAGGGATATGACTCAAAATGTACATGACCATTTTTCAAGTATAGCATGGGAAAAAAAGGAAGAATGGAATAAACTGATCTACTAGAAAGGGTAAGTTGTTAGAAGTTTATTTATCATTTCATCTTTCAAGATATAAATGGGAAAGCAGAGTGTGCATTTTTATTGATGCATTTGCTTGTGTAGACTTAGTTTACGAAATGAATTTTGAACTTAGGTAGTTTGCAAATAAAGTTTGAATTATTTGAATAAATAAAGTTTGTGCCTGCTATTCGGAATGGATCAGTTATTTTTCTGGATTTTATTTTTCCTTACAGGTTTCTTTGTAATATATATTTATCTTCCACAATCAAATTTATAATCTGACTGTTCTATAAGAAGGTATATAATAGTTCCATGTGAGTGATTAAAAATAGGGGTTTTCTTTAGAGTGAGCATGAGCATAATTATTACAGGTAGATTAGATATAATTAACATATTGCCATTATTCTCAGGTTATGTTTTCTTTCTTTCTTGTGGCACTCTTCCTTGTGCCATTGAATCTGACCCAATTTTTAGTGACTGTATTGATACATGCCCACCATCACCACCACATTTTTCTAGTCTTCCCCACTGCCAACTTGTCAAGTATAGCAGATCTTTTTAGTCTATATCTAATTGCATTACTTGCCCAAAGTACTTCTACTTGATTTTTATCATATATAGAATCTGAGTGGTGTGGTGGCCTAGAGATGGAGCTCTTGCCTCACAATCAGGAGGCTGTGAGTTCGATCCTAGCTAGAGGCAGATATTTCTCACTCTGGGCACGATGAGAATGTATCTGCTGAATATAACTCTGCATTGGTGACAGGAAAGGCATCTGGCCAGCAAACACTCAGCTCCATTCAGTTGCCCAGATTCCACCCTGGAAGGGATTAAGGAGTCGTTAAATGAAAAGAAGATGATAGAATCTATTGAGAGTGCATTTTGTCCAGGATTAATCAACCAATTCTTTTTGCAGTCCATGGTATCCATTCTCAACTCCAGAAACTGAAAATATTCATTTATAACTGAGGAAGGTAACAAAGAGAACAAACATGATTTTGGTAAAGTCACATTGAAAGGTGGAAAAACCAGAAGAGGCAAAAGAGAAAGAGCCAAAAAGGGAGAGATTTTTGACTATTTGCTGCTACTGATTGATAAAGTAGTTCTCAACTTATTACTTGAAATACGTGGGTTACACAACATCCCTATTTGATGTTGGATTAGTAACTGGCTGATCAACTGCACTCAATGTGTAGTCCTCAATAGAACTGCATCTACATGGAGAGAAGTATGCCGTGGGGTACCTCAAGGTTCTGTCTTATGCCCAGTACTCTTGAATATCTTCATAAACAATGTAGATGGGGAGATAGAAGGGAAAATCAACAAATTTGCAGATAATAGCAAGCTGGCAGAAATAACCAGCACTCAAGAGGCAGACTGGAGGCTAAAACATACAAAGAACAATTTCAAGAATTGGGTACGTCTAGTCTAATGAAAGGAAGGACTAGGCGTGAGATGATAAACAAAGTTTCAATACTTCCACAAGGAAGAGGGAGGGGGTCAGCCTATTGTCCAAAGCACCTGAAGGCAGGACAAGAAACAAGGAATGGAAATTAATAAAGGAGAGAACAAATTTAGAAATAAGGAGAATTTTCCTGACAACTAGAACAATTAATCAGTGGAACGGCTTGCCTCCAGAAGTTGTGGGTGCTCCAATGCTGAATATTTTAAGAAAAGATTGGACAACCATTAGTCTGAAATGTTACAGAGTCTCCTTGTTGAGCAGGAGGCTGGACTTGAAGACCTTCAAGGTCCCTTCCAACTCTATTACTGTTACCTTCCAACTCTATTATTCTGATTGACTGTTAGTTTTTCCAGAGTAGTGTTGACTGCCCATTGGGTCTGCAAGGACATATACCAGTCATGCAACCCTTGTTAAAAAAGTTTTGAGGCACTGATTATATGGTTGAGGTTACCATCTTGACATTTTAAACTTTTCCCTATGAGTTACAGCATTAACCTAACTGAGCAAGTTGAAGTTTGACAGTTCAAGGGGACATATAAGTTTGCAGACAGTGAGAGAGTAAAAAGGGAAAGCAAACAGAAATTCCGAGAGATGAGCCTTGGTGGCGCAGCAGACTAAGTGCTATTAAGTAACACCAGCTGCCTGCAATTACTGCAAATTCGAATCTCACCAGGCTCAAGGTTGACTCAGCCTTCCATCCTTTTGAGATAGGTAAAATGAGGACCTGGATTGTGGGGGCAATAAGCTGACTTTGTACAAAAAAGGATACCGCTTAGGGGAGGCCAAAAGCCCTACTAAGCAGGTATATACAAAAGTATGAAGGCTATTGCTTAACGCATTGTAAGCCACCCTGAGTTTCCGGAGAAGGGCGGCATATAAATCGAACCAATAAATAAATAAATCAAACCAATAAATTCGACAAGAGAATTGGGCATTGGAGGTCAAGGGACTTTTTTTTCACCATTTTCTTTTCTATTCTCTCTTTCTTCCAGTTCAGACTATGTGTCACTCAAGTAGCTCCTGGAAACTTACAATAATCAAGAAGGTTTGTACGAAGATTGTGTAGGGTGGTTAGCAGGGAAGATTCCAATCAGCACAGACAATGAGGGAAGCATTGTCCTTGCCACAAAATTTATTCAGTATTTGCTGTCTTGTTAAGAAGATGATCCAAATCACACCTATGCAAATTCAAGCTTGGGTCCTTATTGGAAGAGAAAACAAATGGTTTTGAGGAGACAGTTTCTACATTGCAATGCATGATGAAAGGTTCCAGGAAGTCCTTCAAGAGAAGATATCAGATATCAGCACAACAGATATCAGCACAACACTGGAAAGCAGAGAAAATACCTTTGGAAGGAGAAGTAATTAATTTTTTTTTAGATTGTGCAGAAATGAATAGATTGACTTTGATGATTAAAGAAAGAGAAGATTCAGAATACTTTAAGATATGGAACCAATTCTACTATTGGTTAGAAAAGAGATACAAATAAGTAAATTAATAGTTATGTATAAAAATGCCATAATCAGAATATTTTGTTAGTGATGAATTGTTATAATTGATTCGATGAGAACAAAGATAAAAGAAATAACAAAAAGAAGAATGATTGGAGACAACACCGAGATGTCATACGGAAGGAATGACTGATGTATTAAATGTTTGTTTGTTTAAAAAAAATTTAAAAAACTTTTTTTTTTAAAAAAGAGAAGATATCAGAGAACAGGAAATACTCCTTCCACATGGAAGAGAAGCAGGAGTCTCTCAGTGCTAACTTTGCTCTGAAACGGATATCAAGCTTTTCCTTCAGCGGATCGTCCTGAATTAAACCTTGCAACAAAACACTGTGGAAAATATTTGTGCCTCCCTGGATGAAAGAAATTCAAGAGTTATCTTGAGAAAAAAAAAGAGGCATGACATACTGTTGGATGATATTGTAGGAAGTGCAGTGGTGGGATCCTACCAGCTTAACAACTGGTTCGGTGATCGCACGTATGCGCAATTGAATGAAAAATTACCTTCCACATTAGTGCTAGGGAATTAAAACAGCTGAGGCACCGCCAATCCGCTCTGCTGCACTAATCAGCTGTGAAGATAAAGGTAAGTGAAGTGCAGGGGATGGAGGGCGGGCCCAGCTGATTGTTGGGGTAAACCAGATCGCTCCCAGCTGATCATTGGAGCTACCGATTCACCTGAACCAGTCTGAACCAGTAGAATCCCACCCCTAAGGAAGTGTATTATCTTCCAATGTTCATACTGAACATGGAATAGAGAGATTAGCAAGTCTATTCAAATCTACTGATAACTGTTCTTTCCTCTTGATGAGGGAAGATTCACACTTTTAGAACAGGTCTTAGAAGAACCACAGAAGACTATGAACCTGTGGGCAGGAAGGTTAAGGAACTGGGAGTATTTGATAGATGCTTCATGGGTCTCATTTGGACTGGGTCCAAGAAAGCAGATCACAAAGCGGGAATTAGGAGGCCAGGATGTAGTTTCCCAAGACCTCATAACCACAAGACCCCTGGATGGTGCCATCCAAATCTTCTGATATTTACATGCCACAGCAGAGAATATAGAAAATAAATAGGGAAACTAGATATCCTAATTCAGCAAGAAAAATATGATGTGAATTGAAGATGTGATTCCACCAGCATTGTTTCTTCAGCACCTTGAGATCGACTGACTACAAGTAAGGAGTATATAATTACTTATAGATTTACCCCATTTTATCTATCTCCTCTTTGCCTCAGAAATCTTGAAGTTTGAAGTCTTTATGAATCTTTCATGATCTTCATTGCCTCTCTCCCTGGGATTAATTTCCAGCATACTTTCCAAATTGATTTATCCTTCAGCTTAATAAAACAAGTATCTAGCATTTTCTCTTCTTTGTCCTTAACTCTGTGTTGAGTATGCTGTTGACATTACTTTGAGAGAGAGAGAGAAGAGAGAGGGAGGGAAAGCGAGACAGATAAAGAGGTTTTCTAATTTCTAGACTGTGCAATTCATTATATATTTGTTTACATATGGATCTAAGCATTTAATTGCCTCCTCTACAGTTTCAAATGCTTCGTTGAGATTTTAATCTCTATCTGATGTTTTACTATTTGACAATAGATCTATTGCTCTTATATATCATTTCCTAGTGGAATTGGTTCCTGGATATATCTTTGTTTTACAAATGTTTCTGATGTTCTGCAATCTGGAGTGTCAATTCCTGTTTCTGTGTAGTCATTCCATCTGGCTTTGATCTTATTTACCTCTATTAGACCTCTTCTATGATTATTCTTGAGTAGTCATATTTTAGCTACAAACATTCTTGTATTTTTCTCTGTCTAAGAAACATTTTTTTCATTATCTTTTTCTTATTATTTTCTTCTAATTTTTGACGTTTTTTTGAGATGTTTTACTTTGTTTTTCTTGCTTGATGTTGGAGGGCTGTGTTTATCTTTCTTGTGCCAAGACTTTCATCTTCTTCTTTTTTTCTTCATGGCTACTTGCTCTGAAAGACTCTCAAATCTTCTTTTTTTAAAATTTTAAGAATATTTTTTTTGGTTTTCATATTCTGCTGTTTCTAACCTCTCCCTGTAGCATGAGAGATACTATTTTGTGTAAATTAAGTGTACCGAATCAATACCTCATATTTATCTTATATTCTCAAATCCTGATGAAACTTCTCTGTTTAATTCTCTAACTGTACAACTTAATCTATAATTCATGATCTGTTTCATAATCTGAACCTAGAAAGGGTCTTGGCTTACTGCATGGTTTAAGTTCTCCAACTTCTGCTTCATCTTATTTGTTTGTTGATGTTCAGGTATAGCCTGTGTTTATATTGTTTGAAATAAGTGTGGGCAGTGAACAAGGAATCACTTTGTTGAACTCTATTAATTTACCTCCTGTGTTTTTTGTTTACCTTCTTGTAATTGCAGTTCTTCCAATTTTTTTTTTGCATTCTAATCACCAATTAGTTTTACTACACATCCTTTGTAGATGCTGCATTTAGCATCCCTCGATATCTTTCCCTATTAAGTTTGTAGTAACTGTGTGTACTCTTCTAATATAGATCCCATCTCATCTCCCAATCTATTTGTGTACATTTTAGTGTTTTCAATAGCAAGAGGCATGGCTTTCAATCAGTGGTGGGATTCATGTAATTTAACAACCAGTTCTCTGCCCTAATGATTTCTTCCAACAACCAATTTGCTAAACTGCTCAGAAAGTTAACACCCGGTTCTCCCAAAGTGGTGCGAATTGGCTGAATCCCACCACTGCTTTCAATGTAGGGGTTTAATACAGGTAATCTGGCACTCAAATTTGGCTAATGATACAGCCATGTCCGTTCCATTGTTTTTGCACCAATATAGAAGTTATTTGCCATTGCTTTCTTCCAGAGTTGATTTTGGATTTTGTTCTCCTAAGTAAATTGGTTTCACTCATGCCTTCATTGTGGATTAGTCCTAGCTTTTTTTTTTTTAAATTTGAGTTATATGCCACCCTTCTCCGGAGACTAAGGTCGGCTTACAATGTGTTAAGCAATAGCCTTCATACTTTTGTATATTTATACAAAGTCAGCTTATTGCTCCCACAATCTGGGTCCTCATTTTACCTACCTTAGAAAGGATGGAAGGCTGAGTCAACCTTGAGCCTGGTGGGATTTGAACTTGCAGTAATTGCAGGCAGCAGATGTAAGTGAATGTTAATAACTGCCTTAGTCTGCTGAACCACCAGAGCTTCACTTCTTCACTTTCAACTTCATGGACAAAAGCTCCTGCTTTGTGGTTCCTTGATGCTCTCTGTGTTTGGTTATTTTCTTGCAGATATTTCATTATACAACTAGGCAACATCATCAGCGGTTGAAGAGAGTTCAAGTTTCCTCTCTGTTTATATACCAGTGGCTTGTTGGTGGGAGTGTTCTTGGTTTTCCTTGATTAGGCTGTTGTTTACTGTTAGCTTGTACCATCTCAGACAAAGATGTCAAAAGTGATTAAGAAAGTGAGTTTGGTTGAACTTAATGTCCTTTAAAAGGCTGTGCTTGTGTGCATGAGCCAGCTATTTCCTCCATTGACCTTCTGCACTCTACTCACAAGAAAATCACTTCTGTCCTATGGTCTCAACACAAGGGCCATCAGTCTGGGCCAGGGGCGGGTTTCAAAACCCATCACTACTGGTTCGCTTGTGGGCGCGTGGGTGCGTGGGCGCGTGGGCGCATGCGTAATGCTTCTGCGCATGCGCAAAAGCATCCAGGTGGGTGGGCTGAGCCTCTCATCACTGCCGCTACCAGTTTACCCAATCTGGGGTGAATCAGTAGCAACTGGTTTGGGCCATAAGTGGGTGAACTCTTGGTCTCTCTTTTATCCAGAAAGACTTCAACATTCATTGTTGCAGTGCCATTTTTACTCCTCCTGAGACATTTTGTCTACCATACAACCTTATTTGGAAGCTCTCAATCACCCCCATCTCTCCATAAGATATGGATTCTATGCACCAAGACAAATTCCTTGTGTGTCCAATCACACTTGGCCAATAAAAATTCTATTCTATTCTATTCTATTCTATTCTATTCTATTCTGTTCTGTTCTATTCTATTCTATTCTATTCTATTCTATTCTATTCTATTCTATT
>WNWU01000037.1:12679005-12697227 GCA_012654045.1 Ptyas mucosa
TTCTATTCTATTCTATTCTATTCTATTCTATTCTATTCTATTCTATTCTATTCTATTCTATTCTATTCTATTCTATTCTATTCTATATCTATCCCACATACTTTATGATGGATTCAGCTGAGTTTGAGAGTGGTCATTTGTACTGTTTTTATTGGAGTGTTAGTTTGGAGACAGGTCTGCCAATATTTGTACACTTCTAATTTCCTAATTGTGGAAAAAAAATGAATAGGGTAAGTTTTTTTAAAAAAATAAAAAAAGACAATATTTTTGAATGCAATGTTATAATCATGGAAGAACTTGAAGATATTGAATTTCTGTTCTCCTTTGTTTTTTCAGCGATGTAACTCAAGCATATTGATGCTTAGAACTAAGAATATTGGACATCTTCATTTTATAGTCGGTTACTGAATCTTTCATACTAGTGTCTTTTAAAGAAAAACCCAATGAAAAATCCCTGGACTCTGCACCAAAGAGCAATATTTCTTTCAAAATAAAAGTTCTCCTTTACTGTACTAAAGAAATATTTCTATGTTTTTCTCTCTTTCTGCGGAAACATTAACAACGTATGAGCCACCGTGGGGAGATGAAAAGGTAATTCTGAAATATAAAAACGACAGTAAGATCCTAGGCTGCTTAACAAGCGATGAATAAAATATGGTTTTGTTTTCAAATCCATCAGAGATGAAGGAGCTATTTATTTAGTTTGTTTCCTCAGGAGATCAGAGAATAAGAAACAATCAAACAATTTCTGCATCCTTTGATGATAAGTAGACTCACCCATCATCGTTACTGGACAGAGTCCAATAAGTCATAACTTGCCTGGCTAAAGCAGTCTAAAGCAGTTGAAAAAGCTGGATGTTTTCTGGCAATAGTTGATTCAGAATTATATTTATCTGGTGCTCAGAAAGAGTCCGCTTCTATCAAATAAAATTTTCATTATAGTCATAGACCAGCAGAAAAGCTGTTTGTATATGAACTTCCCTATACATTCAGATTCGGTTTCTCCAACTTTTTGGAAGATTTCTGTTCAACCCTGGGTACTTTGTCTTAGGGGATCCACAAGGATTTCAATTTATCTTCCATGCCTCCAGGAGCCGAGGTGGCACAGTGGTTAGAGTGCAGTACTGCAGCTACTTCAGCTGACTGCTAGTTCAGCAGATCAGCAGATCAAATCTCACCGGCTCAAGGTTGACTCAGCCTTCCATCCTTCCGAGGTGGGTAAAATGAGGACCCGGATTGTTGGGGGCAATATGCTAATGCTAATGCAATATGCTAATATGCTATATGCTAACTTTGTAAACCGCTTAGAGAGGGCTGTATAGCACTATGAAGCGGTATAGAAGTCTAAATAAAAAAAGAATTGCCATTAGATCCTGTATGAAGTGCTGGATGAGATGTTCTAGAGCAGGGCTGTCAAACTTACTGTCAGGGTTCTGACCAATGCCCTAATAAAATGAAGAGTCTCAAGCCATTTAGCAAGAAAGTTGTTTATTAGGAGCGCCATGTCGGCACGACCTCTGGCTTCACCCAATTTGCGCTTTGCCTCTGACCCTGTTTCCCCTTCCCCCCAAGAGTGTGCCACCAGTCATCCCCAACGATGCAATTTTGCAGGTCATAGAAGTCACTCCTTCCAGCCATTGCGGGTCTCCATGGAAATGGCCTTGACTACTGCTGGCTAGGATGTGTTTTGTTTTGACTGAGGTGTGAATTCCTTGGTGCAGTTGCAAGGTGTGATTCCCATCCCCCTGCCTATGGCAACTCAGGAAAGCAGGTCAGGAAAGCTTTGCGAGTTGACACTTGCGGCATCACGTTGTCATCATGTGATGTATCACGACTTCCCCCCTTTGTTAAACCGGGGGTGGGAGTGGCCAGTGCATGACACATTCGGCCCATGGGCCACGAGTTTGACACCCCTGTTCTAGAGCATAGTCCTCAACCTTTTTTTCACCATGGACACCTTTTAAATACCTTTTGTGGCCATGGACCATGACCACAGACCACCAAGACTTAACTCAAGATTTAAAGCACTAGACTGCATCAAGCCTTCGCGGACCTCCTGTGACAACATCATGGCCCCACCGGGGTTTTGCGGACTACAGGTTGGGAATCACTGTTCTAGAGAGTTGTAGTGGGCGACCTTGAGTAACCACTCTCTGTCAGCCCAATCCACCTTACAGGATTGTTATTGTGTCGGGGAAAATAGGAGGAGGGAGGTGTGTTGGGTAGGTTTGCTGCCTTGAGTTATTTGTCAAAATAATAAAGGTGGGATACAAATCAATAATATATAAATAATGAGCCTGTGAATACTTATAGAGGTGCAATATAACAGTTCTTTATGGTCTTTGTCCACAGGGGCACAATATTAGCTCATATGGGACTTTTTTGTATCAGCCCTCCAGAACTGCTATGGGGAGAGAACAGTAATGTGCTAGAGTTAGTGTCCTCCAAAAGCTAGAGACAATTATGTGTTATAAATATCTCGCTGGTTTCTGAAGGGAGGCCTGATTTTGCAAGAAAACATTCTTGGGTAGAGCAGAGGGGTCCTGTTGGACTTCTTTAACTTGATTTAATATGTTGTTTAAATGTACCAAGTGCACACTTAGAGCCTATCAGTAGGAACTCCTCCTTGGAGAGGCCAAATCTGGGATCCATAGATTTCCTGAATTCCCTAGTGGATAGATTTAAGAGGGCCAGTGTTCTGGGAATTTGGATGGGGAAAAAGTAATTGGAACTACTACTACTACTACTACTACTACTACTACTACTACTACTACTACTTCTTCTTCTTCTTCTTCTTCTTATTATTATTATTATTATTATTATTATTATTATTATTATTATTATTATTATTTTACTAATCATTAACTCAGTGTTTTTCAAACTTGGCAATTTTAAGATGTGTGGACTTCAATTCTCAGAATTCCTAAGCCAGCAATCCTGCTCCTATTAAGGCTTTGCTTTTTATTTAATCAGGAATGTAAGCAATAAGTAATTTATGGCCTCTAAACTCCAACAATATTTGGCAGTAAAATAAGTAAAAGCTGATTAGAGTTTGTTGTATGAAGTATCTTTTTCATTGAAAACATAATCAATAATAACCAATAGATTTTGGATTTTAAGGGTCCCTTTGTACCTGAATATCCATACAAGCTATTAAAACTACAATTGTAGAAACCTAGGATTAGTCTGTTTGCTCTTCATTAAGTCTTATTTTCTTCCCTGCCTCTTTTTCTTAAGTTTCCTATCTTTTACATGTATTGGCTAGATTAATGAAGAATATATATTATCATATTTGTTTTTAAATTATTTTGATAACTGTTTGAGCATAATTGGCTTCCCTTGTAATGATAGATAGATAGATAGACAGACAGACAGACACACAGAGACACACACACACACACACAGAGGAAAGATTTAACTAGACTTGCAAAGGGATCTATAGCACACAAAAAAAGGATAAACTGCCAAGATGGCAGCTAAGAGATAGAACTTTGCTGACACCTAATGGTCATCTGGAAGTTTGCAGCCCAGATAAAATAGCCCTGGGCTATTGTATAAATTCAAACTCCACTGAACAAGGATTCCCTTTTAAAATACCGTATTCCTACCTAGGATTTCTTTGCTAGAAATTTCAGCTGATAAATATAATAAATCACACTTGTTTTGTTCCTTTAGTAAAAGTCTTACCATCTTTTACTACCATCTATTTTATACTGAATCTCGTTTTAAATGTTCCAGACCTGATTTGCATTTTATTGTCAGTGAATACTGGTTAAAGAAAACCAGAAAAGTTCCAGAAAGCTCATAAAAGCAGCAATATACATTTACTGTTTTTGAACTTTTGTGATCAGGTTGTCATAAATTATTTGTCAATTTAATGAGTGAAGGCGTAGTAACTATTACACAAAGTATATTAACTATTGGGATGTGGTGGCTCAGTGGCTAAGACGCTGAGCTTGTCGATTGAAAGGTCAGCAGTTCAATGGTTTGAATCCCTAGTGCTGCCCCGTAAAAGGGTGAGCTCCCGTTACTTGTCCCAGCTTCTGCCAACCTAGCAGTTCGAAAGCAGATAAAAAATGCAAGTAGAAAAATGGGGACCACCTTTGGTGGGAAGGTAACAGCGTTCCATGCCCCTTTGGCATTTAGTCATGCAGGCCACATGACCACGGAGACGTCTTCGGACAGCGTTGGTTCTTCAGCTTTGAAACGGAGATGAGCAGTGCCCCCTAGAGTCGGGAATGACTAGCACATATGTGCGAGGGGAACCTTTACCTTTACTTATATTAACTATTATACAATATTACATATTGTTACCATTATGAAGAACCTCCAATTTTCACCTCTTTGTGAGAAAAGGAAAGTGGGTGTTTTGCACTCTGATCCAGAAGGAGTGCGCTCCAAAGTGGAATAGCAATTACAGCAAATTAGGCTTGTTTGCCATTTATGAGAAAAACACAAAGCTGTGAAAAGCATTAATAAGCCAGAGATTGGAGAGTCAGTTCCAGACACATCATTCACACTGAGATACAAATAAGTGATAGAAGAGTGGAGAGTGATAGACACTGGACCAGACCTGGGCATTTTTTTTTAAAAAAAAATTAATTTTATGGTCCCTAGACCATGTCCGGTCCTTTGGAAATCAAAAATTAGAAATCAAAGATGTTGAGACTCTAGAAAGAGTGCAGAGAAGAGCAACAAAGATTAGGGGACTGGAGGTAAAACATATAAAGAATGGTTGCAGGAACTGGGTATGTCTAGTTTAATGAAAAGAAGGACTAGGGGAGACATGATAGTGGTGTTCCGATATCTCAGGGGCTGCCACAAAGAAGAGGGAGTCAAGCTATCCTCCAAAGCACCTGAGGGCAGGACAAGAAGCAATGGGTGGAAACTAATCAAGGAGAGAAGTAACTTAGAACTAAGGAGAAATTTCCTGACAGTTAGAACAATTTATCAATGGAATAACTTGCCTCCAGAAGCTGTGAATGCTCCAACACTGGAAGTTTTTAAGAAGATGTTGGATAACCATTTGTCTGAAGTGGTGTAGAGTTTCCTGCCTAAGCTGGGGGTTGGACTAGAAGACCTCCAAGGTCCTGTCCAACTCTGTTATTCTATTCTAAATGTAAATTTGATGCAACTAATCAAAACCATACAATTTACTGCTTTTAATAAAAATAAAATGAATACATAAAATTAATATTAATATTAATATTAATATTCAATATTAATATTAATATTCAATATTAATATTAATATTGAATAGGATATTGAATTTCCAACCTATTGGTTTTCTCATGTGGGCCCTTGGGAAAATTAATTGCTCACCCCAAGTCTAGTTCAACTGGAAAGAAGACAGATCTTAAAGCACAAGTAAGGAACTTCTGGAGAAGAAATGATGAACTGAAGTTAGAGTCAATGACTGCAGTGGGATGAAGAGTCAGCAAGCAGGCTGGCTTTTTGGAATTACTTTCTGGTCAAGGAGAGGACTTGGGATTGCTCACAATTCCAAGTGCTCCAGGCAGTTGCTCTTGTGAAGAGACCACAAGATAGCAGTCTCTGGCTGGATTAGAGGTCTGGGAGATGAAGGAATGCCGTTCATTCAACTCATAGTTGGAGCCTTTAAGGACCCCAGCTTCACATACTTCCTTTTCTAAACACTTTTGGAAATTGCTTCTTAATCGCCTTTTGGATATTAAGAATCTTTGGCCAGATCAAAGAACCAGGAATGACATGAGATACTTCAGAATAGTTTTTTATTGTATTCATCAGTTAACAGAATCTTGCCAGATTAAAGCACTTATCTGCATAACTATTAGATATACCCTGTGAATTGTTAGGGGCGTCCTCCTTTGCCTTTTTGTTACATACCAAAGATTCAAAATTATATTGGACTCTTTGCTCCTTGGGAAAGACCCCCCCTCCCTCCTGTGACTCTGAACTACGCTCTGCCACATTTTTGGATTAATAAGTATTTACAATACCAGATATGTCTCCTTCAATCCAGTGACTATTTGTTATGAGCTCCTGGGTGGTTTGGTACAGTGACTACTTATTGCTGGCTTCTGGATCACTTGTGACAATGGTTATTCAATGTTGGCTTCTTCTTCTTGTGCCAGATCCGTCATCGGACGTTGGTGATGATATTGGCAATCCTATTTTTGTCAACAGCTGCATGAAAAAGTGCTGCTGAGTTTGTCCAAATCAGCCCCTTAGATTTTGAAGTCATGATGTTCTTCTTCTGCCTGGACCTCATTTGCCTTCAATCTTTCCCTGGATGATGATGATGATGATGATGATGAATTATTAAATTTATATACCGCCCTACTCCCGAAGGACTCAGGGTGGTGAACAGCCAAAAGATAAAATACATATAATACAAATGTTTTTTTTAAAATTTGATTTATATGCCGCCCTTCTCCGGAGACTCAGGGCAGCTTACAATGCGCTAAGCAATAGCCTTCATACTTTTGTATATTTATACAAAGTCAGCTTATTGCCCCCACAAACCGGGTCCTCAATTTACCTACCTTAGAAAGGATGGAAGGCTGAGTCAACCTTGAGCCTGGTGAGATTCAAACCTGCAATAATTGCAGGCAGCTGGTGTTAATAACAGGGTGCTTTAGACCACCGTACTACCAAGGCTCTGTTAAAATGTTAAATGTTAAAAAACCATTTAAAATACAATTAAATAATTTGGCCCAGAAAACAAAATTTAAAACACCCCAATTTATAAGACAAATTTAAAATTTAAAAACAGTTTAAAAGAGAGGTTAGGCCAGGCCAGCCTGCTGGAATAGGAATGTTTTGAGGGCACGGTGGAAAGTGCGCAGATCCGGGATGCTCCGTATCTCTGGGGGGAGCTCGTTCCAGATGGCGGGTGCCCCCACAGAGGAGGCTCTCCCCCTGGGGGCCGCCAGTTGACACTGTTTGATTAAGTGAAGGATGCTGTATTTTTCCGGGTGTCAAATCATATGTCCAAAATATTCTAACCTTTGCTTTTTAATGGTTTTGATGATTTCTCTTTTGCTTTCCCAGGCGGCTTATCACCTCCTCATTTGCGATTTTGTTAACCCAGCTTATACGTAACATATAATGGTGGGTTGGAGGGAATCAGATACCTCCCTTGGACCAACAGGCTTGGTGAGTGGCAGTTGGTTCATCAGTATTGACTGAAGGCGGAGACCTCATTGGTCAGAATGGCTTCAGAAGAACAGCACACGGTGTGGTGGCAGCCACTTGAACAGTGTGTGCACAGCGGTGTAGAAAGCAAAGGGAAGACTACTACACTATATATTTCCCAGGAAAATCATGTTAATGGTAGCAATGTTGGCTTAACCTATTATAAAAGACCATGATGGGGGTTGTGAGAATCAGAGGAAGGAAGTAGGCAGAAAAGAAAGGTCATAAATTCATGTTCTGTGGTCCTTAGCGGGGCTTAAGCAGAATTCACTGAAATGCAACTCAAATTTCTCTACCTCTTCTCATGGTGATAGAACTCAAGCACTGAGCCCTCAGGTTGAAGCAACTGTGAATGGACAGGAAAAAGGCAAGAAGAGGCGCATGGAATTTTTTTCTTCCTCTGGAGGAATCGGAGTCCTTCCATTCTCCTATTTCTTTCCTCAACCCCCTCCCCCCAAAGTATCCCTGCCCTCCCCCATGCAGAATACAACTCTACTTTATGCAGTACTCACAATAACTGATTTTCTGTTCAGAAAATCTTCCTATCCTAGGCATATCAAATATGGACTGTAGCCGTCTAGATGGCAGCAAAAAGTTTTGGGGTATCTTTGCTACCATCTAATGATAGTGCCAATTTTGCAGATCAGGCACCGAGGACCTATTGCCTCTCTTTTTGTTCTTTCACAAGTAGGAAGCATTATGTGTAGATATGTATACTTTCTGTGTGCATACATATATTACTGTCCTCTAGTGGACATCGAAATGTTTGCAGCTTAGATATGATAGTCCTGTCTTGCATGATGAAAATGTGGGCAAGGAAAGGCTAGCTAGGGGGAACCTGGTGTAGAGAGTAAGGAAGGTGGTCTTGATGGAGATACATGAGTTCCATTAGCAAAGCAATGTAGAGTAAATGTATATTAAGTCTACATCAGATGAACAGCATTCAAAGGCAGCTGACACAGATCTTCCTAAGTTACTAAAATATAGGAAGGGTGAGGAGGTACAGCACAATAAATTTTCTGAGATTCTGTTATTATAGCCCACGTCAATAAAAGTAATTTTGGCTTATCTGAGGTCTACCTGGTGGGGCTGATATCTAAAAAGATCTTCATGCCTATGGGACCCAAGGCATCTGCCTTCCTTGTCTTCATAGTATTGGCACTATTGGTCCCGGATACTACCTTCCAACTACAATTGCTAGGAAACGGGAGCACAGTTTTCTGCCATGTTGTAGTGCAGGGCTGTCAAACTCCCAGCCCGTGGGCCAGATGCGTCACACACTGGCCACACCCACACCCAATTTAACAAAGAGGGGGAAAGTCCTGATACATCACGTTATGCTGCTATGACAATGTGAGATTAACATGCCTGCACTACGGGATTCAGGAAATCTGTGAGTCCCAGATTTGCCCTCTCCAAGGAGGAGTTCCTACTGATGGGCTCTAAGTGTGCACTCAGTACGTTTAAACAACATATTAAATCAAGTTCAAGGAGTCCAACAGGACCCGTCTGCTCTACCCAAGAATGTTTTCTTGAGAAATCAGGCTTCCCTTCACAAGCCAGTGAGATATTTATAACACATAATTGTCTCTAGCTTTGACACTAGGATTTCACACTCCTGCTGTAGTGGAAAGCCCCAAAACTAACAAAAAACTTAAAGTAAGTTTTCTTTAAGACAAAAGAGAATCTCCTATCTCCAATCTCAAGAAAATTCAAGCCATGCCCATACGTGGCAACTTTACTAAGTCTGCACTACTATTATCTTCTCTTCTCATTGTTTCCATCACCCATCTCCTCCCACTTATGACGGTATGACTGTAACCTTGTTGCTGCTATCCTTACGATTTATATTGATATTGTTTCCTGATTGCTTATTTGTAACCTATGACTATTATTAAGTGTTGTACCTTATGATTCTTGATGAATGTATCTTGTCTATTTATGTACACTGAGAGCATATGTACCAAAGACAAATTCCTTGTATGTCCAATCACACTTGGCCAATAAAGAATTCTATTCTATTCTATTCTATTCTATTCTATTCTATTCTATTCTATTCTATTCTATTCTATTCTATTCTATTCTATTCTATTCTATTCTATTCTACAGTGATTCAATGGGTCAACTTCACTCCATTTCATCTGCCTTCACAGGTCTCCAACCCCAGCTCCCCCACCGGTGAAGTAATCACGTTTTCCAGAGTAGTGGCCTAACTAGATGCAAGCTGACCGAATTGCTTGTAACTCTCTCCAGCTTCAGCCATGATTAAAATTCCAATCCTGTTCCCCAGAAATAAACCTCTGGGAGCTGAATGGCTCTTGAAAAGCTTTGATATATATTGGACTACCTTGTAACTCGTTTCATTAATTTCAACAAGATCTATGGGCTGGATTCACACAATGTAGTTAAACTAATCCTGTGTTGATAAAATACACCTGCTATGCTTGACATTACGGTTTAATGCAATAGCTTGTGTGCCAAGATAATGGGTGGATTCCTACAACAGGCTGAAGTGCAAACTACATTACTTTAGCCTCGTTGAGCAAATTGTGCAAACCAGTGGTGGGTTTCAAATTTTTTTACTACCGGTTCTGTGGGTGTGGCTTGGTGGGCGTGGCATGGCTTGGTGGGCGTGGCAGAGGAAGGATACTGCAAAATTGCCATTTCCTCCCAGTCAGCTGGGACTCAGGAGGCAGAGAAGAGATGGGGGCAGGGCCAGTCAGAGGTGGTATTTACCGGTTCTCCGAACTACTCAAAATTTCCTCTACCGGTTCTCCAGAACTGATCAGAACCTGCTGAATACCACCTCTGGTGCAAACCAGCCATAGTAAACCCCTTTAGCCCGCATCCCCAAACATATCCCGTGGAAAGAATTCCCACTTGCTTTTAAGTAAGCATGCACAAGATTCCCCTTGATTAGATACAGCTGAACGGTTTCTAATATTTATTTATTTTATTTATTTATTTTAAAAAATTGTGTAGCTGCCTATTCGCTCATTGCACCTCTAGGTGGCTTACAAACAATAACAACACAGTATAGAAAAAAAATAAAAACAATCAAAATAAAAAACACTCCTACTCACTCCTTGTGACAACACACAGTCAAATAAGCTATTTGATGGCCCCCATCCCATTCTGGGTTCCCCAGCCCTACTGACAAAACCAAATCTTCAGGGCCTTATGAAAGAATATCAAAGTGGGGGGGGGGCAGTCTAATTTCCGAAGGGATGATATTCCAAAGGGGGGGAGCCACAATCGGGAAGGCCCTTCTTTTGGATCCCACCATATTATGTACCTCCTTAGGGGATGGGACACACAACAATCCAGGGGTGGTATTCGCTACCGGTTCACAAATGTGAGCATGCGCGCATGTGCAGGGCGTCAAAAACGGGACATGATGACATCCGGGTGGGTGGGCGGAGCCTCCCGCAGCTGCTGCTACCGGTTCACCTGAACTGGATAGAACCAGCTGAATGCCACCACTGCAACAATCGTTTCCTCCTTGCTCTAGTGGGTCGGGTGGATGTGACCAGCAGGAGATGGTCTCTCAGACAACCTGGTCCCAAGCCACGAAGGACTTTAAAGGCAGGGGTGAAATCTAAAAATTTTCCCTACCGGTTCTGTGGGTGTGGCTTAATTGGTGGGCATGGCGTGGCTGTCAGGTGACCCAATGGGTGTGGCTTGGTGGTCAGGTGACCTGGTGGGTGTGGCCAATAATAATAAATAATAAAAATAATAAACAAAGTACACAAAACAATAAGAGGTACCAAAACCCAACTTTTACACTTTACACACACACAACACAACACAGCACAACTGACTCACACACAATGTAAAAGCAGCTGCAAAATGGCCCCTGCAACAAGCAGGAACCTCGCACAGCCAAAAAAAGCTCAAAACCCAACTTTCACAGTTTTTCCACACAAAATGCCATATACAGCTTTATGAGATTTTGTATGTTTGTGTAGTTAGAGTGAAACACTACAGAAACACACCATATCCCAGAAAGCTGCACAAATATTTTATTTTATTTTATTTTATTTTATTTTATTTTATTTTTTATATTTTTAGATAAAAGCAACTGAATTTAAAACTTCCTTAACTTTAAATTGCTATGTCTAAAAATAAATAAATAAAACTCCTTAAAAAACCCCAATTAACCATATTTTTAAAAGCCCCCCCCCAAAAAACCCCACTCCAGTTACTTACCAAATTGAAGACGCAAGGCAGGCAAGCAGGCAGATTGAGTTGCTCACCGATTGGATTGATTGC
Source organism: Ptyas mucosa (assembly GCA_012654045.1). NCBI lineage: Eukaryota > Metazoa > Chordata > Lepidosauria > Squamata > Colubridae > Ptyas > Ptyas mucosa. The sequence goes on from WNWU01000037.1 coordinate 12,690,454, forward strand.
AGGCATGCAGATTGAGTTGCTAGCTGATGCAATTGATTGCAGCAGCCGGAGCAAGGCAGGAAAAGTGAGCAAGCCTGAAAGAAGCAGAAAGCTGCCAAGTGGGCAAATGGGGACCGGGCAATTGAGTGGTCATGCGTGGCGGGTGGGGGGGGCAGGGATTTTTGCTACCGGTTCTCTGAACTACCCACCGCCATCGCTACCAGATCGCCCAATTTGGTCCGAACCGGGAGCATTTCACCCCTGTTTAAAGGTACAACCAGCATCTTGAATTGCACTCAGAAACAAACCAGCAACCAATGCAGCTCCTGCAGGAGAGGTGACACATGCACACTCTGAGGTCTGCACAAAACCATACAGGTTGCTGCATTTTGAACTGGAGATTCCAGATGCTTTTCAAGGGCAGCTTCACATAGAGCATGTTGCAATAGTCAAGACGGGAAATGACTAGGGTCATATCTGGACCCATTCAGCATTAAAAAAAAAAGCAAGAATTATAGTCTTGCTACTGCTGATCTACAATACATCGTAGAAGTAACCCTCCTAATTATCAGAAGAGGTGAGGAAAACCTGTATCCATTCTTCCTCCAGAAAATGTGGTTCTGTTTCATTTGGTCCTTAAAGTAACTTATCGCCAGAAATCACGGAAGCTCACAAAATGAATTCTGAGCAGGTTTCAAGAACGCATACGGTCGCCATCATCCCATCCTTGATCCCACACAATACTTTCACCTTTCAGGGTGTATTTCAATGATAAAGTTGAAGTATTTGTATGGTTTCTAATATTTTGTTTTGCCAGCCTGCACTGAAAAGTTAATGAACCCTTGGTTGACATACATTTTTCATAATGATTTGAAATTCAGCCCCATATAGGAAATATTTTATTTTATTCATTAATTTTCAGGTGGGTTATGGATGTTAAATATTGATAGTGTTCAATGCTATTAATAAACATTGTGGCTGCAATTCCATTCAGATACTAATGAGAGAAACAGCTCTACACACTCACTAACCTATCTTCTTACAGTCACTTAATTTTCATTATATTATTCTTTTTCATGCTAGTACTCTTAAACCTGTTCTCAGAGTTAACATTTCTTCCTGTATTTTCTTTCTGAGTCCTAAATTGCCCTCTATGCCTTTTCCAGCCTGATCTTTTCAGATTTTGTTCCTTAACATATATTGCAGCAACTGGGCATTGCTAGTCTAGTGAAGAGAAGGACCAGGCAAGACAATGATACCAGTGTTCCAATATTTGAGAGGCTGCCACAGAGAGGAGGGGCTCAAGCTATTTTCCAAAGCACCTGAAGGCCAGACAAGGAATAAGGGATGGAAACTGAACAAGTAGAAATTTAACCTAGAAATAAGGAGAAATTTTCTGACAGTGAGAACCATCAACCAATGGATCAGCTTGCCTTCAGAAGTTGTGGGAGCTTCATCATTGGAAGCTTTCAAGAAGAGAATGGACTGCCATTTGTCAGAAATGGTGTAGGGTCTGCTTGGATGGTGGGTTGGATTAGATGATCTACAAGGTCCCTTCCAACTCTGTTAATCTGTTAAATGTGCCATCAGTTTGGGCTGAAATCTTTTTTTCTTTTTCTTCCCTCCTGCTCTCCCTGCAGCATTCATTCCGTTAATTTTCCTCTGCTGATTTTTTGTCCCTCATCTTAAATATTTGCTTCTGCTTATGTCATCAGTTTTGCTGACATAAATTGCATTAAAAAAATTGCATAAAATAGGAGTCATCTAAACATATAGTGTAAAGACAGCTACTACCTAGAACAGATAGGCAGAAGACTAGCAGAATGCATCCGTGAACATCAACTAGCAGTCAGAAGACATGATGATAATTCCTTAATTGCACAGCATGTGAACAGACTTCATCATAGTTTCAACTGGGAAAATGAGTAGCCTAGACCAAGCTAAGTCCAAAAATGCTAAAGAATTCTCAGAAGCTTGGCACTCAGACGAATCAGCCATCAATAGGCACACAGAGATAAACATCTATTTACCATTCAAAGGGGAAAATCCAAAAGCCAAAAAGGAAACAAATAGAATAAAAAATCTCTTTGCCAGCAGTCAACATCCAGATAAGCAGAGATTAACATCAAAATTATCACTAGACTAAGTAATCAAGCAACAAGCTTCCTTTCTAAGGTAGGTAAAAATGAGGACCCAGATTGTGGGGGCAATAAGCTGACTTTGTATAAATATACAAAAGTATGAAGGCTATTGCTTAACGCCTTGTAAGCAGCCCTGAGTCTCCGGAGAAGGGTGGCATATAAATCAAATTAAAAAAAAAAGCTTGATCAAAGAACTACCAACTCAGACCAACAAAGAGTAAACAACTGCCTAATAAAAAAACTACCACAAACACTTCCACCAATACTGACAGACTAAGCCACTTGTATTTAAACAGAGAGCAAACCCCACTTTCTTCTAGCACAGATGATGCTACCTAGTTGGGTAGTGAGATGTCTGTAAGAAAACAATGAAGCTCAGAGAGCACCAAGGAGTCCCATTTCTTATTTTTTTTAACTTTTGCTTTTTAATATATTTTTATCTTATAATGAAAACATTTTTTTAAAAGATTCATATTCTCACTAGTATTAGCAGTTAAAACCCAATGCTTTGAGGGTGGATTTAAACTTCACAGTTTAGAAACAGATACAGTCAGTGGGATCATCTAATAACAGATTCAGTGAAAATCCTCTCCTTTGGAAAAATCAATTGCAATCTCCCCTAACTGAATGTCCTCCTGATGTGTTAAATTACAACCCTAAAACTTTCTGTAAAATCTGAAAATTGCATACCAGCCAGACAGTGCCAAGCTAAGATACTTCTAAGTACACCAACTAAGCAAATACAGCTTATCTGACCCATTTCCATACATCATTTATGAATTCATTAGTTTTAATTCATGACTTTTGTTGCATTCAACAGATTACATAATAAATAATCTCTTCTCCAATTTCCCCTCACAGCAATCCTGTGCAGGGGTGGGCTTCAAAAATTTTAGCAAGGGGTTCTCTGCCCAGTTGCTGGGTGGGCGTGGCCATGGTGGGCGTGGCCTAGTCAGCCCCCTGCACCACGGCCGGGGGGGGGGTGTTTTTGCCCTCCCTGGGCTCTGGAGGCTTTCCTCAAGCCTCCAGGAGGGCAAAAACGGCCTCCCCAGGCTCATTTCTGGCCTTCCTGAACTTCCGGTAGGCCCGTTTTTTGCCCTTCCCAAGCCTCCACGCGTACCCTGCACTTACCTGCATCCGAAACGGGCTGCGTGGGGACTCCTGGGACAAGCGGGATGGGCGGGGCCAGCCCGGAGTGGGATTTGGGGGTTCTCCAAATGGCACAGAATCTTAGCTAGAGGTTCTCCTGAACCCCTGTGAACCCCCAACAGCCCACTCCTGATCCTGTAAGGTAGGTTGACCAGAGGTGCTCAATCTATGGTATGGGTGTCAAACTCGCAGCTTCACGTTGCCATCACGTGATGTATCGTGACGTTTTTCCTCTTCACGGAGCTGGGGTGGGCATGGCCTGTGTGTGACACATCCGACCTGCGGGCTGCCAGTTTGACACCCAGGATTATGGTCAAACAAGGCTTGGTTGTTGTTTTTTTGATCCCACTCCACTTGTTTTACTATATCAAGCTTTAACTAATGTTATCTAATTTCCTATGTTGCACGTAACATTCTTAACATACAGACTCTGTATACATACCTTTTCCTTTTACCTTTCTCTGTGAACAGCTTAATATAGGCATTTGTATGTTCTTTATTCTGTACTCAGATGATAGATTCAGCCTTGGCAAATTCTATAATTGCTCTTAGAAGGAAAACTATGATAGGCATTTTTACAATGCTAAAACTACCCCATGTCCATTATCATTCTGATCCAGATTCCTGTTTTCCATAGATGGCATGGATGGGGCCAGAAAAACTTGAAATATCAACCTAATTTAAAGGTAAGGTAAAGGTTCCCCTCGCACATATGTGCTAGTCATTCCCGACTTTAGGGGGCACTGCTCATCTCCATTTTAAAGCCGAAGAGCCAGTGCTGTCCGAAGACATCTCCATGGTCATGTTGCCGGCATGACTAAACGCCAAAGGCACACGGAATGCTGTTACCTTCCCACCAAAGGTGGTCCCTATTTTTCTACTTGCATTTTTTATGTGCTTTCGAACTGTTAGGTTGGCAGAAGCTGGGACAAGTACAGGGAGCTCACCCTGTTATGCAGAACTAGGGATTCAAACCGCTGAACTGCCGACTTTTCAATCGACAAGCTCAGCATCTTAGCCACTGAGCCACTATGTCCCATGATTTAGACATCAGTAAATTCTAAATTCTAGTAGAATTTACTACAGGAAGAAACTTAACGGGTGGTGGGTTTTTTTTGCCATATTTGGAAATATTTTCACAGGATCACTATTCTGATCTTCTGATAATATAGATCTGAAATCTGGAAACTCACTATTCAACACCATTAACTCACATCATTCCAGGACTTTCTTATCACGTGAAATCACGATCAGCTGGGACTTGGAAGGCAGAGAATAGATGGGGGCAGGGCCAGTCAGAATTTTTACTACCGGTTCTCCGAACTACTCAAAATTTCCACTGCCGGTTCTCCAGAACTGGTCAGAACCTGCTGAAACTCACCTCTGATATGCACTGACTCCTTATGGAGTCAATTTTCAGAAGAGTAGCCCTCTTCTTGTTGCTGAACTTAATAACTCCCCTCCAACTACACTCTTGGCTATGCTTTCTAAGGCTTTGGAGAGATGAAGTACAACAATTTCTGAGATATGGTCACACAATATATTTAACCAACTCGAGAGCTGCTGATTATGATTGCAAAGTGGGATATGAGTGTTTAATTTGTTGGGTTTATGAACTCAACTATTTGGTCAGTGTGTCATTCAACCCATTAAGTGAAGGCAGAAGGTGGCTTAAAAATATTGTGCAAATGTAGACCTGAAATGCTACAGATAGCTCATTCCTGGGCTAGATTAAGTTCATATGTTGCTTCATAAACTCATCCTTTGTTCGTTTTTCTTTAAAAACAGATTCTCATGCTCTTTTCTAGACATTTACTTGGTTACTAAGCAAGGGAAGAGTACATCTTTTAAAATTGTATTTATATCAAGTTGGTAGGGCAACAGTCAACCTTGTTAAATAGAACTATTTTGACAGAGGGGAGAGGCAAAGTATGAAAAATATCCTATTTATTTTGTACTTTGCTGTGGGCAGAACACTACATGCCCAGGACAACAATGCATAGTCTTGAATTGGCATGATTTCTGAAGCCCATTTATTACATATTTTCAGATTATTTAAAACATTCACACCTCTGAAGACTTTTAGCACAGAAGTGTTGGATTTTACGTCTCTGTGTGAAAGGACATTTTTAATATTTTCTTTTGATTAAATGTCATAGCAGCTGTAATGGTCAGGATGTCCCTACTTAGTGGGATTCTTTCTACTGTTATTAGAAAACCATGCTGAAAGTCAGAGACAGCCGATTTCTTTTCTTTGTATTGATCAGTAACATTTGATTCATTTTCAGGGCTAAAATGGTGATCACCATAATTTTGCAATAGGCATTAACTGATTATGTGCCATCAAGTTAGTGTTAACTCTTAATGACCATATAGATAGATTTTCTACACAGCAATCAGTCCCTAATCTGGTTCTTCTAACATCCATCAATCCTGTTACAATCCTGTTAAAAGTAAAACCCTTTTAATCTCCCCTGGTACAAAGTGACAAAGCGAGGAGAACCTGTGGCTTAGAGGTTAATACATCTGCCTAATATGCAAGCAATACCAGGTTCGAATCCCAGAAGGGTATGGCTAGCTAGATATAGATATAGATATAGATGTAGATAGATAGATAGATAGTTTTGAGTTAGTGTACACTCCTGGCAGAAGTGGGATGCTGCCGGTTTGGGCCGGTTCAAGCGAACTAGTAGTTCTGACCACTGGCTGGGCCCGCCCACCTGCCCTGGCACTATCCCGTCCTATATATCTCACTCTCTGGCTCATTCAACCCGCCCACGCAGTCTAGCTGATTTACATACCTCACCCACTCTACTCACCGCGGCTGCCCGGGAAGGTGTGCTGGAAGCCGCGCATAGGAAATTGCTGTGTGTTTGAAGCTACACACTCACATTTTCAGTTCTGCACTAGGCGAATTGGTTGTTAAACTATGTGAAGCCCAACTCTGATTCCTGGCAACTGTTTTGATAAATCTCTGCAATTTCTTTGGCAAGATTTCAGAAGAGGGTTGTCATTGCCTCTTTCTTAGGGCTGAGGTAAGGTGCTTAGTCCAAATTTACCTAGCTGGCTTTATGATTAAGACCATTCCTTTATATTATTTTTATTTGTTTCTTAAATTTCTACACCACCTATCTCATTGAAGTGACTCTGGGTAATTTATAACACTAGAACTAGAACTTACAATTTCCTAGATTTCTAACCTAGTGTCTTAACCACAACATCAAACTGGCTCTCACAGGTAATAATTAAACAGATGTTAATTATTATCCACAGTAACTCATTTTCATTTTTCATGTATCCATTTTCAAACCAAAGAAAGGCATTTCTGATTCCATACCAAACTACTATGAAAAGAATAACTTAAAAAGTCGAATATCCATTCTTCCTTCCTTTCTTTAAATGTCTTTTTCTAACATGTATTGTATTGTTCTGCGCTTGACTAGTGAAAGTGGCGAAAATCTTCTTCTTCTTCTTCTTCTTCTTCTTCTTCTTCTTCTTCTTCTTC
>WNWU01000037.1:12697237-12747526 GCA_012654045.1 Ptyas mucosa
CTCCTCCTCCTCCTCCTCCTCCTCCTCCTCCTCCTCCTCCTCCTCCTCCTCCCCCCCTTTCACAGGTAAAGGCTTATCTGACTTGTAGACAAAAATGCATCTGGTCAAAAAGTCCAGGAGGACCATGAGCAGTGGTGGAATTCAATTTTTTTTACTACAGGTTCTGTGGGTGTGGCTTGGTGGGCGTGGCATGGCTTTGTGGGCAGGCTTTGTGGGCGTGGCAGGGGAAGGATACCGCAAAATCTCCATTCCCACCCCACTCCAGGGGAAGGATACTACAAAATCCCCATTCCCTCCCCACTCCTGGGGGAAGGATAAAGAGCCTTGGTAGTACAGTGGACTAAAATTACTGCAAGTTCGAATCTCACCAGGCTCAAGGTTGACTCAGCCTTCCATCCTTTCTAAGGTAGGTAAAATGAGGACCCAGATTGTGGGGGCAATAAGCTGACTTTGTATAAATATACAAAAGTATGAAGGCTATTGCTTAACACATTGTAAACCGCCCTGCATCTCCGGAGAAGGGCAGCATATAAATCAAATTAAAAAAATAAAAGGATATTACAAAATCTCCATGGGGCCAGACAGAGGTGGTATTTGGCAGTTCTCCGAACTACTCAAAATTTCCGCTACTGGTTCTCCAGAAACTGTTAGAACTTGCTGAATTTCACCCCGGTAAGGTTAATAAAAAAAGAAACATTTCAGAAAAGGTTTCTGATAGAGGCTCTTTAGAATGGTCTCTATCAACATCTAACCGCTTGATGTTGAATGATTTATTTTGCCTGAAAAGCCAGTTACGAAGAAGGGCAATTGGAAGATTAATATTGAGGCTAAGAGGGAGAGATACACTTCGATACTCCTCCTCACTTCTCCTAGGTTTTATGAACTCTGACAGTGTGCAATTAGTTAAATTTAGTTCATGTACTTAAAAGACCAGGGTTCCTTTGTGTATGATTGAGTCTATACTGATATATCTTAAGCCTGCACTACTTACTTCATTGAGTGGGCCTAGTCTTCATTGCTAAAGTTCTTCCTTTTGTAGCTCTTTTGAAGGGAGATAGAGGGAGCCCTAGAATAATAACGAATTCATTAAATCTGATTTCCATTATCTTTTTGGTATGTAAAAGGCTAGCAGGAAATGAAAACACAATGAAAGCATTTCCCCCCCTAAATTGGCAATTAAGAAGCATGTAAGAGGCAAAAAACAGCGAACAGTTAATATGGCATTTGGTTATTATCAGTTTAATTAGGCCTCATCTGAATCCATTATCTTTGAAATGAAATTAGACAGGGAAATTATTTGAAAAACAAATTATAGAAAGAACAACTACTTAATCTGTCTGACTGACTTAGTAAAAAATAAAATTTCTGCCAGCATAATGTGTATCATTAAGATTCACAAACAATAGGTATGGAAGGATCTGCCTCTGAAGAAAAATGGCACATCTTGTAATTCTGTTCTATAAAATTATGGAATAATAAAATTAGTTGCCTGAGAAAGAACATCTTTGAAGATTCTGGTGAAAATTAACATGATCTATAATTTTCAGGTTACTGTGTTAATTGTAATTACAGATTTCAAAGTTCATCAATTTTGGAAGGTAGCTTTTAACTCAAACATATAATAATGTACTGAACATGTTGGGATTAAAATGCTTACAAATATATAAATTAAGAGAAAGGAAGAGTTATATTAAAAATAGGTATTTTTTTTTAAAAAAAGTAAAAATTTGTAGATTTTGTAAAAGGTTCTTTCAGAAATCACAGACTAAGTTGGAAATAGAAGAAAACAGATTTATATTTGGTGGCTCAGCAGACTAAAGCAGTGTTATTAACTGTTATTAACATCAGCTGCCTGCAATTACTGCAAGTTCAAATCCCACCAGGCTCAAGGTTGACTCAGCCTTCCATCCTTTCTAAGGTAGGTAAAATGAGGACCCAGTTTGTGGGGGCAATAAGCTGACTTTGTATAAAATATACAAAAGTATGAAGGCTATTGCTTAATGCATTGTAAGCCGTCCGGAGAAGGGCGGCATATAAATCAAATTAAAATAATAATAATAATAATAATAATAATAATAATAATAATAATAATAATAATAATAATAATAATATATCAGGGCTTTGCCAAGGGAAACACTGCCTTCCTGGAAAAAGAAACACAATCACATGAAGTATTTGCAAACTAATTTTATATGAGCACCCCCATGTGCTTAAAGCATTCTTTTTGGTCTTCTGATCTTAATATCCTGGATTAAACATGGGCTGATATGCCATCCTTTCAGAAGTTTCAGAAATAACACACTTAAATATAGAGGTTATGTCTATGGCTTTGTGCATTTCCCCTAAAAAAATGGAATCTGAGAAAATCTAAAGGAATTAATGTAGAAAAACAACCTACAAGTTTGTTATTTTGCATTTTTTCCATACTTCTGTAAATAATAGAATAATACAATTGCATAGAAGAGAGATGGAAGGTGGAAATTAGATGAATGGAAAGTCCTATACAGCATTCTTTTCCTGCTGTTGTGGTAGTTTCATGACTTTTTTTGCATCCTAATATCTAAATAATATTTAAGCCTAAAACAAAAATCAAAGCAAAGTTGGAACTTCCAATTCTTACTGTGGGTTGACTCCAATTATTTGATGAGGTTTTTTTTTTAAAAGATGCTATGTAAGTTCACCTAAAGCAGAGAGAATGAACCTTATTACTGTGGCCTGAATGAAATATGGAATTTTTGAATAGGAGCCCAATTAGAAAGGTAGGATGTCAAAGGGTCATGATGATGTGTGATTTTTACCCAGGTTCAGAGAAACTCCAGTGGATTTGCCCAAGATGACTTGGCAATTTGTGAATTGTCTTTTCCGATGCTAGAAGACACTCTGAAAAGCTCTTGAATGCTGTAGGAGTTCAAGGCTCCCAACCTTTCCTCTGCCATTTAAAGACTGTTATGGGTATGAATCCGCCTGAATGGTGTGGTGGTCTGGAGGTGGAGCTCTTGCCTCACAATCAGGAGGCTGTGAGTTCAATCCTAGGTAGAAGCAAATATTTCTCTCTCTGAGCACGATGAGAATAATATATCTGCTGAATAAAAAACTCTGCATTGGTGACAGGCAGGGCATCCGGCCAGTAAACACTCAGCTCCATTCAGTTGCCCAGACTCCACCCCGCAAGGGATTATGGGTGTCAGGTTCCAAGTAATGCATCCATCATAAATTGAACTCTGAGGCATTCTGTTTTCTCAAAGTACAAATTTATTTAGACACATCATATTGGCACTAACTGGTGAAAAGCCAGTACTAATATTCCCGGGCTTTTCATGTCAATATGTTTTCAGTTTCTCAAGTTTCCAAAACATTGGTCACATTGTCCAACCAAGATGGGAGTTGGTTGCTCAGCGATATTTCTCCTCCTTCTTCTCCGGTGAGCCGGATGGTGGAATGTGGTTGACTCATCAGTTAGGAATGAAATTTTGACTGAAGGCTCCATCCCCCTCCAGCTCCAAGGTGTGTCAAGCTGAATTCATACTAGGATGTCCTTGGATACAAACAATCCCACACCCCAATCAAATTCAGGCTTGACAATGGGCTCATTAAAAGAAGATGATGGGGATGAATCAGTCTATATCTGTCACATTCAGTCAAGTTAATTTTGACATATTCAAATAAGCCAGACTTTCTGGCTTCATATGACATATCATTTTGGAAAGTGTCTGAGAAAGGGGACAAAGTATCCAATGAATTCATTAGGACTGAAACTGATAGGACCAGCAATCGCACCCATCAGCTATGTCTCTGGTTCCCTTCCTGATGATTTACCTGAAATTGGCTTTTGTCATGAGACTAGTTTAAAAAAACAGAGAGACATAATATAATTATATATATATATATATATATATATATATATATATATATATATATGTATGTATATAATTATATATATTTATTTTATTTTATTCTTTTCATAGGTTTTGTGTATTTTTGTTTCATCCAAGTTTTTCCTACGTAAGTCAAGATCTTTATATAGCCATGGTTCAGTGAAATCTCATTCACTAGATTTTTTGGCTTTATCAGACATCAAAGCAGCATTTTGCTGTCTGTCTTCCTTAAATCTTACAACAGACAGCAAAATGCTGCTTTGATGTCTGATAAAGCCAAAAAATCTAATGAATGAGATTTCACTGAACCATGGCTGTATAAAAATCTTGATTTACGTAGGAAAAACCTGGATGAAACAAAAATTATTGATATATATATATATATGTGTGTGTGTGTGTGTGTGTGTGTGTGTATGTTTGTTTTCTGAGGTTTTCGCGGGTGTTTGTATGTAGGTCTTTGGTTATTCGGATTTTCTCCCGCATAAAATTGGAAGTGTCTTGGCAACGTTTTGACATCAGACCCACACTCACGAAAACCACACAGGATATCACCACCACACTTCCACGCAAAAAGCAAACCCAGACCCATACCGATGATGAGGCACGACCACAGACCAGAAGCCAGACCAAAGCTGCATCATTGGTCAATTTAAACCCCTCCAATCCATACATGAAGCAAACTGACACCCACCACGAAGATGTGGCATGACCACGAATGCGAAGCCAAACAACAGCAATGCAGCTCACCAGCTCAAATCCCCCTGCAACTCAGACTAACCCGAGCACAGCCAAGCCCCCACCCAAACAGAGCACACCCCCATCCAATCAGAGCACAGCCATGCTCCCACCCAATCAGCTCTCACCCCCACTGGCAGTTAAAAGAGGAAACAGCTGCGATCACACATTGCTCCTGGAAGCATGAAGCCAAGAACACCAGCCTGAAGATGACGAATGAGACTTCGTCGAAACGTCGCCAAGACACTTCCAATTTTACGCGGGAGAAAACCTGAATAACCAAAGACCTACATATATATATATATATATGTCTTCTCAATTTTTTGCATATCTATCTATCTATATCTATATCTATATCTATATCTATATCTATATCTATATCTATATCTATATATCTATATCTATATCTATATCATCTGTCTTCTCAAGTTTTTGCATATATATATATAAAATTATGTAATAATAGAGAGACATAATATCATGGAATGCAGACTTGTCCTTAGGAATAGGCATGAAGGAATGAACAAATTGTCAAGGGAAGAGTTTTAGAAAAAAATACTTGGAAAGAAGAAAACACGAGGAAAAAAAATCTTTGCCTTGATTTTATTTGGTACAGGTAGTTCTCGACTTACAACAGTTCATTTAATGACCATTCAAAGGTGACTTATGACCATTTTTCACATGACCGTTGTACCATCCCCATGATCATGTGATCAAAATTCAGATACTTTGCAATTGATACGTATTATGACACTTGCAGTATCCCAGGGTCATGTGATTACCTTTTGTGACTTTCTTACTGACAAAGTCAATGGGGAAGCCAGATTCACTTAACAACCGTGACACAAACTTAATAATTGCAGTGATTTACTTAACAACTGTGGCAAGAAAGGTCATAAAATTCACTTAACAAATGTTTTAATTAGCAACAGAAATGTTGGGCTCAATTGTAATCATAAATTGAAGGCTACCTGTACAGAGAAACTCTGATCCCCCCCGCCCCCGGTAATATTGTAGAACAGTAAAAAGCAATCCCTGTGGTTCCTGTTTCTTCATGTAGTCTATGTTGAAAAGGTCTCAAAGAAGATCTTCTTGGTTCTTCTGAGATTGGGAAACTACGGATTTCAGAAGTTGCTGAATTCTTGGATTAAATAAACTCAGCTAGTATTAGGCGCAGGCAGTTTAATAACTTTTAGGGAGCAACACAATCCATGACACTATATTTAAAAGCTGCAAAAAAGTCATTTTATGTATAATATTAATATTAGAGTATATATTAGTGAAGAATGAACTCCCTCTAATATCACTATCAGGGAAGAAAAGAAAGAAAGAAAAATAGAGGGAAGGAATAACAGAATAACAGAGTTGGAAGGGACCTTCTAGTTTAACCCCCTGCTTAGGCAGGAAACCCTACACCACTTCAGACAAATGGTTATCTAATCTCTTCTTTAAAACTTCCAGTGTTGGATGTTCTAGTTGGAGCATTCACAACTTCTAGAGACAAGTTGTTGCACTGATTAATTTTTTTAACTGTCAGGAACTTTCTCCTTAGTTCTAAGTTGCTTCTCTCCTTGATTAGTTTCCACCCATTGCTTCTTGTTCTACCCTCAGGTGCTTTGGAGAATAGCTTGACTCCCTCTTCTTTGTGGCAGCCCCTGAGATGTCGGAACACTGCTATCATGTCACCCCTACTCCTTCTTTTCATAAGAATAGACATACTCACTTCCAGCAACTGGTTTTTATACTGTGTTTTCCTGAAACTAAGACATGTCCCGATAATAAGCCCAATTGGGCTTTTAAGCGCATGCAGTAAAATAAGCCCCCCCCAAAAATAAGCTCCCCCAAATACTTAAGATGCATGCGCAGCTCCTGGCAAACAACATGACGTGAGGAGTTGAGGAGGAGGCTGGCTGGTCCGGGGGGGGGGCGGGGAGGAGTGGAGCCCACAGTCCCAAGGAACAGATTTTGCAAGCAGCCTCCCTCCCTTCCTCCCTCCCTGGCCTGACTGGAAGGTAGCACCAGGGACTCCCGCCTTGCTACCCCATCTGACCGGCTCCACACAATGGGAGGGCACAGAGACATCCCGCTACTTCTCCGCATGGAAAGGAGCCCCCTGTGTGTGGGTGGTGATTGGCCCCTGTGAATGCCAAAAGCCCTGCGGTGGCGGTGACAGAGCAGGGAGGGGATATTTTGGCCAGCCCTGAAATTGCTAGGGGAGAGGTGGGGGGATCGCCTTCCCCTTCTTCCCGCTGCCCGTGTCCCCAACCCAACCTTGCCCTTGGCAAACCTATTGTGTGTGTGTGTGGATTGGATGCTAAAAATGGCCTCAACCTGCCAGGAATGGAGCTCCAAGATGGGACTTGATAAGAGGAGCTAATTGAAAGGTTAATCAGCATAGGTGCCGACAGCCGAGGTCCCTCCCCATTCAGGCTCTCTTTTTTTTCTCTTTATAATCTGCTATTGGCAAACGGGAAACAGAGTGGCTTAGGGGGAGGGGGTGGTGAGGGAGCTGTTCTGACGAGCCCACCAGCTGGGTTAAATGCTCGGGCAACAGAAAGGGGTGGGGGGGTAAAGGTAGCCACGCCGACAATGCAGCCGACAATGCCGGGATGCCAGAGTCCCCAGGGCGGCCGCTCCAGTGTCTGACTTAGCCAGGCGATCCCCAATGAGCAGAAGCTAGAGAAGGGAAAGATGATGATGAGGAGGCATCTTGCTCCATGCGTCTCACTTCTCCACCTCCCCATCCCTCCCCACCTGCCCCTCCCACTCGCTGGCTGAGATCAGCAAGCCAGATTCGGGGAGGTAAACGCACTGCCACCAGGAGGAAAAAAACGTGAGAAATGGGCTGTCTCGCAGGCCTCCTCTCTCTCTTCTTCTCCTGAGTCCGGCTCACAGAATCTGGCCTGCCAAGGTTTAGGGATAAGACCTCCCCCCCGATAATAAGGCCAAGGCCATATTTCGGGGGTCAAAAGAAAATAAGACCCTGTCTTATTTTCGGGGAAACACGGTATGTTTTATCCCCAAGTCCCCTAATCATCTTTGTTGCTTTTCTCTGCACTATTTCTAGAGTCTCCACATCTTTTTTACATCATGGTGACCAAAATTGGATGCAGTATTCCAAGTGTGGCCTTATCAAGGCATTATAAAGTGGTATTAACACTTCACGTGATCTTGATTCTATCCCTCTGTTTATGCAGCCCAGAACTGTGTTGGCTTTTTTGGCAGCTGCAGCACACTGCTGGCTCATATTTAAGTGATCGTCCACTAGGACTCCAAAATCCCTCTCACAGTCACCACTATGGAGCAAGGTACCACATATACTGTACCTGTGCATTTTGTTTTTCTTGCATAAATGTAGAACCTTATTTTTTCACTATTGAATTTCATTTTGTTAAATAGCGCCCAATCTTCAAGGAAGGAGGGAGGGAGGGAGGGAAGGAAGGAAGGAAATAAGGAAGGAAGGAAGTTTCCGCACATCTCAGCCTTCAACTGATTAAGAAAATATTTTTCCCCATTTTACTTGTTGGTCTTTTGGAGACATCAGTTCTTTTCCCAGCCTTGAGCCATCCCAATGAGCTATTGGTAGCAATTTTTACTGACAATTAATTTAAACTTCTCCTGGTACAGGTGAATCACAGATGTGCCACTTTGTATAGGTCCTGATAGATCACAGAGAACATGTCCTCCAGCTAACGGTATGTATGCCCAAGTTATTCCGATCATGTAATACATGCTGGCAACATTACTGGTTGCAACATTTATATGAACAGATGGTTCTTTATATGCTCTGTGGCCTATTGAATCCCCCAGTCGAGCCTGATGCAGAAGATACAGTTCCATCATGAGCACGGAAAGATCCAACAGCCAAGTTGAAGAGTGCCTAGTTTTGCCTCCAACAGCAAAAGCAAAAAATATGATTTATTATACCAGAATTGCTTCAGTCAAAATCTTCATTAGAGATGCAAAAAAAAAAAAAAAAAACCAACCCCAACCCAAATAATTGGGAATTTGTGATTCTACGTGCATAAAGTACCTTAAAAACTGCATTTGGAACAGAACAGAAATGGTTTTGTTTTAGAGCACCCCAATTAAGATTTTAATCAAATTATACTAAGCCAAATAAGCTATATTTTGTTTTTGTTCCAGTATCACTGCCGTTTTCCCGCTTTCCCCCTTTAGCTTTAAGATGCGTTGTATAAATTAAGCTAAGGAAGTTGATAGTATTGTTGCAATAGTACATTGTGATAGGTTCCTAACAGAAGGAAGCAGTGGTGGGATTCAGCTGGTTCTCTCCGGATTGTGCGAACCGGTAGCGCCAACTGCGGGAGTCTCCACCCATCCGCCTGGATGTAATGTGCAACTACTGTGAATGCGCAGAAGGCCATGGGCATGCGCAGAGGTGGTACGCAGGCTCTCATTTTTCCGAACTAGTAGGGAAGGTAAGTGAATTCCACCTCTGGAAGGAAGGCACTGAAGTTAAAGGCTCTGATGTTAAATCTAAATCCATGTTAACACTAGATCTCCACAGATTTCCACTTTTTCCATTCATACCCAGAGTATTTTGATTCAATAATAATAGAGATTGAGGAATAATGCAATCGAGAATAGAAATATATATGATGATCCCAGAGTGGTTGCTATATATTTACTCATGGCAAAGAATCTCAAAAGTCTAAACAGTATAACGCCAAACCGGATACGTTGCTGTGAGATAGGTGGCCATATAAATAACTTAAATAAATAAATAAAATATAAACCCCAGGATATAGTCAGGAAGCATATTCTCTTTTTGTCACCAACCTGCTCAATGAAGTTTTGTCCCCTCCTAAAAACCTATGCACTATCCTTTATCATCCGAAGGTTGCCCACCCTATAATAAAGGAAATAATGCATTTTCTTCTCCTCTTTGGACAATCATTGCTTTTTTAATTGTAGGGCTATAGTTTTACTCTTTCAGGAGGTGATAGGTTCCCTGCATGAAGTGCTTCCCCGCTCCCCTTTTAATAGAAGAAAGCGTACTCACTCTCTTTCTTTTAATTATTATTACTCTGCCATTAAGCCAACGGGTTTGGCTAAAAATAAACAGATAACAAAGATTGTGTGGACATTTTGGAATGATCTGAAGTCTGTTCTTGACTAAGCCATTTTTAATTTTGAATCACGGCGGAAATGAATGGTTCTTCAAGACAAATAAGGAAAAGGGCAAATTCTGAAGACATCCACATTTTAAGTACTTATCTATTATTTGCCCCTGACTACTAATTCTCTCCAATACGTTTGAATGTAAATAGTCATTTTTCAAAGGTGCCATTAAGAGCTTTGGATATCTGTGTGCAGTTTGCACAGCTGGAAAAAGACAGTAAATAATGCCAATTCCACCACAAAGACAGACTCATGCAGCTGCCTGGGGCAACCTATTTGAGCAGTTTTTCACCTTCCCAAAATAGTGAGCAGGTTTGACTTCCTGAGCTTTTTTTCAGTGTGCCTGGTTGTCTGCATGAGGTGAGGCCGGACCTCAAAAATTCTAAAGAGTTTGGGAGTTAGACTGCAGACAAATGTAAGGAGCTTAAATAATAATAAATGTTTTCATATGGAGTTTCTGAGCATAGTAAGAATGTAAACTGTAGTAGCAATTATTTAGCACGTAGTGTTGTGGCCCGCTAGCAGCCAGCAGATCTGGCAGCAGACTCAGACAGTGAGGAGGTTGGGGAGGAACATGGGCCAGTCCTGGAGTCTGGGGAAGGCTCTGATGAGTGCTCTGCATCGGAGGCAGAGATACGGCCAGGTCCATCTGACAGTTGTCAGCTGCCTTCAGAGTCAGACATCAGTGGGGCTTTGGTCCTGCCGAGTGTGTATTCTTTTAGTAGTCCTATCCCTTAGGTAAAGGTAAAAGTTCCCCTCGCACATATGTGCTAGTCGTTCACGACTCTAGGGGTCAGTGCTCATCTCCATTTCAAAGCTGAAGAGCAAGCGCTGTCTGAAGATGTCTCCGGCATGACTAAACGTCCAAGGCGCATGGAACGCTGTTACCTTCCCACCAAAGGTGCTCCCTATTTTTCTACTTGCATTTTTTACGTGCTTTCGAACTGCTAGGTTGGCAGAAGCTGGGACAAGTAACGGGAGCTCACCCTGTTACACGGCACTAAGGATTCGAACTGCCGAACTGCCAACTTTCTGATCGACAAGCTCAGCGTCTTTAGCCACTGAGCCACCGCGTCCCTTAATCATTATGAAATTGGTTTTGTAGTTCTTTTTACCCATACTAAAAAGAATAATAAGAAAAAGGTGTGTAAAATTGGTGGTGGTAAAACATGGGGAAAAAAATACTACCGAAAGGTAAGATGTATTGAAATATTGCTATTAAAATATCAAGATACAGGATAGATTATAACAATATATATGTATGAAATATCTCAAGTCAGACTTAAAATTAAAAAATATATCATGAATTTAGGAGTGGTTTAAATAGTGTCTCAAATATCTTCTCCTATTTTGTAATTCTTAAGAGCTAAAGATTTCAGTGCCTGGATTCATATATCATATTAAGCTGCTATGCAGTTTGTCTGCTTCTGGCTTAATATGAAATATAAATCTAGCTATAGTTTGTAATAATTTTTATAGTTTATAATAATTCTTATCACTTAATGTTATACAAACAATGGCTTAGCCCAATGTTTTAACAGCCTGTAAATCCAACCTCATAGTGACAGAAGAGCAGAAGTGACATTGTACATATCATAAGTTCATTGAAGAAATAATGTGAATTATGTTCTACCAAGTGCATATGGTATAGTCCTCGCACTGGTGCATACCTCTTTAAGAATGGCAAAGGGAAACTCAGTTCTGATTTTGTTTCGGTGTTTCAAGAAGACAACTGATGTTCTGTTTATATCTAGATCTTCAACAACAGAAGAACCATGGTAGTGCAGTGGCTAGAGTGCAGTATTGCAGACTAACACACTGCTCACTGCCAGAAGTTCGATCCTGACCGGCTCAAGGTTGATTCACCTTTCCATCCTCCTCAGATCAGTAAAATGAATACCCAGATTGTTGGGGGTAATAAAACTGCTTAGAGAGGGCTGAAAAGCAGTATGAAGCAGGAAATAAGTCTAAGTGCTATAAGTGCTATAATGGCCAAATATAGGTGGACATCACTGATATTCATTTTCTCAGCTAATTTGAATATTGTGTCCTCTATAAATTAGGTAAGTAGGGAAATAACTTTTTATTTTTACCTTTCTGTCAACATCAGGAAAATTTCAAACGACTACATCTGAAATTTGCTGATAACAATAACATGTCTAAGCAGTAATAAAAGTAAACTTGTGCTTATTTTCTGAATTTATTTTTAATTAACAAAGATAGATGGGAACTGAAAGTACTCTATAGAAATGATGTTCTGTGTACTTTTTAAAATTTTTGATAGCTCCTTGTACAACCTTAATATCTAAACAACTGTGAAATGTCTAGTCTAGTGTAACAAATGAGGCAGTGTCCAGGAATTTTTCTCAAATTCATTTTAAAAAAGTAAATCTTGGATCCCAGTAGTAAACCTGGGTAGAGCCTGGCCCTGGGTAGAGCCTGGATGGCGCAGCAGACTAAGTGCTGTTAAAGTAGCACCAGCTGCTTGCAATTACTGCAAGTTCAAATCTCACCAGGCTCAAGGTTGACTCAGCCTTCCATCCTTTCGAGGTAGGTAAAATGAGGACCCGGATTGTGGAGGCAATAAGATGACTTTGTATGAAAAAGAACACCGCTTTTTTGGGGGGGGAGGGGGGGGCAAAGCCCTACTAAGCAGGTATATACAAAAATATGAAGGCTATTGCTTAATATATTGTAAGCCGCCCTGAGTCTCTGGAAAAGGGCGGCATATAAATCGAACCAATAAATAAATAAACCAGTGAAATAAGATTTATGAGATTGTTTTATACCGTATGTATGGTCAATGTATTTAAATGATTCCCAGATGGAATGTAAATCAGCAGGGTGGTGGTGGTAAAAGTTTAAGCCTTTATTTTGCTGACCTTACTAAAATATTTCAGTGAAATATGTGACTCCTCCTGTTTTGTAATAGCCTTCTGATGACATCCTATCTAGATCTAGATGACAGGTTTCATTTGGGTTTCAGGCCAGGGTACAAAAATTTGAATAATAAATCTTTGAATATATATCTCAATCCAGGGGTGGGTTCTAAATTTTTTTACTATCGGTTCTGTGGGCGTGGCTTATTTTGTGGGTGTGGCTTAATGGTCATGTGACAATTATTTAGGATTTAGCAGAGGTACTGGTCTACCAGGCTTTTAACTGATTGCAGAGCTGTACCAATCTACCCATTTATTTTTTGCAGGCACTAGTCTACCCTGTTATTTTTGCAGGCACTGATCTACTCATGTATTTTTGCAGGCACTGATCTACTCATGTATTTTTGCAGGCATTGGTCTACCCATTTATTTTTACAGGCACCGGTCTACTCATTTGTTTTCTTTTAACACTGATCAGCTGTAGGGTGGTCCTTTGAAGTCCCGTGGCAAGAGTTTAAACAGTTTTTTTCCCTCTAGCCGATCAGCTGGGACTCAGGAGGCAGCAACAGATTGGGGGTGGGGCCAAATAAAAGGTAAGAATAATGTGGGGGGGGGGTTGAGGGGTGCGGGGGGTGCGGGGGGGAGAACCGGTTCGGTGACATCATATCGTCACCTCTACCAGCTCGGGAGAACCGGGCCGAACCGGGAGGAACTCACCACTGTATCAATCAAACAATCAGAACAGAGCTGGAAGGGATCTTTCAGGTCTTCTAGTCCATCCTCCTGCTCAAGCAGAAGACCCTATACCCGTGATGGTGAACCTATGGCACGGGTGCCACAGGTGGCACGCGGAGCCATATTGGTGGGCACGCAAGTGTTGCCCTAGCTCAGCTCCAGGGCGCATGCGCGCACTGGCCAACTGATTTTCAGGCCTTCCGGTCCCACCGGAAGTCGGGAAACTGGCTGTTTCCGGCCTCTGGGGGGATGGGGAAGGCTGTTTTTGCCCTCCCCAGACTCCTAGAAAGCCACTGGAGCCTGGGGAGGGGGAAAAACGGGCCTACTGGGCCCACTGTGCCATCGCATGCCAAAAGCAGGGGGAAGTGTGGGGGAGTCACATGCGCATGCACGGGAGGGCGGGGCGCATTGAATTATGGATGTTGGCACCTGCACCTGTGACCCCCCCGCTCCCCCTGCTTTTGGCACGTGACAACAAAAAGGTTAGCCATCACTGCCCTATACAATTTGAGACAAGTGGCTGTCCAGTTTCTTCTTAAAAAACTACAGTGATGAAGCGCCCACAACTTCTGAAGGCAAGCTATTCCACTGGTTGATTGTTCTGTTAGGAAGTTTCTCCTTAATTCCAGGTTGCTTCTCTCCTTGATTAGTTTCCATCCATTGTTTCTTGTCTTGCCTTCTGGTGCTTTGGAAAAATAAGTTCACCCCCCTCTTCTTTGTGGCAGCTCATCAAGTACTGGAATACTGCTATCATGTCGCTCCTAGTTCTTCTTTTCTCTAAACTAGCCATGCCCAGTTCCTGTGACAGTTCTTCCTAGGTTTTAGTCTCCAGGCCTTTAGCTATCCTAGTTGGTCTTCTCTGCATTTTTTCCAAAGTTTCAACATCTTTTTTTGTAATGTGGTGACCAAAACTGGATGCTGTATTCCAATTGTGGTCTTACTAAGGTTTTATGAAGCGGTACTAATGTCTCACGTGATTTTGATTGTATGCTTCTGTTTATACAATCAATGATCGTTTTAGCTTTTTTGGCTGCTGCTGCACACTGCTAGCTCATATCTAAATGATCGTCTACCTGGAGTTAGATATTTTGGGGGATTTTTTATTTATTTATTTTTTGCAATTCCATATGTGATTTAGTCTGGAGATACACATTCTTCTCTCTTTTTTATTTTTTCTTTCCTTTTAAATGTAGGGTGGCTATATCCGTATGTTTGTTTGTCTGTCTTCTACTAACTAGTTCCTTTATGCCAGGGGTGTCAAACTCATGGCCGCGGGCTACATCCGGTCTGTGGAGTGCTTAGATCTGGCCTGGAAACAACAAAGGACCAGCACGTGGTGCCTCTGCCAATGAAAATGGAGCTCCGAAGGGCCCCATGCAGGAGCCTGTCACAGCCGAAAATGGAGCTTGGCCCGTTTTATCTGGCAGAGTGCTCGGGCCCCAACACGAGCGACATTGAGCTGGCCACGCCCACTCCAGCCCTCTGAGGTCAAATACATGTTGCAGCCCTCAAAGAAATCAGGTTTGAACCACTGCTCTATACCATCCACTGGCTACTGCATTTGATGCCATAAAATATGCTTTTGCTAAAACATCTAAGTTAAAGTTTATACCCTGTAGTAGAGGAACCATTCTTCAAAGGCTACTAAACTGGACTTTCTGAATTGGAGGCAGCAGTTCCCAACACGAAGGAGCACGCACTGCCCTTGAAGTGAGAATCGAAGATGTTGCTTGTTCTTGAACCATGTACCATTCTCTGCAAACACTGAAGAGGTGAAAATGTATCACTTGATAATGTAGCTCTGCATGTGTAATAGTTCTGCATGTCCTTAAGGAAATGATTGCATTTAACCCAATGGAACGCAAGTAACACAAGGAATTGTATTTCATAAAGCTCCCCTTATGGTATCTGAGGTTTTTGAGGATATTCCAAGCTATCCTCAATTGACCCAGCTGCTACTGTCCTTCCAGAAGCTGCAATCATTCAAGGTACCTGTGAAGAAGCTCTCAATATGACAATTTGCAAGACACAGCTGGCAGACTTCTCCCCACCTGTACATAAATAGATATATAAGCCCTGCGATGCCATCTCTCCACATACGTTTTTACAAAACATTTGTAAAGGCCTTCAGACAATGTGGATTTCTACATATTGCTGAAATTAGTGTTAGGTAAAGAACATAATTTGTTTTCAGTGTTTACAAAAGAATGAAGTATGATGTTCTTGGGCAGCTTAGCGGGGAATGAGACAGAAAACAACATCCTGCAATATTCACTGGGAAGGGAAGGTAAAATAGTTAACAACAGTGCATTTCAACAGTGCATTTTGTCTGAAAATCTAAGCTATATTGATTTATATATAACAAATATATTGTTATATTTGTTTAATAATATATTTTAAATATTTGTTATATATAACAAATAATAACAAATATATTGATATTACTATTTCAAGATATGAGAAATTAAAAGTTTTCTGTACAATTGTATCTTGGTACTCATCATTAACTGGTTCTGAGAGGCACGATGAGTACCAAAAATGACGAGTACCAAAAGGAATAAGGAATAATGTAATATGTCACAAGGCAGCCAACACTAACAAGTTCTAGCTTGTGTGTCAAGTATCAAACAAATGATGAATACTGGGACAATATGTCCATGTCAGAATGGTATTGAGTACCAACTTTGATGAGTTTCAAAGTAGTTGAGTACCAAGGTACCGGTGTATTTGCTGATATGGGAAATGTTAATTAAATGAAAAATAACAATAGAGAGCTGATCAAATTATGGGAATATAAATTTGTGTAGAGACTAGCTGGTCCATTAGTCTCCTCCATAATGTAGGATGAAAAATGTATGCTATTTTTCTTTAATTAAAATGCATTTTAGCAAGGTTTAACATCTAGACTTCACTTGGGGATAAACAAAGAGCAAATAACAACATGTTATTGTGAACAATTGCAGTTTTTAGTTAATACAGAACAAATAACATGCTGATGAGCAACTGGATGTTTTAGTCTAAATAGGAACCATAATACGAACAGCTTTCCCTTCCTTTTCAAAATTCTAGCAGGGCACAGTAAACAGGCAGAAGCTAGTAGCTGGGATGTAAAAAGAAACTTGCACTGACAAACCAGTGGTGGGCTTCTGGGGGTTTGCAGGGATTCGGGAGAACCTCTAGCTAAGATTCTGTGCAGTTCGGAGAACTCCCAAATCCCATTCCTGTCTGGCCACGCCCACCCCACCCCGCCCCTCCCAGGAGTCCCCACATTGCCTGTTTTGGATGCTTATAAGTGCAGGGTGCATGCGGAGGCTCAGGGAGGGCGAAAAACTAGCCTACTGGAAGTTTGGGAAAAGGGCCTCCGGAGCCTGGGGAGGCCGTTTTTGCATTTCCAGAGGCTCGAGGAAAGCCTCTGGAGCCCGGGGAGGGCAAAAACACCTCCCCGCCATGGTGCAGGAGGCTGACTAGGCCACGCCCACCATGGCCACATCCACCCATCAACAGGCAGAGAACCCCTTGCTAAAATTTTTGAAGCCCACCCCTGTAACAAACCCTAGGAATTCTGTTTTATAGACAAGCCAACCACTTTATTTTTTAAAGCAAATGAGATGCCTCCCCCAGGACCTTTTAGAGGGAAAACAGTTTGAAAAATTATCCGAATATTTGTAGCACCTTTTACCACTCTCTTTTAGTTTTCAAAAAATGGTAGTGACTAGCGAGATTGAACAAACTCAGAGACCCATGAAATACCTGATTGTTTCTTGGATTCAGCCTTGGCTAATGAGCAACACAGTGCTGAAACAAAAAGCCTTTTTAAAAACTTGAATATCCTTCGGCAGGAATGGGCCATTGTCTGTATTAACAAAATCCAACAGTGATATGCTTTGCCTGTCTGTTTTTTTAATAAAACAATATTGTTAAAACAAGGTTTGCTTTTGTTAATATGGATAAAACTAACACATTCTCCTTTAAATTCAGTAATATCTGAATATCTGAAAGTACAAGCATCAAATTTTTGTAAGTATTTAAAAAAAAACCCTTCCTTTTCGGGAAGGGGAGAAGGTGCCTTCAAATTACCCTTGACTCATGGCAACCACCTGGACATGTCCCGGCAGTTATCTTGGCTAGATTTCAGGTGTGGTTTGCTATTGCCTCCTTCCCAGGGCTGAAAGGGAGTGACTGGCCCAAGGTCACCAACCTGGCTTCAGACCCAAAGTGGGTCTAGAACTCATGTTCTTCTGGTGTCTAGCCTGGCGCCTTAAGTAAACTGGCTTTATATTCTTACACTGTGAATATGGACGCTTTATAGAAAGAAATTTGTAATATTTGCGTCTACCCAGTCCGTATTTTGGAGAGAGCAGCTCTTTAAGGTGGATACAATATGAATTCCAAACATATTGGCATTTGCATATTACAGTCCATTTATTTTCATTTCATGCCATTAATTTAGTTTATCCTCCAGCACTCATTTATCTTAATGTTTTAAATAAATAGGCTGCATATTTTTCATGAATAGGTGGATTCAACCCTAACTTATAATAAAATGGTTGCTTGCAAGCACTTAAATTCCTTGGGATGAAATATTAAGCCAAATATACCAACCTATTGCCTTCCAGATGTTGGAACCATAATCCTCATAAGTAACACCTTGCATAGCCTGTAAATAGGAATTCTGGGAGCTGTAATTTGGAGCCTGGAAAGTTTCCATGCTGTCCAGCATTGAACGTGACAATTTACTTCTAACTAAATAACGAAAACATTCATTTTCCTTCCCACAGGGGAAAATAATCACTTGGGGAGAAAACTTTGAAGAACTACCGTGTTTCCCCAAAAATAAGACATGTCCGGATAATAAACCCAATCGGGCTTTTCAGCGCATGCGATAATATAAGCCACCCATGCAAAATAAGCCCCCCCCATTAACTACTTACACGCATGCGCAGCCGGTCCCGCCATTTCCTCTGGTTGCTTGCCGCGCAACCAAAATGAGTTGAGGAGGCCAGGCCAGAGGGAGGGGGAAGGGGGGACATGCCCTCCCTCCTTGTTCTTCACGAGTGGCCGAGTGGTCCAACATGTCCTACCCCACCCCAATGGCAACAGCAGCCTAGCTGCTTCCCTTCCCTGCCATCTCTTTATCAAAAGTTGATCAGTGTTAAAAGAAAACAAATGAGTAGACCAGTGCCTGCAAAAATACATGAGTAGATCAGTGCCTGCAAAAATAAATGGGTAGACCAGTGCCTGCAAAAATAAATGAGTAAACTGGTACAGCTCTGCAAGCAGTTAAAAGCCTGGTAGACCAGTACCTCTGCTAAATCTTAAATAATTGTCACATGACCATCAAGCCACGCCCACAAAATAAGCCACGCCCACAGAACCGGTAGTAAAAAAAATTAGAACCCACCCCTGCTTCAGAGGGATTGTCGTAGAATGCCATCCTACTACCATGTTGTCACCCTTCTCAAATGTTAACCATGTTTTGAAATCACTTGTTCTCAGCAAGGTGCTTGATCAGAAAAGTAGATGGTATCTTGCTGCTTCACATTTCTGCACTTCTTTTAGATCTGCAGATGGTGCAATGATGAATTAGAAAGGGGATGGGAGGTTAAGGACGCAAGAATCATCTGGGCAAAGAGAAGCTTTTGTGAATCAGCCTTTCTGAATAGGAAGAACTGAGAGCAAAGTCTGAAAGGAGATGCAAGGAAAGTCTTTTCTGTTCAGATGCATAATAAATCTCTCTCTCTCTTTCTCTCTCTCTTTCCTTTCCAAACCTGACTCAATTAAATATTGATTTAACAACAAAAAGGACAACACATCTTGAGAATAACATTGAAGGAGCTGTAGCCTAGGGAATATAACACTTGTTATGTACCCAGAAAGCCAGGAAATATGGGGGTGGGGGGGGGGGAAATACCATTTTCAAAGCATAGCATCTTAAGCCATCCTTGAGCTGTCTCAATGAGAGGACACTGTGATATGGATGGAGGCACGTAGGAAAGTTTTTGGGAAATGGTTAGTAGGCTATCTTTGTGCTGGGGCAAGAAAGTTCTGTGGATTTGCCCCACGTGTTTGTAGAAGGTTATGGGGAGATCTAGCATATATCCTGATAGAAATTAGGATAAATTAGGATTAAGATGTTTATTTGTAGGTTATATCTCAATATTTGAGAGGCTGCCACAGAGAAGAGGGGATCAACTTATTTTCCAAAGCACCAAGAAGGCAAGACAGAAGTAATGGATGGAAACAAATCAACAAGAGAAGCAACCTGAAATTAAGGAGAAACGTCCTGACAATGAGACAATCAACCAGTGGAAACATTGTAGCATTGTAGTTCTCCTCCATGGGCACACCAGGAGGGGAGCGGGGGGGGCAGATGGGATGGACACCTCCTGCAGCACCCTGCCAGCCAAAATGGGGCACAGGGAGGGACTTGCACGCTCCCCATGCCCCATTTTTGGCCTGCACAGCCTCCTGCAGCACTTTGCCAACCAAAATGGGACACAGAGGCTTTGTGGGGACTCCTCGTGCCCCGCTTTGGCCAGCAGATTGCTACAGGAGGTCATCCAGGCCAGAAATGGGGCATGTGGGGACTCATGCGCCCTCCCATAGCCCATTTTGGCCAGCAGAGTGTGCGGGAGGTCATCCAGGCTGAAAATGGGGCATGGGGGGGCCATGTGTGACCCCCTACACTCCACTTTGGTTGCCAGAGGCACCACGGGCTAGTCCTTTGCTATTTCCAGGCCGGCCCTACGGGCCAAATTTAAGCACCCCATGGGCCGGATTCGTCCCGCAGGCCTTGAGTTTGACACCCCTGCCCTATACCATTTCAGTTCAATCCTTTCTTAAAACCTCCAGTGATAGAGCACCCACTATTTCTCAAGACAAGCTGTTCCAGTGATTAATTGTTCTGTCAGGAAATTTCTCCTTATTTGTAGGTTGGTTCTCTCCTTGATTAGTTTCCATTCCAGATATGCCTTGAGGTGCTTTGGCGAATAGGTTAACCTCTTCTTCTTTCTGGCAACCCCTTAAATATTGGAACACTGCTGTCATGTAACCCTTAGTCCTTCTTTCATTAGACTAGATATACCCAATTCCTGCAACTGTTCTTTATATGTTTTAGCTTCCAATCAGGATAAATATGAAATGTTGCTTATGATACTTAAATCTCTATTCATTTTAGGCCTAGCCTGTTTGAGAAAATGCCTCCTGGAATATGATTCTTTCCACTAACTAAGATCATTTGAAAAGGTTCATTTACAATTACGGCAGACTCTTATAAGTCTCAGATTCACATTCTCACTACATAGCCCTATTAGTTATCTGGAATACATTTCCCATTGGGTTGAAGGATCTAATTGTTTGATGGATTTTTAGAAAAGTCCCAAAACTCAACTTTTAAAAGACTTTTCAATTGTTTTATTATATCTGGCTTGAAGTGCATCCAGTTTTGGTCACTACAATATATAACGAAGTTGAGACCCTGGAAAGAGCGCAGAGAAGAGCAACAAAGATGATTAGGAGATGGGGTTAAAACATGAAGAATGGTTGCAGGAATTGGGTTTGTCTAGTCTAGTGAAAAGAAGGACTAGCAGCAACATGGTAGCAGTGTTCCAATATTTGAGGGGCTGCCACAAAGAAGAGGGGGCCAACCTATTGGCAAGACAAGAAGCAATGGATGGAAACTAACCAGGGACAAAAGAAACCTAGAACCAAGGAGAAATTTCCTGATAGTGAGCACAATAAACCATCAGAACAGCTTGCTTTCAGAATTTTGGGTGTTCCGTCACTGGAGGCTTCTAAAGGAAGACTGGACAGCCATTTGTGTGAAATGGTATAGGGCCGTGATGGGGAACCTGTGGCACACATGCCAGAGGTGGCAGGCAGAGCCCTCTCTGTTATCAGTTATCCGTTGCCAGATGCTCTTCTGGTTTCTGCTGCCCACATGTGTGCTGGCCAGCTGGTCTTCACGGGAGCCAGAGCGCTGGAAAATGGCTGAAAAATGGCCTGAAAAATGGCCAGAAAACAGACCGTTTTCTGGGCCATTTTCTGGGCATTTTCAGGCTGTTTTTGGGCCATTTTTGGGCCATTTTTGGGCCATTTTTGGGCCATTTTTGGCCTGAAAAATGGCCTGAAAATGGCCCCCAAAATAGCCAAAAACAGCCAATAAACAGGCATGTACATGCTGGCTAGCTGGTCTTCGGGTTTCTGGTGCTCTGGTGCACACACAAGCACACACACACATACACAAAAATGCACACACATTCCGGTTTGGACACTTGGTGCCGAAAAGATTCACCATCACTGGTATAGGGTCTTCTACTTAAGTGGAGAGGTTGTACTAGAAGACCTCCAAGATTCCTTCCAATTCTATTATCATGTTCTGTTATTCAGAAGTTTGATTTCATATTTTCTTATCAACCTTCATAGGGCTCATTAAAAGAACTTCTTTTTATGACCCTGTAATCTCTATAGGGCTCATTAATTGGCAATAAAGTCAGTTAAATAGGTAGAAGACGTGAGGTTGCAGCCTCTTCCCACTCTCAAAAGTCCCAGTATTACGAGAAATGGGTAAATCTTTCTAGATGTAATTTTTATAATTTTGACATAATTGTTTGTTTGACTTCCTTCCAATATTTTTACTACTTTTTCTCCCCCAAAGAGGAAAGTGATTTTCCCATCTGTATAAACAGGGAAAGAAATGCTGATAAATAGCCTTATAAAACAGTTGTCACTTCTTCTTCTTCAGGGATCTATCAGATTTATCATTCATTACGGGATCATTCCTTGAAATTACTACATGGGGTAGGAATATTGTGCATAAAAACCTATATTATTGATCTTTAAGGAAAAAGAGGGAGATGCTGTTCCAATATTTTGAGACATTGGAGCAGTGGTGAAATCCAATTTTTTTACTACCTGGTTCTGTGGGCGTGGCTTGGTGGGTGTGGTGTGGCTTGGTGGGCGTGGCAGGGGAAGGATAGTGCAAAATCTCCATTCCCACCCCCCACTCCAAGGGGAAGGATATTGCAAAATCCCCATTCCTACCCCACTCCCCAGAGGTGGTATTTGCCAGTTCTCCAAACTACTCAAAATTTCTGCTACCGGTTCTCCAGAACTTGTCAGAACCCGCTGGATTTCACCCCTGCATTGAAGACCTGAAAGATCAGTATTCTCTAACTATTCTTTGAAATATGAGGCATTTGCCTGAAGTAGCCTTATTACTGGAGAAGTAAAAACAGATGTGAGGATAACAACTGTTCTCACATATCAAAATTAGATGCTAAAATTGGGTGAGATGTTTGTGTCTGGTATTAATGCTGCTTGTCTGTCACCCTGACAACAAAACCTTGCTTTTTTCCCTTGTCTCGGGTTGAGGTTTCCTCATCATACCTCTTCTTTCATCAATACTCTGCTACACATTAACCTTATCAGGGCTGGACAGGAAAATACTATAGTCTAATAAAACATACAAAACCGGCATACTAAATTAAATCTTCCCCACCATTTGTTTGCCAAGCACAGTGTGCCTGTTTTAGCAAACAGAAACAGTTGGATGGAATGAGGTGGGGGAAGGAGGAGAAATGATGGCCTTATTACTTTTCTGAAATGAAGATTTAAAGGTTTGTTACGAAAGGTGGCAATTTTGGGCATTCTATCTGACTTTTGGGGGGATGCGATGGCTCAGTGGCTAAGACGCTGAGCTTGTCAATCGAAAGGTCGGCAGTTCAGTGGTTTGAATCCCTAGTGCCGTGTAATGGGGTGAGCTCCCATTACTTGTCCCAACTTCTGCCAACCTAGCAGTTCGAAAGCACGTAAAAAAATGCAAGTAGAAAAATAGGGACCACCTTTGGTGGGAAGGTAACAGCATTCCGTGCACCTTTGGCATTTAGTCATGCCGGCCACATGACAACGGAGACATGTTCAGACAGCACTGGCTCTTTGGCTTTGAAATGGAGATGAGCACCACTCCCTAGAGTCAGGAACGACTAGCACATATGTAAGAGGGGAACCTTTACCTTTACCTTATCTGACTTTGGTTGGGCATAGGAACATGGAAAGCTATCCTAAACAGGCTTTGTTTAACAAGCCACAACTCTTAGAACTATGTATTGTTTTGAATAATCCACCGATCAGACTTTGCAAAATCCAAAAACTGTATGATTGCACAATAATACTAAACCAACCAACAAAGTTACTTAACTGTAATATGTTAACTGAATCAGACCACTGGCGGACTTTCCACTGCTTCAGAGAGGAGTTTTTCCTAGGTCAACTAATCAAATACTCTTCCATGTGTAACAATGCCTTTTTGACATTATCTAAATACGCAGTAGGGGGAGAGAAAGAAGATTGCATGTACCTGAAAAATCCTTGAAAAGTGGAGAATTCTCATAATAGAACTGTGTTTTAGGCCCAGAGGCAATGGAAAAAAGATGAAACTGAACAATACAACTTTACTTGTAATCACATTTATTAAATGAATTTTAAAAGGAAAGAAAGAAATTTAGAAGAGACAAAGAACCCAATGGGTCTAAATTATTCTTATTCTTATTCTTATTCTTATTCTTATTCTTATTCTTATTCTTATTCTTATTCTTATTGGTTAATCTTTATTATTATTTACTTTATTCATTAAACATGAAACTGAGTTAACTGAACATTCAAAAATGCATCATAAATACCATTGACTGGTGCTAATGGTTGATATGGGTTGCTGCCAGCATCCTAGGTATCAACCAAGTACCTTCTTAAGATGTACAATGTTCCAAGTAGTGCAGTTTTTTGCAGTTCCTCTGGTGTTACTGCAGGAAGCTGCAATTTGTTGATGTATCTTATAAAATTCTTGGACATGGTACCAATTGCCCCTGTTATGTCCAAATATGGACATCCGTCCGGGGATTGGTTAATCCACCGGCGGGAAGTTTAAGTAACTGTCATTGGACGGCTGGTCTGCCGGAGCGCTATAAGAAGGGCTCCGGCAGCACAGCCGTTCGTCTTGTTCTTTGAGCTGAATAAAAGTCACTGACTTGACCTGAGCTGGTCGCGTCTTTCTTTTTCTCCTGCGCTGATCTTACAGCCCCGATGACAATGGGTATCACTGTTACATGTTTCATCCATAGCCATGTAGTTTCGATGGCCAGGTCGCGATATTTCATGATTTTTTCCAGTTCTTATTCTTCGACTCTGGCATCTCTTGGTACCGTGATGTCAATAAATTGTACGTTTCTGTTTTCGACAACTGCGATATCTGGCATGTTGTGTTCCAAGTGATGATGCGTCTGTATTCGAAAGTCCCACAAAATCTTCACCTTGTCATTTTCTATAACTTTTCCCACTTCATGTTCCCATGACTTTTTGGATACAGGAAAGTCGTATTTTTTACATAATGACCAGTGGATTAATTTAGTAACTCGATTGTGTGTAGTTTTGTAATCAGTTTATTTTTATTTTTATATTATTATTATTATTATTATTATTATTATTATTATTATTATTATTATTTAATCTTTAGTGAGATTCACAGCCTTTGAGGCTGGTTAATAGCTCAGCAGCTCAAGTCCTAACCAAGGACCGAGGACTGTTAAGGTATCGTCGGAGGATGTAAGCTGTTCCGAGTAAGGTGGTTTTTTGTAGAGTCAAAATGTTAAAGTCCGCTAAATTTAGAATTTCTAAATAGTGGGGTAGCCCTTTGGGTATTGCTCCAAGGGCTCCAATTACAATCAGGACAACACACGATTTCTTTTTCCACAGTCGCTCAACTTCAATTTGCAAGTCCCGGTACTTTGTGATTTTTTCTTGCTGCTTATCTTCAATCCGTGCATCACCAGGTATTGTGATGTCAATGAACCCTACTTTTTTCTTTTCAACTATTTTTATGTCAGGTGTGTTGTGGACCAAGTGCCTGTCAGTCTGAATCCTAAACTCCCACAAGATATTATTATTATTATTATTATTATTAGTAGTAGTAGTATTATTATTATTAGTATTATTAGCATTCCAGTTCTTGACCTTCTTTACTTGTTTTGTAACTGTATCAGTTGTTATTACAATATTCTCCATTTTTTTTGTGTTGATTGTTTTTGAATATCTTTGATCCAGGAGGCAGTTTTGTTGTGTTCCACTGGGTTTTCCCACAGGGTTGTTCCCAAAAGTTCAAAGTTTTTTCTTTACATGGGTGAACATTAGTTTGGATTCGATTTTCATCAAGTGACCGGTAGAAGAGGTGTTGGTTGCTTCTGAACTGAACATTTTCATGATATCATTTTATTCGTCCTTCGTATCTTTCGATTTTCTTTGCTGTTGCTATTGCACACTGTTTTAGTTCTTCCATGATTTCCGTTGTTTTTTATTCCCCTCCAGGTTGTATTTTTTGGGTAAACTATTTTTCAGCTTTTTATTCTGTAGTTTCAGACACAGTCTGACGTTTCTTACTGCAAGGTACAGTTTCAAGAGCCTACAAGTTCTTCAATTATACAAAATGTTGGTGTTTCACATTTATCTTTTTGGCAGAAGAAGGGTTCACTCCCTCAGAGGTACCTTAAAAAAAAGAAACCTCATACAACACTGATGTGGTAGTTACTATAGCAACTTGGCCTGTTTACATAGACAGCTAAATGAAGAGTTTTGGAGGATGGTGAGGCTGCGCATTGTTTCTGCCCCTTCCTGTCCTTTCTTTATTATTCTCCGAAGAATGTTAAGCATTATAGTCAGTCATAATATGAACAGAATATTATCTCATGTACAATTCATGGTGAAATGTAATTACAGCTTCTGCAACTAAAAAAGAAAACGTACTGCCATTTTCAAAATCAGACAAACAAGCAGTTAAACTGTTCCTTTAATTATAGACTCATCAACAATGCCTTGTATTCTTTCCCTTGCTACTTTTACCTAAATTCAAGGTTCTGCAGCTGGCTGGACAGTGTGCAGTGGTGCCATATGCCATGGTTTCTCCTGGGGCAAAGGAAGAAGAGTGGACATTTTCTCGATACTTGCTGAGAGTTCTTCAACCCCATCCTTCTGATTTTGCAGTGAGTTTTAGCATTTGGAATGTTAAAACAAATCCATCATGAAATAATTTACAGCAATAAAATTGAGTGCCAGCATGCTGAAGATTGCTTCAGCCCTATCTTCCATCATGAATGAATTCTGATAGTATTCAGATAAGGTGAACATTTTCTATGCATGAATTATCTGCTACAATGTCCTACCTGTCAATGACTATTTCAACCACAACAATACATAAGCACACAATAGATACAAACTTGAAGTGATCTGCTCCAAACTCGATTGCAGAAAAGATGACAGAGTGGTCAATGCCTGGAATGCACTACCTGACTCTGTGGTTTCATCCCAAACCCCCTAAAATTTTAACCTAAGACTGTCTACTGTTGACCTCACACCATTCCTAAGGGGTTTGTAAGGGGCGTGCATAAGAGCACCAGCGTGCCTACTGTCCCTGTTTCTTATTTGTATCTATTTTATGTATCCAATCTATGTTTATACTTATTATCTAATACATTCTTGACAAAAAAATAAATAATTTAAAAAATCTGCATGAACAGGTGTTTCTTCCTGCATCAATTTAAACATTTGTAGAGGTGGATCCAGCAGCTTGAGTTTCTATGTATGTTGATTGGACCTGTATGTAACATATGGTTTGTCTATTTCAGGAATGAATTTGTTTGCACACCACCTGATTATTTTTACAAATAACTCAAGGTGGTAAACATCCAACACATCGTCTTCTTCTTATTTTCCCCACAACAACAACCTTAAGGTGAGTTGGGATAAGAGAGAGTGACTGGTCCAAGATCACTCATCTGGCTTTCATGGTTAAGACAGGACTAGAACTCACTGTCTCCCACTTTCTAGCCAGGTGCCTTAACTACTAGACCAAACTTGACTCTTAAAAAATCACATAAGCCCTACCTTGTTATTTTTGATAGTATCTGCTAAATTTAATACAAATTAAGAAACCTTCACCCAAGCTATGCAACAACAGTTTATTCAACATCTCTCTCTTCTATAGTTTCAAGAATATCAGCAAGGTAATTAGAAAGATTATCTCTATATATATCAGCCCAGGCATCAGCTCCATTGGCTAGATTCACATTTTGTGATTTGTCTAATTGTGCCTTAAAATGTAATCCAAATGTAATCCGAACCCCCTACATTGGGTTTATTTCACAGATTATATCCAAAACAAACAAACAAAGACTTAGCTCAATATGTAATCCCAACCATTAAGTCTGACTGATGGGATTTTCTTCAAGATAAATTTGCAAGTGAATATGTAAGTAAAATTTATTTTCCTAGGCTCAAAACTTCACAGGGCTGGTAACTGTAGCTATGAAATAGACCTTCACCACGTGGGAGAAAGATTACAACAAATCTAGGCAGAATATTAATGTGTGGTGACGTCAAATTGATACCAGTGATATTTATAATCAAGGCTATGGGTTTCTAATTGACATCAGTCTAGACTGATCACTGGAGGTCTTGATAACAAAGCTAAAGCATAAATATTTTGGACCTATAATGTGAATGTAAGAGTTGTTGCAGAAATTCTGATTCTTTAAAAGTTATATGCCATAAAAAAGAGAAAATAAGATATACTTGTCAGTTGCAAAAGATCACTTGAAGTGGACTGTTTTATTGATAATCAAGCCTATACATAGGAATCTTTTCAACTAATGGTTAGCACCTGCCTGGAGTTAGATAAAGGTCAAATGAATTCAAGGGAAGCTGGACTGTTCATTTGTGGCTATGTAGGGATTCTAGGCCGATTCCCTCTTTTAACACTGCCCCTAGATTCTGCCACTTCTTATCCTATAGGACAAGATACTATTATGAAAGATAGAATCGTGAGCCTCTGAGAACTCACAAAAGGAATTACTGACAAGTAATCCTGGTTAAATAAAAATGATTGAACAATTGAATAACAACAAAAGTATGTAAAGAATTGTAACATTATCATTTCTTATTCCATTCTGACCTAGTCTAACTATTGGTCTAACTATGAAGGAATTGTAATAATAGTTTTGTGGTCATCAATGGGCAATCCACAATATGCTCATGCATCACAGTGCTTTGCAAATGCCAGATTACTTTTTGGCACTGGTTATCATGTACAGAGCACTTGATAGGATCAAGTTATTTGAGGAAATATCTAATCAAATAGTTTTCGCCCATCCATTAAGATTGGGCAGAATAGACATACTCCAAGTTGTCTCAGACAATGTCATCTATTGGGACCCAGAAAGGGTATCCTACATTGCCCTTGGCTTCTGGAACAGCATCACTCCAGAGATCTATATTGCTTCCAAGCTTCAGTTGTTCTGGAAATCTTTGGAGACCTGACTTTGATCCCTAGCCTGGATATTGATGGTCTTTTGAAGGTTGGGAGGTTTATTTTGCATGTTAAAATTTCCATGTTTTATCATTTTTTCCTATTTTATTGTTTATTGTGTAAACACTCAAAGTTCTCTTGGGTGGCTTATATCCAATTCTAATATCCAAATTTAATAAAATGAACAACCAAGCAAACCATAAAAGTGAGATTTCTGATAAAATTTATATAAAATATTTGTTGCTCAAGAAAAAGGCTGTCTGACAATAATACTTCCTTTTCCAACTTTACTCCAGTAACGATAAATCTGAATAGAATTTCTTACACATATACAACGATCTCTCTCTTTTTTCCCCTGTGATATTTTAGCTATATTTCAAAATGATTTATGTTGTATTATTAAAATGCTCACTTAGACAGA
The DNA here is from genome assembly GCA_012654045.1 of Ptyas mucosa. Lineage (NCBI taxonomy): Eukaryota > Metazoa > Chordata > Lepidosauria > Squamata > Colubridae > Ptyas > Ptyas mucosa. The sequence goes on from WNWU01000037.1 coordinate 12,726,374, forward strand.
ATGTGGTAAGCAAATATTTTTAATAAAATGTTTATTTCAGAACAATAATAGTGCTGGCTTGAACTTCCTTTAAAATTTTATATTTCCCTTTCTTCCACTTTCAAATTTTCAGATGCTTTATGATTTGAGATTTTAGGATGAGTAGACAGGATACGAAATTAGGCTTTAATTCACCAACAGGACATTAGAAAAAAAGTATATCCTTAAAAAACAAGACTCACCTCAATTTCATCAATTTGTTACCATTCTATTATTTCTCTAGCACAGCGAAGGCATAATACAGTATTTTTTATTATTTTTTATCATATAAATGTTTCCCATCTTTTTTCTAAATTTGTGATTTTGAAAAAAGGTACATGAAAAAATACTTTTAAATATTTATGCTTGAATTAATGTTCACTAAACATAAACTAGATTTATTTCTTTTCAGAATATACAATTTATATGTATTTTTTCTCAAGATAGGTATTTGAAATGGCTGCAAAGTTGTTTGTAGCTGAGAAACATGTTTGAAGAATTGAAAAATGTAAACCCTATTGGATAACATTTCCAATAAGTCTGAAACATCAAAATGGAATCCTTTGATGTGATCCATGGGATTCAAACTTCAAACAAAACGAATTCCAAACCTAAGAATTGGATTCTTTTTCTTCTCCTCCATATGAGCCATTAGATCTGGACTGCCAAAAGCTGGATACAGTATTGAAAACGTACCCTCATTGCTTTCACTTGGTTTAATTTTGATTTGTGCAGCCCAGATCTGATAAGCTTTTCCATGCCCCGATCTTCTGCTTGTTTCTTTGTTTTGGCTTCAGCTCAAATGAGAAATATCAATTTTGGCAATTTCACAAAATCCTCCCTACAAAAAACAAAACAAAACATACTTTCCTTTGCTTATTTGTTTGCTTCCAGCCTTTCTACCCCGCACAATTATACAACTTTAGGCAGCTTACCACCTAAATCAGTAGTAAGTGGTACCTAAACCTTAGAACATCAGTTTCAACCTAAAGTAGCCCACTCTTGGCCAGCTGAGAAGCAAAGTGTAGCTTTAATCTCCAACCTGCTTCCTAGTTCCTTAATTGCTTGTCTTTTGAATGACAATTCCTATTGAAGACATTGCTACCTTTGATTTCCCTGAAGATGTTTCTTTCAGAACCTTTCACCTGTCTCTTAAAATGATTTTAAAATTCAAATGACAAACTCTGATGGAATCCCAGGTCTATAATTAGAAGGGTGCTCTTTTCAGATTCCCTTTTCAGAACCTACAAAGCAAGGAGAAGGTTGCTCTTTGGGTGTATTTTGACTCGTGGCTTTGACATTGGAGATGAAACAGAAGTTTAAATCTTTTCTAAACCATTTACAGTATAATACCTGAAAAGCCTAGTTTTTCCAAGAATTTTCCTAGAGTTTATAGTTTAAAAATTGGGACAGGAAATTATGGCTAATTGATGAAAGGATGTTCAGAAATGTTGTAGTCTTAATATATTATGATTATTCCAGTTGAATAGAAACTGGTTAATTATTATAGTAATAGTAACATAGGAATTGTTAACATATGTTCAATATCAAATTTATATGATAGAGGCTGCCCAATATGCTGGCCTTTAATCTGGAATAATTTATAATTACACAAATGTAGACTGCATATTCACCAGATTATATTATAAAACTCAACAGTAGTCTAGTAGACCTTTTTGCTTTTGAACACTACTATTAGCTTATTGCCACCACAATCTGGGTCCTCATTTTACCTACCTTAGAAAGGATGGAAGGCTGAGTCAACCTTGAGCCTGGTGAGATTTGAACTTGCAGTAATTGCAGGCAGCTGATGTTAATAACAGTGCTTTAGTCTGCTGCGTCACCAGGGCTCTTTAGGAAAAGAAGGTTAGGAAAAGGTTAGGTTAGGAAAAGAAGCAATAGATGGAAACTAATCAAGGAAAGAAGCAACCTAGAACTAAGGAGTAAAATTTCTTGACAGAACAAATAATCAATGGAACAACTTGCCTCCAGAAGTTGTAAATGCTCTAGCACTGGAAGTTTTTAAGAAGAGATTGGACAACCATTTGTCTGAAATGGAATAGGGTTTTCAGCCTGAGAAGGGGGTTGGACTAGAAGTCTTCCAAGGTCCCTTCCAACTGTTCTGCTCTGCTCTGCTCTGCTCTGCTCTGCTCTGCTCTGCTCTGCTCTATTATTCTATTCTACTGGTGACTGTCTTACACATCTCTTGAAGTTTTCTTGGCAACATTTTTGGAAGTACCTTGTGATACCTTTCTTTCTGTAGCTCAGAGAGAAATAGCCCAAAGTCATTCTCCTGGATTTGTGCCAAATACAGGACTAGAATTCATTTAGTCTTGAGGTATAAGTTGTGGCCAGTCTGAAAAACACTTAAGATTATTTTAATTTAAGTGTTAAAGAGATTTATACTTTAGTACAAAACACAGCTTTCTCCTGTGCAAAGTATTAAATTCCTTCATTTATCAGGTAAAAATGTTCATTTCCTCCAGTTTCTGAGTTGAGCCGAGGTGGCGCAGTGTTTAGAGTGCAGTACTGCAGGCTACTTCAGCTGACTGCTAGCTGCAGTTCGGCAGTTTGATTCTCACCAGGCTCAAGGTTGACTCAGCCTTCCATCCTTCCAAGGTGGGTAAAATGAGGACCCAGATTGTTGGGGGTAATATGCTGACTCTGTAAACCTCTTAGAGAGGGATGAAAAAGCACTATGAAGTGGTATATAAGTCTAAGCGCTATTGCTAAGTGCTATTTCTAACTGAAGAATTTAGAAATCAGTTGAAGAGAACAACTTTGGTCTGAGATCTAAAACAAATAGATAATAGTAGATCAAATGGAAACCAAGTATGATTGGGCAGATTGATTGATTATGTGCTATCAAGTTATTATTAACTCTTAGCAACCACATAGATTTTCTCCATGAAGATCTATCCATAATCAGGTACTTCAATTGTTTCAAGAGTGCTTCCATTGACACTGTAACCGAGTATATCCACTTTGGTCCTGGGCATCCTTTTCTTCTCTTTCTTTCCTCCTTTCCCAAACATTTGAGCCTTCTCTAGAAGGCTAGGTCTTTGTCTAATGTATTTGAAAGTGTGATAATTTGAGGTTGTTTATGCTTCCAGTGAGAACTCTGAGCTGATTTTTTTTCAATGATATATGTATTGTTTTCTTGACTGTCTATGGTATTTTGAGGAGTATTGGGCAAAAGACTGCGGACACATAAAAAAAGGGGACAGATAAAATCACACTAAGTAAGTCTTTGTTAAAGCAATGCAGATGGATCTACTCAATGCTAATTTCATACCTAGAAATCCCAGTGAAACCACTGGGCGTTAAAAACATTGGGATAAGGATAAACAATGCAACTGATAGCATCCATCAATTAACATCATTAAAGAAACCTTAATTATATTAACAGAAATTATTATTCCTATTGCATTTCTAAAAGAATGACCCATCTACCCTTACATCCCAGCTCATTAACCACTTGTCTTGCTTTTTTGAAGCTGGAAGATAGAAAACATGCTGGAAAAGGTACCCGAAATAATATGTACTGTTTCAGCTTTAATATGCTTAGGTCTCAATTCACTGGAGAAATCAAAATGTCTCCTACCATCTGTGCCAATATGTCTGTCTCTTGCCAGTGTAATCACCTAAAACCTTATCTGTCAACAATATAATGTTACAGTGACAGGGCAATGAGGGAGAAAGTTCAACAAATTTATCTCTGTCTGAGCCATGTGTAACTTAGCAAAGTGTTTTTATCTCTTTTAATCTGGCTGCCCATACATTGAAACAAGCACCTTATTTATGACTATATATTATTGAATTTGTTCCTTGCCTTTGTATTTTGAGGTGACTAAAACTACAATGGAGGTGGCAAAAGCAAAAACAAAACGAAAAAGCATATTCATAAAATCAATACAATTGAAAATAAAATAAAATCAATATCAGGAAAATATCATTACAATAGTTTATTCGAAGCTTTGTGACACAGATGCATTTTCTCCTAAAACTGGGAGAGTGGAGGTAAAATGCACCTTCTTAGGGGGTATATACATATATATGGGCCTTGGTGGTGCAGCAGACTAAAGTGCTGTTAAGTAGCACCAGCTGCCTGCAATTACTGCAAGTTCAAATCTCACCAGGCTCAAGGTTGACTCAGCCTTCCATCCTTTCGAGCTAGATAAAATGAGGACCTGGATTGTGGGGGCAATAAGATGACTTTGTATAAAAAAGAACACCGCTTGGGGGGGGGCAAAGCCCCACTAAGCAGGTATATACAAAAGTATGAAGGCTATTGCTTAACGCATTGTAAGCCGCCCTGAGTCTCCGGAGAAGGGCGGCATATAAATCGAACCAATCAATCAATCAATCAATCAATCAATCAATGGACGGAGTGGCTCAGTGGCTAAGACACTGAGCTTGTCAATCAAAAGGTTGGCAGTTCAGTGGTTCGAATCCCTAGTGCCGTGTAACGGGGTGAGCTCCCTGCACTTGTCCCAGCTTCTGCCAACCTAGCAGTTCGAAAGCACGTAAAAAATGCAAGTAGAAAAATAGGGACCACTTTGATGGGAAGGTAACAGCGTTCCGTGCACCTCTGGCATTTAGTCATGCTGGCCACATGACCACAGAGACGTCTTCAGACAGCGCTGGCCCTTCGGCTTTGAAACAGAGATGAGCACCGCCCCTAGAGTCGGGAACGACTAGCACATATGTGCGAGGGAAACCTTTACCTTTATATATACAGGAACAAAAGTGAAGAGCCTTTGCTGTATAACAGGTAGCAGTTCAGAAGTTTCAAAAGATGAAGGTTGGAGAGACAGTGCCTCATGCAGGGGACTGAACCTTAATTGTGCCTGCTACAGATAATTTATATGATCCGTGTCCCTTGCACTCCTTAGCAGCTGGCCACAGCATTTTTCATCCAGTTGCAGTTTTCAAGAAAGTTCTTTTTAAAGTGTTTTGTGGTAATCAAGATCAGAATCAGAATAGAGCTGGAAGGGACCTTTGAGGTCTTCTAGTCCTGCCCCTTGCTCAAGCAGGAGATCCTATACCATTTCAGACAAGTGATTATCCAGTGTCTTCTTAAAAACCTCCAATGATGAAGCACCCACAACCTCTGTAGGCAAGCTGTTCCACTGGTTAATTGTCCTCACTGTTAGGAAGTTTCTTCTCAATTCCAGGTTGCTTCGCTTCTTGATTAGTCTCCATCCATTGTTTCTTGTCCTGCTCTCTGGTGCTTTGGAAAATAAGTTGACCCCCCTCCTCTTTGTGATAGCCTCTCAAATACTGGAATGCTGCTATCATGTCCCCACTAGTTCTTCTTTTCTCTAACTAGCCAAACCCAAATCCTGCATCTGTTCTTCATATATTTTAGCCTCCTCTGGCCTTTAATCATCTTAGTTGCTCTTCTCTGCACTCTTTCCGAAGTCTCAACATGTTTTTGTAATGTGGTGACCAAAACTGGATGCAATATTCCAGGTGTGGTCTCACCAAGGCTCTGTAAAGCAGTACTAATACTTCACATGATTTTGATTCTATGCCTCTGTTTATACGACCAAGGATTGTATTTGCATTTTTGGCTGCTGCCACACACTCATGTTTAAGTGATTGTCCACTAAGACTCCAAGGTCCCTCTCACAGTTACTGTTTTTAATCTGAATTTGTACCTTTGGTTTTTCCTGCCCAGGTGTTGTTGTGGCCCGCCAGCGGCCTGCACGGATCGTGGCTGATTCCGACGAGGAGGAGGCTGGTGTGGGATCACCAGGATGTGGTGCCAGAGGCAGAGACTCAGTCAGGGCCTTCAGAACCTCCAGAGGCTCCTTCAAGTGGAGAGAGCAAAGTGGAGGAGCCTCTCCTCGATGCTCGAGCACGCAGGGCTGCCAAAAGGCAGGAGTGGCTACTCAGGAGGAGGAGGTCTCCTCGAGAGTAAGGTTTGAGGATAATTGGCCACTCTCTTAGCCTATTTAAGTCGCACGCAGTTAGTAATTTCTTGCTGGAAACAATGTGTAATTATTACAGAGCATGTTGGAGAGTGAGTGTCTTATCGTATCTTGTTTTCTGGGCTGGTTGCCAACCTTTGCCCGACTTTGTTTATTCTTGGTACATTATAACTTTGATAAGGACCATTGGTGTGTGTCACAATCCTTGGGAATCCAGAGCTGGGGCAGAACAGGTGTAAAACCTTGCTTTTCTCCACATTAAATTTCATTTTGTTTGACAGGGACTCATTGTTGAAGTCTGTCAAGATCTTTTTGGATCCTGAGCTTGTCTTCTAGAGTGTTGACTATACCTGCCAGTTTATTATCATCTGCAACTAAGTCATAGGCAACATCACCAAATATGACCAATTCAGGAAGGTTCACACTTGATGCATTAGTAGTTCGCCATAGCTGCTATCTGAAAATATGTCTTGCACACAGTGATTGAGATCTAAGTAGAGAGATGAGGATGAGGAAAAGTGGAGATGAGGATCAGCTGAGAACATTTGCATGAGAAAATCAATGAAAAGATACAAGCAAAGTATTATTGTGGAGGTGTTTCTGAATGTTTCTGAATGGCTATTTTCAGAAGACAAAAAGAAAAAGATTCAAATTAGAAGGAAATGGATTTTTGGGGGGCCATCACAAAAAAACTTCTCCTGGTAAGATTTGTTCAATAATAAAATAAAATGTCTTGGAAAGAGGTAGACTTTATATAGGAGTTTGAAGAGACTGAATGTCCATCTGTTGTGGGTGCTGTAATATTGGATTCTTTCAGAGATCATCAGTCTGCCAAGTGGCAGATGGCTATTTAAAGGTTTCACAGCAACAACGTTTTTGGAATATTCCTATTTCTTTTGAGGCAAGATAACTGGGAATTCAGAAAATAGCAAGCTTCTTGTTTCTCATAGCAGTTGCTTGATCTACAGTTCACTTTTGAATGTTTCCATCTAATTTTGTACAAATTGTTGGAAAACAGATGACGTGAGTGAGTTGATGTCATTAAGCACATCATCAGAGCAAGAATTTATCTCCCTTTCATCAAACTTTTTTTCAACAAGCTTTATAAAACAGAGGACCTGATGTTGAATTAGCTCCTTCCACTCCTGAGATATTTTAAAATTATATCAATACCCAACTTCTCTTAAATTCATAAATGCATAGCTAATCTTGAATTGAGTGGTGCGGTGGCCTAGAGGTGGAGCTCTCGCCTCACAATCAGGAGGCTATGAGTTCGATCCTAGGTAGAGGCAGGTATTTCTCTCTCTGGGCACACTGAGAATATATCTGCTGAATAAAAAACTCTGCATTGGCGACAAGAAGGGCATCCGGCCAATAAACACTCAGCTCCATTCAGTTGCCAAGACTCCACCCCACAAGGGATTATGGGGTCGTTAAAGAGGATAAAAAGATTGCTTATCTTGAATTGCTTAAAGTTTTAAAAGCCCTTGTACACGATTGAAAGCAAACAAGAAACTAATGTAGAGCTTTAAAAAAAAGGTCCACGAGACTTCCGCTTCCGGTTCCGCTGGCGACAGACTTTGATCGGGCTAGCTCTGGCCCCAGAGTCTGATCCCCCCCATCTGGAGGCCCTTTGGGCCAAGCGCCCCATTATTGGGGCGTTTGCCGTTTGAGGGCGGCTCGCCAGGGGTCCCCTGCCTCACTTCCAGGGGCCGGGAGGCCGATGCTGGCGCGCCCGAGGCTCCAGAGGGGGTGGGAGGCGATCGGCGGCTTTTTTTCGAGGCCGCGGAGGCGCCACAGCGCCTAAGGGGACCGGTGCTACCTAAGAAGGCACAACGGACTGTACTGACTGATTGCAGAGTGGAGCAGGCATCCTGGAGGCGAGAGGGGGGGGTTGGAGTTTCCCCCCCCCTTGTAGCTGGAAAGGTGCCGTGGCAGAAAACTAGGGGGAAGGAGATGGGGTGAAATCCCTTACCTTTCTGACTTTTCCTTGGAGGATGGCTGTGGCAGAGTTTCTTGGAGAGGTCTGGTGGCCCCTCCCCCCGGCAGGCAATGGCGGCGGTCTGACTTCCTGCTTCTTTATTTATGATTGAAGACAACATTCTCCTCTGGCTTCCTGTTTGACCTACTCTATACTTCGGACTCGTTGCTCCTGTGAGCGCCCACTGGTGGATAGTTGAAAAATTACTTTGATTGCTAATCCCTCTTTCTTCTCTGGAGGTTTGCCCTTTGATTTCTCATCTTCTACTGATCTAAGATGGCTAAGGGCCACAAATCAGCAGCAACTGACATGGGGAAAATTTTGGAAAGACTGGCAATATTGGACCAGAAGTTGGACAAGTTAGATGACGTCCAAAAAGGATTATCTGAAATTAAATCTGAAATGACACTTATGAAAAAAGATTTAAATGATGTTCAACAGCTGGCAGAGCAAAACAAGAAGAAGATGGGGGGTCTGGAGGGGGAGGTACGGGCACTCCAGAAGGTGGAGGATGGGAGAGGAAATGCAATGTTAACCTTACAATTGGATAAGATGTCTTATTTTCTCAGGTTCCAAAACGTGGAACAACTTGACCAGGAAAATTTGAGAGAAGTGATGGTTAAAATGTTGGGTGAATTTTTAGAAAGAGATTTGGAGTCTATTGGAAGGGATGTGGACTTGGTGTACAGAGTAAACTCACAATTTGCAATTTTACATAATCTACCAAGAGAGATTCATATTAAATTTGTGAGAAGGGAACTGAGAGATGAAATATTGAGAAAACAAAGACTGGGGGCGCTGGTGTACAGGGGCAAGGAGATCACCATCCTGAAGCAGATTCCCAGACAGGTACGAGAATTAAGAAGAAAATATTATTTTTTATCAAATAAGTTGTACCTCAAGGGAGTAGGTTTTAGGTGGTTGATTCCGGAGGGTTTGATGATTTTTTGGGAGGACAGTAAGAAGAAAATTAATAATGTAACGGAAGCTAAGGCTTTTTTTGACCAACATAAATCCTTCCTAGGTGGAGAAGATACAGGAGCCGAAGAGGGGGAAGTATTAGATGATCAAGGAGCGGAGGCGGACGGAGCTGTTGCGGCCCGGGAGGGGGAGGGAGGCCAGACCATGGTTTTAAGAGCCAGAACTAGGAAATGAAGAAAGGAGGGGAATCTATTGTTTAAGGTTTTTTTAATTGACTTTTTTTTCTCTCTCTTTTTTTATTGTATTTTGTATAACACTCTTTTTTTTGTTTATATAATTTTTATATAACCTGGTTGTTTGTTTTGATTTAAGATAATAATGTCTGTTGTGTGAGAAATTAAAAAAAGAAAATAATAATTGAAATATCTTTATATAAAGATATTGAAAATTCAACATATTGTAAACTATAATATTGTATATTCTTAACCAATAAAAACTTTTTATTGTAAAAAATAATAATAATAAAAAAAAAGGTCCACAAAAACAGGAGTAGACCCTAGATAACAAGTTGGTAAAGATTAAAACTGCTTCTTATAAGAAAAGGCTAAATCAAAGGTATTCAGAAGCAATACACAAAATATTTTGATAGGCCAGTGGAAGGAAATATTGATTTGTTTATTTATACATTCCAACTGAAAACACTTTTTTTATAATAAAAATGTTCAGAAGAAAAATATTCTGGATAGAAGGTCTCTTTACGAAGGATTTGTTTTCCATTAATTCCATATGATTCTGAATGAAATCAACCTTTGGGCTCTATACAGAAAATTCCTTCATTGGATTATCTTACTGTGACCTTAATAGAAGCTAGAAGACAGAGGCTTCAATTTCATTTACTATATCATAGAGGCCCAGCCTGGTTATGATTTGATTTCTTAGAATTATAACCCATAATACAACAGAATAACAGAGTTGGAAGCGATTCTGGAGGTCTTCTAGTCCAACCTCTCCTGCTCGAGCAGGAGACCTTATATCAGTGCTGGGTTGCTCTCCGTTCTGTCCAGTTCTATAGAAACGGTAGTAAAAATGGCGGGAGGCTCCGCCCACCTGCCACGACATCATCATCGGTGATCTGCGCATGTGCAGAAGCGCGCACACATGCTCCCTCTGCAGACCGGTAGTAAAGGTAAGTGGAACCCACTCCTGCCTTATACCATTCCAGGCAAAAGGCTATCCAATCCCTTCTTTAAAGCTTCCAGTGATGAAACATCCACAAGTTCTGAAGGCAAGCGGTGCCACTGATTAATTGTTCTTACTCAGTGGTGGGCCGCTGGGGGTTCACAGAGGTTTGGGAGAAACTCTAGCTAAGATTCTGTGCAGTTCGGAGAACCCCCAAATCCTACTCCTGGCTGGCCCTGGCCCGTTTTGGATGTAGGTTAGTGCAGGGCGCATGTGGAGGCTTGGGGAGGGTGAAAAACAGGCCGACCGGAAGTTCAGGAACACTGAAAACAGGCCCGTTTCTGGCTTCCAGAGAGCCTCTGAGCCTGGGGAGCCTGAGCTTTCACCCTCCCTGAGCTTTTGCCCTCCCAGAGGCTGGAGGAAAGCCTCCGGAGTCAGGGGAGGGCAAAAACGCCCCCCCCCCGCTGTGGTGCAGGAGGCTGACTAGGCCACACTCACCATGGCCACGCCCACCCAACAACTGGGCAGAGAACCCCTTGCTAAAATTTTTGAAACCCATCCCTGTTCTTACCATCCGGAAATTTCTTCGTAGTTGTAGATTCAATCTCTCCTTGATAGGTTTCCATCTGTTTATTCTTCTCCTGTCCTTCTGTCTTCTCCTGTTCTGTTTTGGAGAATAGGTCGATCCCCTCTTCTCTGTGACAGCCCTTCAAATAATGGGATCCCATTATTACTATTCCAAATAATGGGGTATTGTCTAGACAAGCTCAATCTTTGGAATGGAAGGCAAAGAAAGATGTTTTTTTTTCTGGAACTACCTCCTGAGGGAGTCTAGCAGTTGAGGTTATTATGTGAGAAACATTTAGCAGCAACACAAATGGAGACAAAGCTTCTTGTCCTCTTTCTTTAGCTATACTTTCTTCAACTCGGATTTCCACTGTAAAGACATTCTCTGATCTAGAAGCTGCAGACAGATTTGTTCACTTAGGAGCAGGTAGTTTTAGCCTTTTTTCCTTCTGCTTTTTGCTTTTTAATTTATGGGAGGGTTAACTTTTAGTGGACTATTTTTGTCTTTTCTTTTTCTTTCCTCTATTTTTATTTAGGATCTTTTTTTTTTTACTTCTCTTTGTAATATAGTCTGGGACATAAATGTGGCCCTTGCCTTGTGGTTCTGGTACTTACTTCCATGTCATTTCCTGGAAACATAAAGTATATTTTCAAGAGAAGACAGGTTTTTAATTTTTTTTTTAAAAAAAAACCTGAAATAGAAATGACGTAGAAGTTTTTTTAAAAATTGAAAACTAGTAGTTGCAAAAATAGGGGGTACTCACTAATTAATATTAGCCTTGTTAGAGATCATCTAGACACTTTGCATAATTTTTGTGTATTTGTTTTACGTTGGGCTCGACTCATCTGACTCAACAGGCATGTTGCATGGTGGTTGCAGTGTCCTGCAGAGTTACAGGATCGCCGTTTGTGAATTCCCCACTCAGCTTCTAACAAGCAAAGTCAATGAGGGAAGCTCAATGACCACTGATTCACTTAACGACTAGGGTGATTCATTAAATGACACTCCCCCCACTTAGCAACAGAAGTTCTGGTGTCAATTGTGGTTGTAAATTAAGGATTACCTACCGTATTTTTCGGAGTATAAGACGCACTGGAGTATAAGACGCGCCTAGCTTTTATGGTGAGGAAAAGAAGAAAAAGAAATCTCCCCCTGCCTCTGAGCAATTTTGCCTCCTTGCAGCAAACAGCAAGCAGCCTCTTTTACTTTCATTTTCGTTTTCAGCATAACTTGATTAGCACAAGGAAAAAAAAAATCTGCTCCAGCAATTTACCTCTTTGCAGCCAGCAGCAGAGCCTGCACAAAACAGCTGAGAGCAAATCAGCTGAGAGTCGGGAGGCGGATCCAATCAACTTGTGCTAATTAGGCTGTGCTGAAGCTGAAAGGAGCTTTTTTTCTTGCTATTTGCTTGCAAGGAGGTAACTGCTGTGAAGCAGAGGCCAAAGGGTGGGGGCCAGTGGGTGGGTGGGGCTACATTCGGTGTATAAGACGCACCTAAATTTTCACCCCCTTTTAGGGGGAAAAAAGGTGCGTCTTATACTCTGAAAAATACGGTATATCATAGGTAGCTATGTAAGTGAAATCAATAAACAGATTGATCCTCATGCTGATGACTTCACCCAGTAGGTGCAGGCAGAGATTGAAAAAGAATGAGGAGAAAATAGAGGCCTATAGAAAGCAGGAATATTGACAATGGAAAAAATGGTACATTATTGGCCTCCCAATAAACTATACTGACTAATATTATTCCTAAAATTAATAAACTCCAAGGCCACATTAGTATTTTACTCTAATGACACTGTATGCCAGAGTAATAACTACCAGTATTCTTTATGAAACCCTATGGCTATAGTACAATACTTTGGTAAATTTTCAGAATATTCCATAAATTAGATCAAAACTTGCTTATAAAGTTTCTTTGGATTTTTGCACAAAGCAGGGCCTTGCATTCTGTTTACTCTCATTTGAATATTCTGAAATCATTTCTTGCTTTCTTTGCTTATGTCAAAATAATGATCTGTCTCTTCCAACAGACTTAGCATCATGGACTCTAGCAACTGGTAGCCAAATCAGGCCTTAGATTCTGCCTTAGCGTACTCTCGCCAATAAGCAGCTGAGTCAGAAGATAAAAAGGCAATTTATTAGAATATTCTGGTAAAGCGGGGTATCTCTCTGAAGGTGGAGAGAGAACGTAGAAAAATAGCTTAGAGTTACTTTACCCTAAGCACAACAAAGGAACTTCAAAGTAAAAGTTGATTGGTTTAGAAATAATCATCTGTCCAATTATATCATAAGAATTACAGCATCCAATAATATGTGAGCATAGCCATAAAAAAGAGCAGTGAATAAGAGTAAAAGAAACTTATTTACTGAATAAGAGTAAAAGAAACTCTAACAAGGGAAAAAAACACTGGAATGGGCATGGATAAGATACATTGTCCGTGCTTCCCAGTGCTGGGCTTGAATATTTGCTTTGATTGTTAGCTAAAAACGAAACTATTTTATAGTTTTTTTCTGCAATCCTGGTTTCAAAAAGCTTTTTACATTGTTTTTGAAGGTTAAGGCTTATGGAAAATTACTACCAATACATTTGAAAGAGGCAAATTTAAAATACAAGGAAACCCACGTTAGCCAGTGTGACAATATTACAAAACCCATATTGCAAGCATCACAAAGTCTGTCCTATGTGGCCCTTGCAAACCAACATTTTTTAATCTTTGCATTCCCTGAATGTTTGTTTGATTTTTCTTCTACTGAAATATGGCAGTTTTAGTATGTCCCGTATGCTGTATTGATGGGGCAGCCTTAAAAATCCATTGCAGTGAGCAAATAGATCAATAAATACTCTTAAAGATGGGAGTTGGAGTGGCCTTTCAGTGGCATTGTTAACATCAGCTCACAAATCTACCATTCCATGGAACAAAATTAAAGGCTTGAGGATGACAAGATTAAAGGTGAAGTCATAGGCCCAAAACGAGGTTGGTCTTGTCACTCCAAAAATATTGTGTCAGGTTCCAAGCTTCAGCAGATGACGAAAGGATTGGAACAGAGGTGGATTTCAGCAGGTTCTGACCAGTTCTGGAGAACCGGTAGCGGAAATTTTGAGTAGATCGGAGAACCTGTAAATACCACCTCTGACTGGCCCCACCCCCATCTATTCTCTGCCTCCCGAATCCCAGCTGATCGGGAGGAAATGGGGATTTTGCAGTAATCTTCCCCTGGAGTGGGATGGGAATGGAGTTTTTACAGTATTCTTCCCCTGCCATGCCCACCATGCCACACCTACCAAGCCATGCCACACCCACCAAGCCACACCCACAGAACCGGTAGTAAAAAAATTTGAAACCGAACACTGGATTGGAAGCTATTTATGTCACTCTACGCAGGCTCCTCCCTATATTCATTTATAGAAGTGCTGTAAAACAAAAAGCCCATCTAATCGACAAAGTATTTCAGAAATTGACAGCACATTTTTTTTAAAGTGCTTCAAAGCTCCTGAGTGTAATTTGCAGCTTTGAATCTGGAGCAATTGAACTGAAGCTTTGTGGAATAAAAGCACTGCTTCAAAGCTTTGTATGGCCCTATTACATAATATAAGGCCAAAACTGATATTGATGTTCAGAATTATTTGAGAATTATTCACACATCACAATTCAGTAAACTGGAGTTTTCTCCCTACTTGCCATCTATTACCTTTGATCAGTGGTGAAATCCAATTTTTTTTACTACCAGTTTTGTGAGCATGGCTTGGTAGGCATGGTGTGGTTTGGTGGGCATGGCAGGGGAAGGATACTGCAAAATCCCCATTCCCTCCCCACTCCAGGGGAAGGATACTGCAAAATCCCCATTCCCTCCCCACTCCTGGGGAAGGATATTGCAAAATCTCCATTCCCACCTCACTCTGGGGCCAGCCAGAGGTGGTATTTGCTGGTTCTCCAAACTGCTCAAAATTTCCACTACCGGTTCTCCAGAACCTGTCAGAACCTGTTGGATTTCACCCCTGCCCTTAATGTGGTTTGCAGTAGTATTTCTTGCTGATGTGCTGTGTTTCAGCCACTGAATTTACAGGCTCCTGTACTTGCATAGCTCCCCACCAGACCAAGATATATTGAGTTGATCAGTTGGCTCTAAATGTTTTTCTGAATTGGATAGTCAAGCCAAAAGGATGCTATTTGTCTGGAAGCCTTGCAATTGTGATGTCTATAAATCAATGCAAATCATGCTGTCTATATGTTAATAAATGTCTGTTTATGTGTGACAGCAGCAGAAGAAATAGCAACAGTGTACGAAATGTATTAAAATTTCAGGACTTTCAAAACAAATATTGTGACAGCCTGTGGTTGCATTTGGCTCTCTAGCATCCTGTCCTCTGAGCATCCAGTCCAACATGTTACTCTTTTTCAACGTGTTTTTTTCTCTTGCTAAGGAGAAGCTGAGTGTAGGACATATATCAATGATTCCCTGAACTTTCTTATAGGAAATATTTTCTCATCCGAAAGCAGGAGCTACCACTCAGGTGGCAAAAAGGAGAAAAGTGAGCCCAAGAGAAGGGAGATAAGGCGGTAATGGAATGACTGACAAAGCAGGATGGATTTAGGTAGTATTTCTCAACCTTGAGAATTTCAAAATATGTCGACTTCAATTTTTAGAATTCTGTCCACATATCTTAAAGTTGCCAAGGTTGAGAAACATTGATTCAGAGAGTATTGTCTTTGAAGCTTTGCTGTTATTTCAAGGATGAGTTGGAGAAAGATGTCACGAGGAAGAGCACAAGGACAAGATCCAGAAAAGGAAGAAGATCACTGGGAGAGAAAATTGACCCTTCACAGATAGCTTTCATGGAAGCATCTAGAGAAAGCTTCAGAATGTGGGGGACATTCTCATGCCTACCGTTGTATGCCAACCTTCCTCATTTTTCAGCCAGAAGACTCAAATAAAGGAAGTCCCCACTTGCACAACATCTGCCCCACAACTTTAACATCAGTTCCTGATAGACAGCCAAATGGATCACTGAACCCCCAGGCGTAGGTAGACATATAAATGATCCAATCAAAAAGGTGCCAGCCTTTGACTTACCATGTCAACAATAGACAGTCCTGAATAGGATTTGTGCCTCACATGGCATCTGCCAGGTCTCTCTGTATAAAGGGGAGCTAGCATCTTTGCCTCAGTGTTACTCAGTGGTGAAATGTAAAATTTGTTACTACCTGTTCTGTGGGCGTGCCTTAGTGGTGGTGGTGGTAATGTGACTGGGTGGCCATGGTCAACTCTTTTTTTCTACAACCACTTCGGCCGAAGAGGTACCAGCTGAGTTGCCTGATCGTCAGAGGCTTTTGTTTTCTTTTAAAAGTGGTTTTTTTTTTCTTTTAAAAGAAAAAAAAAGCCTCTGACGATCAGGCAACTCAGCTGGGATCATCAGAGGCTTTTCAAAGCATTTTTTCTACAACCTCTTCGGCTGAAGAGGTTGTAGAAAAAATGCTTTGAAAAGCCTGTGATGATCCCGTGGCTCAGCTGGGCATGGGGGGCGGCAGGGATTTTTGCTATCGATTCTCCGAACCACCCACCGTCATCGCTACTGGATCGGGCGATCCGGTCCGATCCGGGAGCATTTCACCCCTGGTGTGACTGCAGGGTCCTACATCAAACTGTAGATCATATCATAACTGGCTGTAAGCTGGGGGCATATATCTGTCCAGAATCTGATTTTTTAAAAAAATATAAATTGTGTTCAGCTTCAAAGTTTAGATGACCTAGACATTGGTATTTGAACATAGATCTTTTTAACTTTTATACTTTATTGCATTTTACTAATCTAGCTGAAATGTTAATATATATTGCTAGTCGATGTATGGCTAAATTAAATAAGTAAATAATGTGGGAGAGAAATTGTAGATGACTTTATATAGATGACTTTGGAGTGCTTTTAGATAGGGCGAGCAAATTGAAAATGTTTGATGACCCTGGAAGGGAAGAGATAAATGACACTAGCTTTCTGTCTTTACCTTGATGTGAAAGAAAGAGGTTTATGCCTAAAATGAAGGCTGTTATTTATGTGAGAAGGTGCTATTATCAGTATAAAGCGTGAGCTTGGACCCTTCTTGAAAGAAGCTGAATATAGAGGTGCTAGGTGAGCCCATAGTAAGGTCACCCCATGTGGTTATCAAATCGTAGAGTCATGCTGTAAAGATCATGAAAAAGATCAATATGCTGCTTTTATAATTCCGATGCATCCTTTCAAAGGGTATATACCCGGTATGGGGTGGCTCAGTGGCTAAGACATTGAGTTTGTCGATAGAAAGGTTGGCAGTTCAGCGGTTCGAATCCCTAGTGCCGCGTAACGGGATGAGCTCCCATTACTTGTCCCAGCTTCTGCCAACCTAGCAGTTTGAAAGCATGTAAAAAATGCAAGTAGAAAAATAGGGACCACCTTTGGTGGGATGGTAACAGTGTTCCGTGCACTTTTGATGTTGAATCATGCCGGCCACATGACCACAGAGACGACTTCGGACAGTGCTGGCTCTTTGGCTTTGAAATGGAGATGAGCACCGCTCCCTAGAGTCGGGAATGACTAACACATATGTGCGAGGGGAACCTTTCCCTTTACCTTATAGCCTGTACCCTTATGGCCTTCGGGATTTTTCTGCATTCCTTTGGCGAGGAGTCCAGAAATCCAATGAAAGATACTTCATTTGCATCTATCTCCAAACATTTTGGTTCCTTATTTATGGGCATTTTCCTACAACAGAGAGAATGAGCACCAGACAGTGTAATTGCATTTACCTCTCCGTCTGGATGGAACAAAAATATAACAATGCTCATATTTAGCCAACACTTTAGACTATACATAAAACAAAGCAGATTTTCCTTGACGCAGGAACATTTTTCTTTGTAGCGTATAATATAATTTCTAATACAAAGTAATGTAAAAATTGAAGTTTTTCTTGGCCAATAGAAAGAAAGATCACACTTTAAAATGCTTGGGAAATTGTTTCAAACGACAGCTAGTTGCTTTATTATGGCTGTTAACACTACAGAAGGTGGGAAAATGGAGAGCAATAAATGTTGCCCTGCCTAGAATCACAATTAAAGGCTTGTGTGGTTTTGTTGTGCTAATAAAAAGGAAGAAAAATCAGAAGTGGTGTCTTAGATTAAAGTAGCAATAGCACTTAGATTTGTGATCCTGAGAACTCAGAAAGGCCATGTAAAATATACTTATTTTGGAGATGGAATCATTGAATGTCTATTGTATCTGTCTAATAACTGGTTTATTTTTATATGTTCAGTCATTTCTGAACAATACAAGGAACAATATCTATATATCTCAAACCCATTGGTAAATCACCATTCCAGTCAAATGCAGACTTTAGTTTTGAGGTCTCCTTGCATATCCTCCTAGGATTCAGATTACCCCAAACAAGGTTTATACTTTCAGATGGAAGATTGGCAATCCAGATAAGGAGAAATTTCCTGATAGTAAGAACAATTAATCAGTGAAATGGCTTGCTTCCGGAAATTGTGGGTGCTCCATCACTGGAGATTTTTAAGAAGACACTGGACAGCCATTTGTCCAGAATGGTATAGGGCCATGATGGAGAACCTATGGCATGTGTGTCACAGGTGGCACATGTAGCCATATCAGTGGGCACACGAACTCAGCTCTGAAGCGCATGCGTGCGCTGGCCAGCTGATTTTCGAGCCTTCTGGGCCCACCAGAAGTAGGGAAACAGGCTGTTTCCTGCCTCCGGAGGGCCTCGGGTGATGGTGGGAAAGGCCCGTTTTTTGCTGTCCCCAGCCTCCAGAGCCTCTCTAGGAGTCTGGGAAGGGCAAAAACGGCCTTCCCCACCTCCCCGGAGGTCCTCTGGAGGCCGAAAACGACCTCCCTCCTCCTGGCATGCAATGGGAAAAAGGTTAGCCATCACTGGTATAGGATCTTCTGCTATGGGCAGGGGATTGGGCTAGAAGACCTCCAACCCTATTATTCTATGTTTTAATTTGATTAATTTATTGTAAAAGTATAATGTCATCTTTTGAAACCATCCTCAGCCTCCAGTTACTTATAAAGATTAAATTTTGCAGCAGTCTAAAATTGTACTTTCCTACAATACACACGCTCGGGCACAAATGGCCTTTTGAATTTCTCCATCTAATTTTGTAGAGATAATTTGGATGGATAATCACTCTGAATTTTTACAGAGCAGAGCAGACAATAACTGGTGACAATAATACTATTACTGATAAAGTCTCCTGGAAGTTCTTTACAATGTCTTCATTTCAGGTCTAATCAAAGTGTGAGAAGGCAAGTGAGTGGGGACACAGAACAGTGAGAAGATGATTGCACAATAAAGGTTTAAATGTCATACACATCGGTGGTCATCTTGTCCCTTTATAAATATAAGAACATCATATTCAATCCAAATGGTACATGAAAAATCTCTTCTTTGGGGGGAAAAAAAACACCCACTAAATTCTCTTTCAAAAGAACGATAGAAAAACAATGGTCTTTTTCTTTCTTTCTTTCTTTCTTTTTTTATAATTTTTATTAAACATTTTTTTAAATACGAACAAACAAACCTACAAACAACAACAAAACAAACAAACAAACAAAAATCGATCTTTACATCTTCTTTTCAATATTTTCGCATCAGTAATCTATATTTATACATTTTTTCTTTCTTATCTTAATCTATCTCTTATACATATATTCCTAGTATATCATATATATATATATTCTCTTAATCTAAATATTTTATCTACATTTAACATAAATAGGTACCTAGTTTCCTTTCCACAATTTATATCTTCCCATTTGTTTCCATATTTCTCCACCTAATTTAACCATTGTTTAGTTTTCTCTCCCCCTTTTTTCTTTTCCCCCTTTCTCTTCCAACCATTTATACCATTTCTCCCAAACTAAGTCATAATCTGTTTCATCTTTTTCTTGTATCTCCTTTGTGAGCTCATTCATTTCCGCCCATTCCATAATTTTTCTAATCACCTTGTCTTCTGATGGTATGTCATTGTTTTTCCAGTTTTGAGTGAAAACTATTTGTGCTGCTGTCAATATGTGATTAATTAAGTATCTTATTTCTTTTTCATATGGCCCGGTAATTATTCCCAGTAAGAAAGTTTCTGGCCTCATTTCTATTTGTTGATTTATAATTTCTTCTATTTGTATTTTAATTAAATGGTCTTTTTCTATACGGCATTTTATGGTATTTTTCTTTAAAAACTTACGAAGATGATAAGAACAGAACAGAACAGAACAGAACAGAACAGAACAGAACAGAACAGAACAGAACAGAACAGAACAGAACAGAACAGAACAAAACATTTTATTTGGCCACGTGTGATTAACACACAAGGAATTTGTCTTGGGTGCAGAAGCTCTCAATGTACATGCAACAGAGTAATCATCATCATCATCATCATCATCATCATCCCAATAAGAGGGGGTAGTAAAGAAGATAAGAAGATTAATAATAATGCTACAGCCATACAACAAGAATAAATGTACCTAGACATTAGATGGTTCTGTGAGAATTAAATGTTCAGCAGAGTGATGGCATGAGAGAAAAAACTGTCCCTGTGTCTAGTTGTTTTGCCATGTAATGTTTTATAGTGGCATCCTGAGGAGAGGAATTGAAACAGTTTATGTCCAGGATGCAAGGAGTCTGTAGTTATTTTCTCAGCCCTCCTTCTAACCCTGTGCAATATACAGGTCTTCTATGGAAAGCAGGTTGATTGCAGTTGTTCTTTCTGCAGTCCTAACTATCCGTTAGGATAGTTACATTCAATTTCACAGCTAAGATTGTTGGCCATGCCAGGGAAATGATTGAAGCTTGGGAAACAGGCCCCTTGTCAGTCAACAGGAGTTCTGATTTACCATCAGTTTACCAAGTACTTAGGAGCCGAGGGCTTGGCAGCACAAGGAAACAACAGCCAATTGCCAGCCATCAACACACCAATCTACCAATAGGAAGGTGCCATATAAATACGACTCACAGAATAGCCCAAATATTCCAGTAGAGAGAAGTTCTCTGAAGATGGGCTCCAGCATGAACCTGAAAGCTCGAAAGAGTAAACCTCTGGTCCTGGTGAAGACCCAGATTCGATCTATCATTTTTTCCCAGTATTGATTGCTTTTTCTTTCCAGCAGCCAGCCTATAACTATTATGAACTTCTCCAAAATTTTCTGTCTGCCACCTTCACAAAAGTTTGAGATGGATAGTTTAGCATAATCTCTGAAAGAAATGTTCTTTTTCTCCCCAAGGAACCTTCTAGCTGTCTCTATTGATCTAAAAATAAACACATCCAGCATTAGTTGTCAAGTATACTGGCTAACCAGGAAATAAGTTAAATTCCTCAGCAATGGAGATAATGAACTCTTCATGTAAATGACAAAGAACATCCCATCACTTCTCTTTTTTGCTCATATTGGAATTTTTTTTCCTTAAAAATATCCAGTGTTTCTCAACTTTGGAAGCTTGAAGATGGGTGGACTTCAACTCCCAGAATCCCCCAGCCAGCAACGCTGGCTGGGGGATTCTGGG